>OY987256.1:3006701-3606701 GCA_963920725.1 Rhamphomyia laevipes | reverse complement strand
TATTATTGTTGTTGTTACAGGATTGTATTATATAGAGAGTGTTTAATGTTGCATATCATCTTCTATATATAGTTTTTTTTTTGTCAGTTTGATTTCGTGTATGTGTATACAAATACATATGCGAATTTCTATTATATATCCTTTTTGTGTTGTTATTGTTGTTTTTTTTAATTTTATTTTATTTAAAGTAATATAATTTTAACAGATTTTTACTTGAATACTTTTCCTGTTGATTCTGTTAGTATTGTATTTGTATTACTTATAATATAATAGGATATTTTTATACTAGCTATAGAAGCTGGGCCTGTCAATTTACACAACCATATAAATCTTAAGAAATATTCTATTTCTAGTGATGTGTATTATTAGTTTTGGCACAAAAAAATGCTGTAATGTAATTTGAAGCAAATAGAAAAGAATTATAAGATTTTCCAATATTCTCAATTTTCAAATTTTAGTTACTTTTGTTAAACAGCAATTTTTCACAAAAATAAATAATGATCACTTGAAAATACCCAGGATTTCCCTCTTATTATTTAATATTGAACTAGAAAAAAAACACTAAATTTTATTTATAATTTTCCTGTTTTTGATTCAATTTGTTCAAATCGAAAATTTCAGGTGTTTTATATAGGAAATTGTTTAAATATATCCTTTAAAATTTGCCATTAAATTAGATCAAATGGAAATATTTATTTTTAATGATTAAAAGTAGAGGATTTCAAGTTGAATTAATAATTAATCAGTGAATCAAAATATTTTTGATTTATATAATATTTCTTTAAAAATTTAATTTGATTTGATTTTAAATGTTATAATAAATGTATACATTAAAACGTTCACGGACACCAACTGCAATTGCAGTGAGCTGATCATGTGATCTATTGTTTCAGCTATAACTGTATCACATGAACAAAATTGTGTCTGTCAAAGCGTTAATGAGAATTTTTGGGTACAACGGATAGTATGATCTAAATTCGAAGTTTGGTCGCTTCCATTTCCATTCCTCCCTTCTCAAACCAATGAGAGTTTTAGAGTTGAAGGTTCTAAATCAAAACAATAAAGACAGATCGATTGTCTCCCAGTAGAAAAAATTCTATACGATTGTTAAATAAACTGTAGTCCTTTGCGAATGTGAATCTATATTGCACTGAATAATCTGAGATAATTAAGGGAAGAGATTTATGACTGTAAAGAGGTAAAGCACACATCCATCTGCCAGAAAAATTCTAAAAATCTAAAAAGGCTTAAACATCTACCAATGCTAGATCGTATAGATCATAGTGCTGGATGTGGCGTAACATCCTTTTTATAATAATCTAATTTGTTGGTCTATGGGAGTCCGCTTTGTAATATTGAAGAGTTTAATTACATAATTGTCACAAAATACACGCATAATTTATAATAATAAAATTCTTCATTATCAAAAATTATTATTAACACTGGATTATCAAATTAGTGACAGCTTGTTAATTCCTTATCACTAAACTATTCTATATATAAATATCCTAAATTTATTAATGAAATATTACGAGGTTCAGTTTGATTTTAAGAATGATACACAAAATCAGTTCTTTTTAAATAATAATAATCAAATTTTCAGTATTATTTAATTTAACAAACTTTAAAATCAATCTGCATTTTAAGTGATATCTTATATGACTCATATCCTTTCTTTAATGCCAACCATATTCAAAAATTGAATAATTAATTTTGGAAATTTGTTAGCTTGTTAATTAATTTGAATCTTTTGGTGTCTTGTCCGCAGATACAAGCAATAAAACTGCAGTCACTATACTTTTTAGCAATTATACTAACAAAATAAAATATTTCATAAGATCTGGACGATAAAATTCTCAGCTTTACACTACATCAATTCCACACAGCCTATAAAGTGAGGATGCGTGTGCGCAGCAGGACGAAATATATATTTTTTGTTATGCATCAAAATGTCAAATATCGACACGCCCCCGTCTCGAAAGTGGAGTTTTAAAAAATTTTAGTTTTTTTATTTTCAAAATTATAGCTACAATAAGTTTTATTTTTCTAACTGCGGTAATAATTTTTCGTGCTTTGAATGTTCAAAAAGAATACTAAGCGCGCGGTACATTACAAAAAAAAAAAAGAAATGAAACTAATAAAATATAGGGATGTTCGATTTTAATCGATTATTTCAATAATCGATCTTTTTTGCTTAAAAAAACGATTTTTTGAATCGATGTTATGGTCGTCGATTAATCAATGAATCGATCTTTTCTTTCCGATTAATCGACTTTTCCTGCACTGCACTTAAGTTGTTCACAATCATTTTTTTTATACAGGATTGTTTGAAAATACAACTTAAAAAAAAAAAATATTGTGAACAGAGCCACAGAGCACAAAAAAAAATGTGCTCTGAATATATGTACATATACATATCTGGCATTGTATTAAAAATACCCGTTATAAAAAAAATTTCCGGCAATAATGAAAAGCTATTGTATATATATTATTTATCTTACCTGCTTTTGGAAAATTGGAATCCATAATTAAATTATTAAATATAAATTATAACAAATTGAAATGTTTTCAGAATCAGAATTCACTTTCTATACTATAGGAATAAAAATAACGAATCTTTTTACATTTGTGTATAAAAATTGCTGTATCCA
Organism: Rhamphomyia laevipes; assembly: GCA_963920725.1. Classification (NCBI taxonomy): domain Eukaryota; kingdom Metazoa; phylum Arthropoda; class Insecta; order Diptera; family Empididae; genus Rhamphomyia; species Rhamphomyia laevipes. The sequence continues at coordinate 3,604,050 of OY987256.1, read as the reverse complement.
TCTATATTCAACCTTCCGAAGTTTTCATACACCATCACCATAATAGTTTCCATTAACTATGAATATTACAAAAATCGATTTTTAACAAAATCGATCTTTCTGTCTTCGATTAATTGGTGAATCGATTTTCACCCCACCGATTTTAATCGATTCGCAAAATCGATCTTTTTTTGAAAATCGAACATCCCTAATAAAATAAAAAAAAATGTTTCGCTTCATTTTTATGTTGGGCAATCTTTTTAATAATGAAATTTATATATAAATATTTTTTTTGTTGTTTTGGTTTCTTCTGTTTTAGATATGATCCATGTTTAACTACAGTAGTGGTAATATAAAAGTTACAATCTTTAATATTTATGGAATTTAATTTTTTTTTATTATATTAATTATTTAAAATTAAAATACTCTAAACGGAAGTGAAAATAAATAATTCTAAGTGTGCAATTCTGTTTAACTGGGTTCAATTCCAGTCCAAAACTTGTTTCTCTAAAGTTGACTCAATTGAGTATCAGTAATTGAGCAATGTCTAATTGTGATTTGAAGACTGGTAAAAATTCTAACGTTTAAAACATTTGCTGACAACAAATGTATCACAATTAAATGCCCTTATCGCTTTGACGGACACAATTTTGTTAACGCGATTCAGTTATAGCTGAAACAATAGATCACATGATCAGCTCACTGCAATTACAGTTGGTGTCCGCGAACGTGTTAACTCATTGCGTTTAAAGTTTCTTCTATATAAAGAATCGATTTTAAATGTCTATGAATCTAGATTATTAAAAATAGAATGTCTATAGTTTTAAATCTAAGCTTTAGAGCCATTAAAGCAGAATTGTTATTTGGACATGCTACCACTACCGACCGATGATTTTTCTATTTCGAATTTTTGGACTCTTACACATTTATATAGTTAATAATATCAAAGAAATTGAATTCATACAATTTCTAATAATTACAATGTGTTAACATTTAATTGACCACTACTGTATTATTTTCAAAAAAATATAATATTTTATTAAAATCCCTATGACATGACATATCAAATACAATTTAATATTTTAAAAGCAAAACATAACAACAAAAAAAAAACACTCCCGATCTTTTTGATTCTTCTATAAGACTCTCGGCGTGGTGAAAAGTGGTCCATTTTGATTTGGTTGGCATGCAATGTGTCCATATAATAAAATTGTACAAGTTATAATTAGTATATGAATATAAAAATATTTTTTTTTTTTAATTTTTATATTTATTATATATTTATATTTAATTAATTTTTTTTTAAAAGAAATTCTTTGACGAATGATATTTTATGTAAAGTTATGCTGTTTATTGTTGTTGTTTAGTAGATGAACGAACCCAACAAATTTATTTGATAATATTTTTTTTTATTTGGTGCTGTGCATGAAAAGTTTCTCACATTTCACGACACGAAATTTTTTTTTTGTTTTTTTCATTATTTTTTATATGTTTTATATTTAATATAAATTATATTTTCGATAATGACGTCACAATTGTAATGTAAAAAATCAACATTAATTCGATGAATCAAAAAATATTTTTTTATATATATAGTTAATATTAAATTCAAATTATATAAAATTTATAAGTAATATTTATATAAATGTATGAAAAAAAAAATATTAGATATTATTGGTGTGGTTATTGAAACAGAGACAATAATCGTGACTCAATTACAGAACGAATGTACAACAAGAAAGTATAAAAAAAAATTGTACACGAGAAAAAAAAAATCAAAATTGATGATTTAACTTAAATATAGACAGGGTGATATTTGTGATCTATGATGGAAATGCGATTGCGTACTGTGATTTTCTGCTATTCTGTGATGTATCATTGTCATCACTTTCAGTTAAAATAATTAAATTTGAACTATTTAATGTTTTGAGACCTTTTTGATGACAACAAATGTATCCCTATTAAAAGCAATCATTAAAAATTAAGAAAATTTATAGCTTCCTAAAAATTTTGCATTTAACAATCTGGAACTAATCAAATTTACAAACAGAACAGAAAGTGACAACCGAAAATTTTAATGATTGGATTAAAACTTATAAACTTATCTAGTTAGATAAAGATTTGGTGTAGGTTTCGATTGATTGATATTTGGAGTTGACTTATCTCAATCATACAAGCTTTTATACACTGCAATTACTTTACTGGTGATACAAATATAAATATGTTTTCATATATACAAAATCTGTAATTTTATTCCTGTTTTTAAAGGAATGATATTAATTTTAAGATGAGAAAGAATTAGATTAATGGATCGCATTTAAGATGGAACGGTTCACATTACTCTTAAAATCGTTCAAATTATAATTGACTCAATTGAGTTAATATAATTTATACATTCGTTGTACAATGAAAGTTGGAATTAAATGAATATTTGTGAACCTAGGCTGATCTTCGGACGTTTTAAAGTTTCGAAAAATATACTTGGTTGGTTAGTTTCAATGAAGGTAGAACTCAACCACCACCACAAGAAAACGCTGTAAACTCCCGTTAACGTTTATATTCTTGTTCAAAAAACATCAGACCATCCTATCTCTCTCAAGGACACCAATTTTTCCAGTTATATTTCTCCTACTTCATTCCCACAGGTGATAAAGTGACATTTCAAAAACTGAAATCTTTTATGTATGACAGCGAAGCGCAATTATACAAAACATGCGCCAAGGATTCATTTTCCTTTTTACACCTCTACATGTAGATGCTTGTGTTAGCCTAAGCGAGTTAGCATGGTTTCTTAGTAGAATATCACTAGCCATCAAAATGTAAAATTACTGTGATCGGGATACATAATTATCAATGATTATGATGTTGTCGTACTGTGTCCCGATCTCTTTCAATACAAATTTTTATTACTAATTACAATTCTAAGCAAACGAATAAAATTTTTCTTATACGACCAAACCATCGATTAGACTCTTCACAAAAATTGCAACATGCCTCTTCGTTGGTATACATAATAAAAGATTTAAACATCTGCAGCATCATTACTTGACGTACTTGATAGAACAGGTATCTTTAAACCGGTTAGGGTTAACTCATTTGTTAGAATTGTCCGATGGGTCGACGTGCTGGAGACTTAATTGACCGTCGAAAGAGGAGTACAACGGACCAATAGACTCACGTGTGCGAAGAACTTTGATTCCGTCACCTCTTGCAAACTACCCAACCAATTACAATTTACGCTACCCTGTACATTCCGTTAATAATTTTTTTTTCATTTTTGAAATTTAATTTTGGTTTTTTGGTTTTTGTTTTAAAATTTATAAATTAGTGAATAACAAAAAAAAAAAAAAAAATAGAAATTTAAACATTTTTTTTTATTTGAAAATCCAAAATTGTTAAATTGATGGTGATTAGAAAGACCTCACCTTATTTTATAATTGTCGCGTGTATTTCTTCTTTATTTTTTGTTGTTGCTGTCTGTACTTCAAAATGTTTGTCCCAATTTTTACTTATTATAATAAATTGACTTGTACATCATATAAATTATAAATTAATAGCTAAAAAATATTTAATAATATTTAATATATTTATTATTTTTATATAAAAATGAAAAAGCAAATAAAAATTTCGAAAAGTTTTTCAAAATTTTACTTTCTTGTTATTTTGGTAATAATTAGCACATCATTTATCTTATAAATTTTCTTTTATGATTCTTGATCTTTAATTTCTTTATGTAGAGTAGACCGTGTTAAAAATACTAACAAAACATTCTTTATTTTAACGCTTTGTCTGTTTGTCTCGCCAAACATTTGTAAAAATGGCTGTCATTGTTCGCATGGCTGTCAATTGTATTACATTTTGTTGGCTAGGTAGCACTGCAAGTAAAGAGTTTTTTCATATATTTGATTTTTATGTTGGTTGGTTGGTTTGAATAGATGCAAACCTCAACGACCTTCATGTATTTAAGCCACAAGGATTCGTTGTACACTCCCAAATATGAACAAGGATCAGATAAATGTTGTACTAATTATTACTAGAATATTCTATGAAGCTTTAGGAGTTAGGTACCATGACTGTCGGCACTCGGAGTTGCTTATAATTATTAAACTACTTCTGTTGCGCAGCTTCGTTTTGATTTATTTGATTTATTTAAAACATTGTCAAAATACCGAATTTTGAACAAGGAGTGTTTTAAGACTAATAAAAATTTCATAAAACTTTCAAATATATTAAATTTTGGCTAGTTATGAAAAAACGAAAAAAAAAAAAAATATTTCTTAAAAATTATAATCATTATTTTTAAAAACTTTTAATTTTAAAACTTTAATACAATAGCAAATCCACACAACAAAAACAAATGGCTACCAATAAAAAGAATCAAATAAAAAATTTTTTTTATCAAATTATTCATTGCTGACTTTTGACTGATATTTTAATTATATAGTTTGGAACATTTTGAATGAATTAATACTTTTAATTTTAAAAATTTATTCGTGAGTTTTTTTTGTTGTTGTTGTTGAACCATCGCATATCAAAAATCACATTCTATGAAGATAAAAAATGAATACAGTGTGTCCAAATTGATTAAAGGAACCGGAGATGAGGCAATACAGTACATTAGATTAGATTAGATAAATAATAGGGACTGGGTTAGAAGTTATCCCTTTATGTATCCACCGTGGCCATTATTGACTAATTGTGGTACCATTTATCTTACAGTTCTTCTACAAACTTCAGTTTATAGATAAATCTGATGATATATTTGAAGCTGATAGACATAAAGTTCCATTGTTCTAGAAAATACGTTGTTCTAGAAACAATATTTTATATCTGATGACCAGCAGAACTTCTCAATGTTTGGCTGTTTCATTGTATTACCCGCATATTCAGAAAGGAGTGAAATTGTTCTCTCTCTAAAGACCTGTTTTAACTTTATTACGGGGGTAGTTAAGTTGACTGTGGCCTGTTAGGAAACCGGATAAAAGTAGCACTTGATTTTGTAGTTTAGTAGTTCGAGAGTTTAACACAAAATGGAGTTGTTTTCCAATGTTTAGCCTTTTCTTTTAATAATCACAGTACAGAACGGATGTCTTTCAATCAATTCATTAAACTAATTGCGAATAAATTATTTTAACTCGAAAATATCTAGTAACTTTCAATAATCATTCAATTTTTAGGGTCATAAATATTTGCATTTTGAGTATTTGATATAATGTCAAATTTTATATTAGGTTCTAACTTAAACTTTTTGATTACAGGAACAATAGCGAATAAGTCCATAAAATTATCAAATTTATATAATAAATAATGATAATGATAATTATTTGATCAATAATGATAATTTCTTTCATATTACTGACAAATTTACTGCTAATAAAATCAAATTTCTGGTACTTATTGAATTACGATTTCAATATTAAATTATTACTTTACTTCTGCCCTGATAATCTACAAATTATAGCGATATTAATTACAAATTATCAAAAAGTTTATGATTTGACTGATCTTTATGTTAATAAAATCGATTTTTTATTCATTTTTGTTTTTAATGGTTACTTTAGGGCTGATTCAACAAGAAATTTACTACTAGAATTTCTCGTTTAACATTAAAAACTTAACAAGGCTTTGAACAACTTTGAAAACGTCACCACAACATCCTTGTAATGACCAGTTCTTATTGAATTCATATATGATTGCTAATTTATAAAATTGTTGATAGCATTTCTATGGCTTCTAATTAATATTTCAATCTTTATAGACGTTATAAATAAATTCATTTTTTAAACTGGGACAATCATTATTTTTCCATAAATAAATAAATATCAAATGATTATTGCATGATATACGTGCAAGCTGCCATCAATTATCCGTCAAAAAGTCTTTATCTGTTAATTTTTCCAGTTTTTACACACCCCCTCGTATATTATTGTAGTGAGCTAGTATATAGCGTATAGTCTGTAGTGTATATAGTATTGTAAAGTATCTTTAAATCTCTGATTCTTTATCATATTTTTTTATTGCATGTTTACCTTTTTCTTCGAACTTTTTTTTTATTTTTTGGTAATGTAATTTAAAACAAACTTTAAAAAAAAAAAATCTGTTTTTTTTATCGTTTTTTTTTATATATATAAATTCATTAAACACATTTGAACATACGTGTAAAATTTATTGTACTATCGTATCGGTGGTAATCATAGACAATAGCCGAAAATCATAATACATAAAAAAAAAAATAGTTAAAGCAATGCGCAATTAATAAAAGTTTTGATGGAGCGAGCGCAATCGTATCAATTAATAAAATTAATTTGAAATTTATATTTTTCGGATTTATTTTGTACACATATAATTACAAAAAATACTAAATAAATATAAAAAAAAAAAAATTAATTGTTTAATTTTAATGCGGTTTTTAAAATTTAATCAGATTATTTATTTAAAAAAAAAATTATGTGCAAATTAATTATAATATCGTAAATTTTGATCGTATAAGTAAAAAATATATAGAATATAAAAATTTGTTTGTATATATGCAAATTACGTAATCATAGTCGAACTATCTAACTATACATCTACTAAATACTTGAAGCATAGAAATTTGTAGTATATAAATTATATCTAATTACCGTCGTTATGAAGCTATTGAGTAAAGGACATAATTATTAAGTGAAATTATTTTCCAATATTATTTACCCGAATTCACAGTGAAAGCTTAAACCTTTGTCAGAGCTTAAACTTCAGTTTAATTTATATTCTGTTTTCTAACTGCAGGCTTAAGTCGCAGATCGATAGACGGGTTACTTAAGCTTGAGCTTAAAGTTTCACTATGAAATCGGTAATAAAAGTGAGCAGCTTAAGTGAATCAAATTGAATAAGTTTAGTGCAAATTACCACGTTTCACAGTAAAAGAAATCATAATTATTTTAAGCCGGTGAACTATTACAAATATGAGAATATCTAACAACAAGAATTCATTGACTTAAGCCTTGAACTTTTTAAAATAATCCTTTTAGTGACATTTTTGAACTAGCACATAAATTGTGTCTGTATAATAAGATTTCATCACGAATCATCACAAATTCGAAGAAATATTTCCCAGGAATTGCATGATTTACCATTAAAAATTCAATCAATCGTGAATAAGGATACGACCTTCAAGAATACGATTTTATAGTGTTCCAGATTTTTAGTAATATAAATATTATAATACACTTTGTACGCAATAGAAACGAGATTAAGAGTAATCAATGACAATAGCTAATAGAAAAAACTGGACACTGGTAACATTGTTAATTGATTGTAGAAATTAACACTATATATTTTAGTACACTTTTGAACTAAAAGACGGAAAGTTGATGTGCAAATGATATTGATAAACTTATAAAGAATTGGTTCCTTAAAGAAGAGTTTGTATATGTTATCTGGACTAGTGTCGCTGTCATTTAAATTTATTTCATTTTGAATAATTTGTCCCCTAAATTCTGTACTTAGAAATTTAGATCTTAAATTAGAAATATTTTATCACACTAAATAAAATATTTTTTTTTAAGTAAATTTCTTCTACCGACAAATTGCACTTGGGTCCAAAATGCTAATGACAAAAACCTTAAACCCAATAATAATTTTAAACGTTAATTGTGGTGTCAAGCACCCACAGTACCAATTTGAATTCGTTGAAAGTTTACGCTGATATTTTTGATCAAAACGTTTTCATACGTGACAAAATGACATTCGTTTTTTTTTTAACTTTTAATTCCTTTAAATATAATTTTGCATTTAATATAAATTTAAATAATTAAAATATTGTATGGGAATTATTTTCAACAAGTTTTTTTATATTATGCATTTTGATTATAATCAAAAATTTCTTACTGATTTATTTTGAAAAATATACAAAAATTTCTTTAACTTAAATATTATAATAATTATCATTAAATTATTTGTAGTTTTTGTATTAATACTTAGAATTTGTATTATAACTATCCAAAAAAGACTTTGAAATTCATAAGAAATTTTAACATTATTTTTTATGGGAATTATTCATTTCTATAATTTCCTAGAAAATATCCAAAAAAATTTCTATTTAGAAAATTTTGTTAATATGACAATTAAAATGCACGTGAGTAGATTTTCATTTATTTTCCATTTTTGGGAATTTGTATTTTTTTTTCTGAATATTTGAGTAGAATAGTAAATTTAATGAATTTTTATTTTGGTTTTTAAACGAAGATTTATTGAAAATACAAAAAATAATTGAAGAAAAAAATTGATTAATTTTGCATTTTATTGAAATATTCCTAATCGAATAGAATAAAAACTATCAAATATAATTAATTCTCAAGGATCTTAATATTTGATATATTTAGTTGTGGTTCTTCTTTAAAGTTCGAAATAATTAACACATAAGAGTGACTGAGCCAGCAATCTTGTCATATAATTAAAATCTTCTGTATGAAGTTTTCTCTATATTTAAAATGAATCGTTACTCCGTAAAGTTACACGTACCATAATTTAAATTTTAAACTTAATCTTTAATTTAAGTAGAGAATATATTCATATGCATGCATCAGCAATAATTCCATCATTTTGATCCCTTTCATTTAATTCAAAAGAAAGATCATTTAAAACTTCTAAAATTTAAGATTTTTCTTTTATGGGTTTTCTGAAAGTTTGAATTATCGCTTCTAATTCAAAGGATAGATAGATACCAGGGTCTAAGTGGTAATGTAGTACTAACGAGAAAGTAAAGAAGAATTATAATGTTGACAGTTGTCGATGTAACATTTGTTGTGCTACACAGTCTCTTCTGTAATTTATAAATAAACGAAAGGCGACATCATTTCTGACTATGGAAGTTACATATAAATATCGTCATAGTTAGATTTATAAAGAACTGGAATTTCCACTATAAAACAACTTCGTAAGACAGGTGATGAGACAGCCTCTACAACTAGTAGGGAATTCATATGTTTTAAGAAAAAGAAATGAGAGCAATTTCGACTGCTGTTGGTGAAGCATTCGCTTGCTATAAATAAGATTCGCTGAATTGGCTGTCATATATTGGAAACTGATTCATATTTATTCTGAATGTGCAGTGTGAAACTTATATTCATAGTTCGATTTATAGAGAATTGCTACTATTACTTCCCAAAGTAGGACAGGCTCTGCATTATCCATTAAAAAACATGATCTATAATAGTAAATATAAATTACTTTTCTTGTCTTCTTGTAATCTATAATTTAACTTCAAAATTATAATATTGAATTTATCTATAAAAATTCATCTATAAAACATTTTTTAATAACGAAAATATATTAAGAAAATTTATATTAATAATTCCTTTAATATAATTTAACTATAACATGACTTTCGACTGTATTATATCGACTAAATAGATGTAGATATAGAATCAAAAATAGTAAAGTCCGAAATTAACTTCAAAATTACATACAAATACTTATAAATCATAAAATAATGGCCCAACAAACACAAAAATTTTCCTATAACGCACGCAACAAATGTTATCCTCTCTAAAACGTATATAAAAACGTAAACCTAAAATACAAAAAAAAAAAAAAAACGAAATTCTAATATTTCGTCCATGAAACACCACAACAAAACCAAAATCATAGTACGAACAAAAATTATAATAATAACAACCAAAAAATTCAATATAATTCCATATGTACAACATCTGTTGAATTTGTGTCGATTTTATGAATGCCATTTTCGACAACACAAAAAAAAAAAAAACAACACTGAAATCATGAAGATTTGTTAATTTAGCCTCGTTTCATTCATTCATTCGTCCTCTTTATCCTAAATATTATTATTATTATTCTTTATATATTTTTTTTTTTTTTTGGTTCGTTCATTTTTACCGATATTCAATTTTTATTAAGGAATTTCTGTATTATAATACCATCATATTCCCCCATCATACATTGAGCTCTTGAGCTCTCTATGTTATAGGTTCCTTTTTTTTTATGATGTTTTCTTTCTTTATTTCGGAAATTTAATAACAATAAAGGAAGAATCTGTTAATTAAATATTTCATGAACCTGCTGCCTTGGTTGGTTGTTTTACTACTTAGTATTTATAGTAATAAGTATTTATTAGTAAGTTAAAGATTATATAATTTTCGTAATGATTAAAAGTTTCAGAGGCAACATATTTATTGCAATATATTAGATTTAAATATTTAATATTATATAGAAATATTTTTCGATATTACCTAAAATTTTATGAATTAATGGAATAATTTGTCAACTAAATGCATTATTATTTTGATTAATTGATTGAAGAAGCACGGATAAATTGTTACCTGTAAAGTAATTAATTTACAGAATAATAAATTATAAATTTATGTCCATTTTACAATATATTTAATGAAATGAGGAAGGTTCCTCATGAAATACTTAAATAAAAGACAGCAATCGTCATAGGATTCATGCAGTTAGTCTAGAATTAGCTCAAATGTATTTTAAACTCTTTTATATAATACGTGTCAGGCAATTGAATAACTGTCTAATCTCACTACGTAAAGTTTGTAATCATTGACTAAACTATTGGATTGGGAATCGATTATTCCCATTGTACACCTCGTATGCTACACTTTACATCTAAGTAGCTGAGCCAACAACTAACATTAAACTCCTATACATTATCTAACAAGATCGTTTTATTTTAAACCTCGGATCGTTGTATTTTAAAAAACAAGACCCTGTTTGGGAGCACGGTTGCCAAATAAAGTTTTATTCATTGATTATTATAATTATAGCTTGTAAATATATCTCAAAATTTGGTATATATCAAATAATTCTTTAATAATCGTTATACAAAAACAAGTAATACAACATAATTACATAATAATAATGATCTCTGTACTATGTAGCATCTTTCTATTTATTATGCATTTGCTTCAACAGTGTCCTTCACAGCAGATTTGGTATTCCTCTTCATTGTGGACCTTCTTCTTCTTTGATTATTTTAGAGTTAAACCTTGTTTTCGTCTTCCATCCTAGTTATGTGACCTATCCAATGAAATTTTTGAATGTATTGATTAAGTCATTATCCCTAAAATTGGACATACAGCTCGTAATTATATCATATTCCCTAAATTCTCATTATAGGGACGAAAAGTTTCATATCGATGTTTTTGGATCCATTAGTTTTAGACCAATTGTTATAATTGAATGAATTCGTCTCTTGTGAATAATTATTTGTCAGATTTAATGAAGCATCAAACATTGTTGCATCTTTGGATAATTAATTTGTTCAGATTAATTACGTCGCTTGTCAAGAAGAACGTTAATAAGAAATTGTATATAAAATATTTATATAATAAAATATTTTTATTATAATTAATTTGAATATTTTGGGCATAACTAAGTAAACATATTTACAAAATCAAAATTTGTAGTTTAAAAAAAAAAAAAACAATTTTGAATTTTGTTAATTAAAAAATTCTTTCAAATTCAAAACGTCAAAACACAACAAAATTACTGAAAAATGTTAAAATATTATTTAATCTTCATATTTTTGTTAATTCAAAATGATTTTTCATTTGTAAATTCTTATAATTTTGCAATACCATTAGTTAAACGATGCGATAACATACCTTGCGGTAGTAGTGAAGATGAAATACATACGTTATGCAGAAAAGTAATTTATTAAGTTTTAAATATATATATGAATTTTTTATAAAATTATTAAAATATTTTGTATTTTAAATATATAGGATGAAGTTTCACGTACATGTGTAGCATTTTCTCAAATGCCACTTAATAAAAAATTTATACTATTAGGTCATAATGGTATAAGAAATAAAATTGCTGCCAATTGGAAAATAAGAAATTTTAATTTATTAGTAAAAGAAATTTTAAAAATTAAATTTTTTTAATAATTTTACTAACATTTTATAGCATTGGAGTAGAGATTTGGAAGTAATGGCAACAATGTTTATAAAACGTTGTCAATTAACACCAGATATATGTGACTTTATTGGTAACAATTGAAAATAATCAAGATAAAAATTTTAAATAAAATATTGTAAATCGTAGGTGATAAAAGCTTAACTGTTGGTCAAAATTTATATGTATCACAAAAACCACCAAATAATATTCATAATTATGAACAAACATATTCATTAGTAATTAGAGAATGGTATCGTGAACTTGGACCAAATATAAAAACATTAAATCAATATAAAGCAAGTACGAGAAGATTAGATCATTTTACAAATATGATATGGCCAACAACTGAATTTGTTGGTTGTAGTGGAGCTAGGTATAAGTTTTAAAAAAAAAAAAAAATCGAATTATAATAATTATTATTAAAATCATTTTTTTTTATATAAGAATGTTTCATGGATATGCTGTAGCTTGTTATTATCATCCGGCTGCTGATAGAACTAAATATGATTTGTTTGAAGCAGGTAGACCTTGTTCACTATGTTCAGTTGATAGACCAACATGTTCGCTTGATTTTCATTCGTTATGTGGTTTAGGTAAGAAAATTGATATAAATTTTTATTAGTTTTAAATAATTAATTTTATAATTAAGATAATAATTCCAAAAATTTCAACAATAATTCAACAATTTTTGAATAGATGTGGATTCACAAGCTAATTTAAAAGGTTTATAAAATATAGAATAAATCTATGTATTATTTATACCAAAATAATAGTTAGCCATTTAATGAGTTAACCTTTTAATAAAGGCTCTTTGAAAAATTCAAATGGTTTTTTTTTTTTAAATAAATAGGCTGTAAATTTGGAATCGTTAATAAAGTTATTAAATCAAAATTTTCAGTAAAATATTTACAGAAATAATTGTCGCGATAAATGTCAGAGATTCGGTTCATTTAAAAAATTACAAAACGTACTATAAAAGAACAATAAATTTTTGGAAATATTAATGGCTTGTTTTGATCTGCGTCCTCATTATTTATTGGCTCACCATGATTTTAGTGAAAGATTTTTAAATCGACCGGTGGCGATAGAAATTACATAGTTCGAGCTATCGTATTGAATGAAAATTTCAATATTAGTTATACAAAACATTCACTGAAAGGATCGTGAATAGTTTTGGTTAGGTATTGAATGACAATTTCGAAATTTCATATCAGCAGTGGCTGGTCCTTATAGAGTGCTAAGTACCCTAAGTCTACTAATCCATTTTTAATATTCTAGAACATTGTGTAATTAAAATATTTCGAATTTATCAATTCCAGCTTTAAGGGTAGTAGGTTACCATTAAAAACATCATAATCATTTTATATACATAATTAAGCTATCTAGAATTGTACGTCACGATCCGAAAATTAAGAAAATTTCATATTTACCTATTTATTTCTTAGTTCTTACCAATCAAACAAACTCGACCCGACGGACGCAAATGAGAGGGATACAAATGTCAAATAAAAGTTAAATTATATAGGAATATATGAAAGTGATTCGGGTTCGTCACGCATAATTTTAATTTTTTGACGGACGACAGTTAAAAGGATTTTTATAAATTGACAAATTTGAGAAAAAGTGTAACTATAAAGTTCTTAGAACTGTCATCGACACATATTTGAATACGTCGACTTTGCCAGAGTCCACTTCTAATGCACTTCTTGTTCGTTCAGTCCGTTGCTTACGTTGTTCGTCAGTCAAGTTTGTTTGAACCATTAAGTTTAGAGTCTATAAATAAATTTTCTATTACGAACAAAATTTAAATAATATTTTCATTTTTATTTTCCAGATTATCCTAACAATTTCGATGGTGTTAATGATTTACTTAGACCTGATCCTTTTATTATATTAATTTTATTATTTTTTTTGGTATTTATACGATAAAAATAATTTCATTTGCCATGAAAGTTTATTATACTAAATTAAAAGTTTCCGATTAATTGTCGATAAAATAAATGAAATCAAAGAAATTCTCTTAATCTTATACTCATTTTTGTTACGTTGTTGGGGTTACAAATGTTTTATTAAACGTATTTATGAAGATAGTGATAATTGAAATAATTACATACCAGCTGATGTTTGTGTTCCAAGACAGGATAATGAAATAAAATTAAGGATAATTAAATATAATATATAAAAAAAAAAAAATTATTTATTTTCTTTATTTCAACATTTAAAGATTATATAGGAAAATAATGTCGAAATAAGTTTCGACAACACAAAGTTAAAAGAAATTAATTCTAAAATTATATATTTAGTAAGATCATAAAAATAAATATTTAAAAACTAAAAAATTAAATTAAATTAATTTCAGCAATAAAACAAAAAAAAAAATCTTGTTTTTTTTTTTTTGTATTTAATAATAATCTCATCTAAATTCAATCTGATAATAGCTCACCCCTTCGACAACAACCAAAACCGACTATATATTTATAATTTTTTTTTTGTGAAACCGACAAAAATTAGAATTAATATTCATCGGAAAGCTTAACACAAGCGCCGACAGTTAAATACCGCTATATTTTCCCACATTTTGATTAAAACAAAAAATAATTTTTTAAAATTTATAATTCTAGATAAAATGTCATAAATCAATATAATAGCATAGAAAGATATTTAATATTTAATTGGTTAGTGTTGGTGTATCTATCGACTATCGTTACAATTTTTCTTATTATTAGTTTTTAATTTTTGGTGTGTATGGATATTTTTATTATAATCCGAAATTTTTTTGAAATTATTATTATTCGATCCCCAGCTTAAATAAAAAGTTTCTGACAGGCCAAATTCTTAAGCTGGCTTCACAATATGAAAAGTTACATAAAGGAATTTTAAACGCTAGAGATATTCTCGTTATGTCGTTGTCGCTTTGAAATGTCAAAAGAAAAGTTGATGTCGTTTTGTTCTATGGAAAAGTTTCCTCAATATCAACTTTTCCGCTTAGGAATCTCAAATCGTTTTTTTTTAAAAAAAAATGCTTTTGACATGATATTACTGACATTTGAATGGGCGTAGCGACAGTATATCCAGCAAAACCAAAGGCTGGGTAAAGCAAATTTAAAAGTTGAACTATGATATTAAAATAATACTTACATTTTCAATGAGATTGACACAAGTTAAAGCAATCAAAGCAAATGTCACCCAACCTTTTCGATTTTCAATGCTGGAAAATGCTAAAAAAAAATTTAATTTAAGTTTTAAAATAATATTTTCATTGTGAATTAAAAAATTAAAACAAACTTTACGTTAACTAGCTTCAACTTTTCCATTGCGACATTTTCATTCAGGGTTAAGGTATAATTATACACAATCAAGATTGTTTATAAAATGAATTGGCATAAATGGTTGGGTTAAAATTTAATTTATTGGATTAAAATTTATCACATGTTCAACAGTATCAAAGGATTCTAATAAATAGTAAAGGATTAAAGGCTGGTTTTCAAAAAGCTGGCAAAGTGTCATTATTTACAATAATAATATTTTCATCAATAAAGCTAACTTTTTAACTGGTTTGCATGCATACATTTTTAACTTTTTAACTGGATTGTTTTATGCACGATTTAGCAGAACCGAAGTCTCTAGATTCTAGATAGAATAACACATTATTCTGTCTC
Organism: Rhamphomyia laevipes; assembly: GCA_963920725.1. Classification (NCBI taxonomy): domain Eukaryota; kingdom Metazoa; phylum Arthropoda; class Insecta; order Diptera; family Empididae; genus Rhamphomyia; species Rhamphomyia laevipes. Next base: position 3,588,499 of record OY987256.1, on the reverse strand, counting down.
CGAGAAAATAGTAAAATTACAATTTAATGCGATTTCTAAATTTGAAGATTTTAGTCTTTTAAATCGAATTGTGTAAGGCAACATCAATATAGTGGATCAGAAGTCGCTGTTATCTAACTATATATTTTTTGATTTATATAGCTAAAATTTTAAATCACTGATGGTTTACTTTTGTTTAATTATCTTTCATCAAACGGAACACTTGATGACAATTATTAATTTTATATTCTTCACATTTAAATGATCTTTTATATAGAGAAATTTGTCCTAGAATAGAATTATTAATACCTTTGACTCTGGTCAGAATTAAGCATAATATCATGCCGGTTGACTGATTTACTCACTTTTCTGATTGCTATATGCTAATACTGAACTCATGGCTTCACGCAATTCGTTCAAGAAGTACAAATCAAGTAAAGGTTCATAGTATATTGTATAGAAAACAATTAATTTTTATTTAGTATTCCTTGAGGTATACACAAAATATTAAACCAATCCGCGTCACTGGTAATAATCATTTACATTTTCATTTTACTGTATGCAAAAGTTAAAAAATATATAATTAAACCATTTAAGTTTTACTTATAGTTTGATGGTATCATTGGTCGCTTGATAGTAAACATTGTTCGGAAACTTTTCTATGAACTCCATTTCATCACAAATCTAATTATTTTAATCTATATTTTTATTTAAATATATTTATATTTTTCATTTTTGTTTCGAAAAAATAAAATAATATTTGTTTCTTTATTATGTGCACTTCCTATATAATTAGAGGCCATAAAAACGCCCAATTTTTATATATGATTAAAAATATTTTTCGTTATTAAAATTCAGTATTTTTGTGGTTTTTATTAACAAAATTTTCTTGACCCAGCCATTTGTAGACTAAAAACCAAAAAATAAAAAAAAAATCCTATTTTAAATATGAATTAATTTAAGGATGTTTGTTGTTTATAAATATATCACACAAATGAATATAAAATTCTGTGAAATTTTTTAATATTATATATATTTTTTTTGGGGGCCGATGGAATCGTCGTTTGGCTTCAAAAATATAATATGTTCATTAATTAGTATTTCTATATAGATATTAAATGGTGATGTTGTGGAGACCTATAGATATTATTATGAAACTTATTTTCCATAGTTTGTGTGAGAAATTACACAGTCCGTCGTATTATAAAGGTTGTTAGAGTAAGAGGAAGTGATTTTGGAATGGGTGCACTTATAATATATACAATTCATATAGTGGATACCTCGTATATTAATATTAATTTATATGCACCGATAATTATGTAAATTAAATCCGTCTTTTATTATTATTATAGTTTTGAATTAAATTGTAGATTTTTGGACTATATCATTATTATTATGATCTAAGTAAACAATGTAGCTATAAATATTAGGATTTAACATTCAGTCACAATAATTAGATTTAATTTTTAATGTATTTATTCGAAATTATACACTATTATTAAGTTAATGTTAGTCGTAAAAACAATATAGATTTTCATTTTCATTAAATTTCATTGGTTTTAATATTATTTATTTATGATTAAATTAAATTTATTATATTTTTGTACATTTATAAAGGGATAATTTAAATGACCCACCATTTTTTTATGGTGGTATATTTTTCTCGAAATGTTATTTTAACTTTTACCATCACCATGTGTCATCAGAAGTTAGTGCTCAGTGGTTTGTGTATACATAATCATGTTATTAATAGTAAGATTATGGTGACCGCTGTAATCAAATGACCTTATAAATTTTTAAGAAAATGATTCTAAATTACAAATTGTGTTGAAGATGGTGACTGTGGCTGTGATGAATTAGGTCCCGGGTTCAACTCCAGACCAATACATTTATATCGCTCTAAGTTGACACATCTTTAATTTACTACCAGTAATAAAATTTCCTATATGTAATTGTGAAAAATGCGCTTGGGGAAAATGCGCTGAAGGTTAAGATAATTTGTTGACAACAAGTGTGTCATCAATATATTAAAAGCCTTCAGCTTCTTCCAATTAAATGTTTCTTCACTATATAAAAAACTTATGTTTTCGGTATCTATATAAAATTAATAGGTTCAAATTGCATTAAAATGTCACAAAACCACTTTTGATTTGGGCTGTAGCACCATTGCAAAACGGACTTGATTTGGGCTGTGGCACCATTGCAAAAAAGAAAATATAAAGAAACTATTAAAGGTCAATACCAATATTTGATATATTACGTCTTGTACCAAATAAAAGTTCCAGTGGATTAAAGAATGCCGGAATTGGCTATACAAACATAAAAAAATTATTAAAGAAATTGGTAAATTTATGGATTTGCAAGCAATTTTATTATTAGGTGTTGTTGTTTCAATGGATTCACAATTTTTGGTTATTCATACTTGTCCAGATACAATTATAAATTTAATATTAACTCAGTTGAATACGTGTAGTGTTTGATAAAGGTGGACATTCATTTAAAATAAGTTTTGGTGAACAATTAAATGAAACATTAAATCTTCAAAAGAAATGGTAATGTTTAGTCGTTTAGTGCATCATTACCCAAATTCTTTTAAGTGATCTAGTGATCTAATTTAATTAAATTAGGATATTGATTTTTTATATATTGTGCCTCCTAAAGGCCTAAAGCCCTTGACTCTATCGAACCTAAATAATTAAAATTAAATTAATTATTAATTTATTATTTTAAATATATATAAAGGAAAAATTTGATCATGACTTTCCTGACAACATTTTTGAGACCCACCTAAAACCAATTTATCCCGATGCTCACATGAAGTATTCGGTCATGATGAAATCGCATGATTGGCTAATTTATATATTGATCATCTCCACGAAACGTAAAACATTATCTAAATAGCTATGAGTATTTATTCTCTATAAAATTTTAGTTTTTTAACTCCCGATTGCACAGTAAGAGTTTAACCTCAAGCTTTTTTAAACCAATTGTGTGGAATACTTAAGCTGCAACTTAAGCTCAATCAAAATTTCTTCAATGATAATTGATAATAATGTTATTATGAATGAAAATGAATCAGCTTATTATATAAATTAATGTGACATTGTACTGAAAATTAGTATAAACCGAAGTTTAAGCTCTGGCGAAGGCTTAAGATTTTAGTGTAAAATCTGGCATAACTAACAACATTTTGATCAATTTCATTCTGTCAGTTGTTTTTGTTCATATTTTTTTTAGAAATTAATTATTTTCTACTATATATAATTTAAATTGATATTAAAATAATTGAAAATTTAGCAATTTCCGATATTGCTAATTTTAATTACCTGGTATTTTAACAATTCTAGTTTATAATAATTTCTATTTTCACTAAAAATATATATATAGACTATGTCTATATAAACTGAATTCGTCTTTTAATCATTTAAGTATCATTAGCAAATCCCAGACATTATTATCCATTTCTTAATGACTTTTTCAATACAAAGTTAACTAAAATTCATTAAAATTTCTGATATTTTTGTTGTTCGTTCGTATTTCTTGTATATAGATAAACGTCATTTTTAAGAATATAATATTGATCATAAATTTCGGATCGCCTACAACAATGTGCAAGGACAATTATTATTTTTACCTGGATATAAAACAACAAAAATTTACCATTTTGCGTATTACTATATAGAAAATTGGATTTTTTTAAGGCGCCAGCGGTCCTGAATTCGACTTACAACCACAGGAGGTATTTTTTTTAAAAGGAGATTTATAATATACAGGATAGTTTTTGTTGTTGCTAGCTGGGTAAGTGATTTTTTTTTAGTTTAAGGACTTTTGCAGTTTTGCTAGTGTTTACAATAAAATATTTTCTAGTTTGTAATTTTAAAAAATTTTTATATTAATTTAAAAGATTTTTAATTTTGGTTTCTATTGTTAACGTAAATAAAATAATTTATTACTAACTATTGATCGGCTTTTCGAATTTACTGTCAAAAATCGATATTAGAAGAAATATGTAGGATTATAAAGAAAATCAAATACTTATAACCAAAGTAGAAGTAGAAATAGTTTTGATTTTGTTATAGGAACTACAGAGTTTTGAATATTAATCACGAGAAAGTATTTAAAAACAAAGTATATTTGAATTTCAAATAAAAATATTAAATAATCTAAATACTTTCATAAAATATTGAACATATTAAAATATATATTTGTACGAACCAGGGCCAGTATCGCGGAAAACGTAACGTTTTTCAAAACGTTTCGAATTGGATTTACGTTCGTTTGAAAACGGTTTATCGGGGAAGACGAACGTAAACGTTAAACAGTTTTGCTATCACAACTAAAGAAATCTTGAGTTTCGATGTCAAAACTATTGCTATTTTGACACATTTAAATAATAAATCAGCTGTTTATTTTTAAAAAATTTAATTTTGAAAAAGTTGTATTAAAAACGGAAATAAAAGTCATAGTTTTAAAACGATTAAATTTTTTTAATTATTTTATTATAGCAATGCTTTCAAGCACGCAATTATTTTTTAGTAGCAGCAGCGAAGATGAAGAAAGTACTATAAATTTACTTACATCTTTTAGTATATCAGCACAGACAGCGACGATAACAAAGTACATACGATTACAAATTAGTTGACGTTAAAATTTTCGATTAAAACGTTAAAAAAACAAGTTACATATGATACATCGATTCGATTAGAAATCGAAACGTTTTTAATGAAACGTTTTCAGCGATACCGAAGTGACAATTTCGATTCGTTTTTCAAACGTAACCTTTTCCCCGATACAGTATCAGAACTATTTCAAATTCAAATACACAAATGTTGTAAAATGTATTTAATTAATATGATTAGTATTTGAAATACATTTTATATTATGTACTGTAACATTGTATTTTAAATACTTTCTAATTTATATCAAACATTTCAATAAATTTACAAGTACAAATACTCATATTTAAATGTATTTGAAATAAAGTATTTCAAATATGCCCATCAAATATCACTTTTAAAGTAATTGAAATAATGTTGGTTTTAAATAAAGTGTAATGAAAATATTTAATTCTTATTATTTTAAAAACTATATATTATTTTTCCATCCTAGGGTTACCACATATCTTTAATTTACTGTATAAAAAAAAGAATTTTTAAAAAAAATTCAAACATTTTTTTTTAATTTGAACTAATTTTAATTAATTTTCAATTAATTATTCCAAATTTAAAATGATTGTAAGCTATAATAATAAAAATAAAAACAGAATATTTGTTTTTCTATATTTAGCTACTGGGTCCACTAAAAAATTAATAATAAATTTATTTAATTTAAATTTCTTTTTCAGTTCTACCGAATATTAATTTATACATAATCAAAATCATGTATCATATTAATTATTTAAAATCTTTATCAATAGACACAACATAAGATTTTCATCAATTCATTTTGTTGATGGGATTGGGATTATTTTGTATATTATTTCTACGAAATGTGAGAATCTAATTAGCCTTCCCATTTGAATATTTTTATACCTACAACAAAGCAATTTGTTGTTTTCTTCTAATAATCTAATGGTGGGCCACACTTCATTTCCATAATTTTTATTTTACATAAGAAAAACATGAAATTTAATTTAATTTTTGATATAAATATTAAAAGTTTTTTTTAAAAAAATATCAAGAAATTAAATGTTTTATCACAAAATGCCTATAAAGTCATCTGTTGTGGAGTTAAATATTTTGACTAAAAAAAAAACTATACTATAAAACGTTTAATTAATCGGTGTATACTCATCGCACGTATTATCACAAAAAATCTGATGTCGTAACAAAAAATTCAATGGAAATAAAAATCACAAAACCACAACAATTTAAACCGCGCCGTACAAGAATTTGAATTATTTCCGTAAAAACGTAAAAAATACATATATATTGCCATCATCATCGTTGTCGTCGACGTTGTTGTCCAGTGCTCAAGAGAAATGATCTTGATTTGGTTATGTTTTTCACTAAAATTTATTATTAGTATTATATTTTCATAAAATTGTTATGTTTACATATTAACAAGTCCGATAAAAAGATTGTTTTAGTTTTCTGAATAGAGAAGATATTAAAACTAATATGAAGATATTATTATCAGGCATTGGTAAACTTCAAGGTTTATGGGCCTAATATTTGTTTTAATGATGAGTAATTATTGACAATGAGCAACAGCGATCAGTATAATAAGTACATCAAAATTGATTTTCAGTAACATTTAACTCTCAAATTGTTTATTCAAAGAAGCTAATTTGTAGTAGTAGCTACAGGAAAATATAATTTAATAAAACATCGCAGTATAGGAGAATTACTGGAATTACACGTTCTTCTTCAATTCCAAAGAAAATCACTAGTAAGCTTAAATTCAAAGTAAAATTAAAAGAAGAATTAATTACTCAGTTTCCGTAGAGTATAAAAATAATTATTTCGTTCTTCCTAAATTAGAAAAAACGAATTACTTCTAGTTCTCCTTATATTTAATGGTAAATTATACGTTTTTCTTATAGATTAAAAGAAGAATTACTCTTCATCCTAAGAATGAAAGAAGAATTAGCCGTCTTTAATAAATTAGGTGGACAGTAGTTATTTCTCCTCCTTAGATTCAAAGGAAAATTGCTCGTCCTCTCCTTAGATTCAATGGAAAATTATATGTTTTTCTTATAGATTAAAAGAAGAATTACTCTTCATCCTAAGAATGAAAGAAGAATTAGTCGTCTTTAATAGATTAGGACAGTAGTTATTTGTCCTCCTTAGATTCAAATGAAAATTGCTCGTCCTGTCCTTAGATTCAATGGAAAATTATACGTTTTTCTTATAGATTAAAAGAAGAATTACTCTTCATCCTAAGAATGAAAGAAGAATTAGTCGTCTTTAATAGATTAGGACAGTAGTTATTTGTCCTCCTTAGATTCAAATGAAAATTGCTCGTCCTGTCCTTAGATTCAATGGAAAATTATATGTTTTTCTTATAGATTAAAAGAAGAATTACTCTTCATCCTAAGAATGAAAGAAGAATTAGTCGTCTTTAATAGATTAGGACAGTAGTTATTTGTCCTCCTTAGATTCAAATGAAAATTGCTCGTCCTGTCCTTAGATTCAATGGAAAATTATACGTTTTTCTTATAGATTAAAAGAAGAATTACTCTTCATCCTAAGAATGAAAGGATAATTAGTCGTCTTTAATAGAATAGCTGGACAGTATAGTTATTTGTCCTTCTTAGATTCAAAGGAAAATTGCTCGTCCTCTCCTTATATTCAAAAGAAAATTATACTTTTTTCTTATAAATTACAATGCGAATTACTCTTCATTCTTAAATTGGAAGGCAAAAATTATTCATCCTTCCTAGATTATGAGGAACGTAGTTTTTCTTGATTAATTACTATCGTTAGAATGAGAATTACTCAGTTTATGTTTTTTAAACTTTCAAAAAATATTTTAGCCACAACAAAATTGTACAGTAACAAAAGGTTGTCCTACTCTGCATAGAATCTGATCATGAAATAAAATGTATAAAATTTTATAGAATGAAATATCCATAAATTAATAAGATATTTTATTTATATATTTTAGTTAGAATTTATAATAATGGGAAAAAATCTTCACATGACAATCTCAGCTACAACAAAAATTCACAAGTCCAGACAATACGAAAAAAAAAAACTCAAATCATTTGAAAATTAAAAGCTTGAAAAAGTTTTTTCTTTTTTTTTAATATTTTATTTTTATTATATATTTTTTTTTTTGATACATTGTAAATATATTTAAATATAATTATTGGCAAAAATTTTAGTGGCTTGTTAAACTGGTATCGTTTTTGTTTTTATTTATTTTTTTCAGCTCGAAAAGTTCATTGTTTTTATTTAATTCTAAATTCAAATCAAATTAATCTTTCAGTAATATCTTTTTTTTTTTTGGTAGAACCCCTCCTCCTCTACATATATAGATAAATTACAAATTTTATAATTTATGCGCAAAAAGCTTGTTTTTTTGTTGTTGTTTGTTACTGGCTTTTTTTTTGGTTTTTGATTGCTTTCTGTGTGATCCGTTGCGATGTTTATATTATCGAGACATGTGAACTCATTTGCTATTGGTTCATTTTTTGGATTAGCAAATGTGGTCATCAAAAAGACCGAAACCGCCACCACCATTCAAATTTTTTGCTTATTGCTTTGGTTTTTTATTTTTATATAGTATTTGTTGAATATAATATCGTGTTGATCAGGCCGCCTTTTTTCAAAGCTTTGTTGATTTTTTTAAGTTGAAATTATATTTTTAATATATTTTTATTGGTAGAAGATTTTTATTTCTTAACGAGGTATTTTTGAGATACGCCATTTTTAATAAATACATAAATTACTTTAATTACATTATGTCAAAAGAAAAAATAGAAATTAGATCTGAAGATTATAAATATGGTAAAAGTGAAAAACAAAAAATATATATTTAAATAATTATATACCTGGTGTGATATATGATTTCCTATTTAAAAGGATTAATTAAAGTTAATTTTATAAAATTAAAATTTTGATTGCTTAAATTAGTCGAAATGTTTGTTTAGTTTTGGTTTAACAAAGTAATTAAATATTTTGAATATAATAAAGTAATAAAATTTATGTACACTGGAGATAAATCGAATTGTCTAGTTTAAATTAGACTGATAATTATTAAAACGATTCTTACAAATAAGCGATTTAAATTATTGTGTCGATAAACTATATAAAAAACATTGACACTAAACTTAGGTGTATATATAATGGAAGGGTCAATACAAAATGAAGATTACAAAAATTGTGGATGTAACCATTAAGGGAAAAATATTAAAGCTTACTCGAAAGAATACTGAAAGAGAAAACTAAGTAATAAGAAAAACAAAGCTTATATGTATAAATATCACGAGGAAAAGTGTTTATGATACATTACTCGAAACAAAGATAAAAAGGAATTTATTTAAAATTTTAATTGCTTTTATCATACCTTGACTTTTGTACATATAGTTTCGTTACTGAACAAATTTGAACAAATCATGATCATCTAATTGTCTGTATCTGTAATGTTCAGATGGGAAGAAACATGAAAAATCCACATTTATAGGCTATTTGCTGAGAAAATCTGAGATACTTTGTTAAGAAATTCAAAATTCTATATACAGAGTACAAAGATATTGAGCTCGCACATAATCCATAACTTTCCAAGGGGACGGAAATGGACCAAACAATAATTATAGAACGAAAACATTTTGGGGGACGTGTTTTTTCCGACAAACACATTCTAGAAATATGATTCTGAAAAATCAACCAACGTTCCGATTATTTACCGGAGTAGCCAATTGCCCAGTAAGAGATTTAAAAGATTTAAACAAATGGAACGTAATTGTTTGATACACATATGTAGTTTAAAGTCATTCGTTTAATTGTTTTTTGGTAATTTCACTTTTGATAGTTACTTTCGTCTGCACACTTTAATATTGGGGAATATAACTGCAACAATTTTTCTTAAATCTGGTCTGGTCTATAGAAAGAGTTGAAAACTCTAACAATCCAATCATTCACACTAGAATAGGCCCATTACTCCATTTGTACACCTTCAAAACCATTCTTATTATACATGTGGTTGATTGACATTAAGCTACTGTCAATACCAAAAACCATGAAAATTCTAGATATTATTATTTATTTCTTAGGGAAATAATTATATATGAAAAATTGACCGGCTTTAAAATATTTTATATTCGATTAATGAATTTTATCAAGATTTTACGCTTTCTATTATTATATTATAAATTTAACAATTAAACTTTTAAAACTATCCAATAAATAAATTTATGATCACTTTTATATTATATAAACTTTTGAATCGAAAATTATAAAATTTACATCTATAAAGATTTATGTTTTAAAAAAGATACTATAAAAGTTCAGAAAAATTCACATATTATTACAAAAATGTAATAAAAATAAAAAACTTTGATCTGGGAAATATAATTTTAATAACATTTTTAAATTGTATTTTAATCCTGATTAATTTTTTTATCTAGAAACTTAATTTATATTTATATTCAAACAAAAAAAACTATATATTTATTAGCTATTAAAATTAAATTTTTTTAAAAACCTTCTGAATTTATATAAAAAGTGGCATCATTGTATATCAAATTTTATTAGATTGCATATTAATTCGATTAATTTAACTAAAAAATATCTAAATTTTTTTATTAGTTTGTTGTGTGCGATCGATTAAAACCAATCAATAATAATTTTCATGTTCTTGTTTTTTTATCGGAATCATGTAATTTGTTAACCAATCAAATTGTACAGCGTTGACTTCATTACTATTTATTTATTTCCGCAGTTGCTGGTTATTATTACTAACTGAATTTTTTCATATATTTTTTTTTTGTTGATACATGGTAGTAGTCCCTACACGATTCCAATTAACATTGTTAAAGGTGACAAGAATCCCGGGGGCAATAAGAATAATTCATAAATTTTGATCGTTCACAGCATGATTTACAAACGAAACATAAGAATAAAAATTTTATGAATAAATATAATCATTTTTTATAATATAATAAAAAAAAAATCGACGAAAATGAACAATCTTAAATTCTGAAATTGAGTTCTTTAAAAAGGATATAATATTTTTAAAATTTAAATTAAATAATTTCTACACTAAATGTATGAGAAATATTAATAATTATCACAGAGACCAATTAGTAATTTATCTACCAAAAAAAACAAAAAAAAAAAGATGTTGATAGACTAAAAAAAAAAAAACAATCTAGCTAACAACAACCAAAAAATTAATAAAATACTCTTCGCTTCGCAAGTTCTTCTTGAAAATCATAAATTAATCTAGAAAAAACAAGATCAATTCAAAAGAAAAGAGCCGACAATCTAAATAATAATAATAAAAAAAAAAGAAAAAAATCTATTTTATTACGTCCCATTAACAAACCAACAACAATCCAACAGTAACATAAAAAATATTATACAGTAATCGGATATCTGATATGACAAAAATCCCTTTAAAGATTCACCAAGATGTGCAGAAAATAAAAAAAATCCGAATTTAATTTTTAAAAATTTATTGAAGGATGGAAATTTCATAGAAACTTTTGAATAATATATTTTTCATAGATTTAGTTTAGACAATTTTTTACGTATTCATTTCATTAAATAAGCCATACGCCTAGTTCAGAAGATGCTCATAGTCAAAATGATTAGATTAAATAATTTACAGGTCGTTTAGGCAGAAGAACAAACTTCCGCCTTCATATACACTGACATAAAGAATATTTTGCGTACCCTTCTAATATTTGGTTAGTTAATATCCAAGTTTTTGTAGAAGTGTATTCCTTTATTTCCTCCATTATGTGGCTTTTGGAAATGTGCCAGAGTATTCGGGCTAGTCCCTGGTTTTGCTAGTTTATCAGCAATCTAATTCCCTCATACCCTGGCAACCACATCATAGTGACTGTGTTGGGAGTATAGTCCAAGATGAACCATAGTAATAAACATAATTATAAGCGAATTGTATACTTCCATTTAGGATGAGCCCTAATGTAAGCAATTTATAATAATAAAATCTTCATATTTAAGATCAATCTTATTTAAAATGTCTTAAAGGACATTATTAGGTAAGAATTACACAATTACTGAGGCCAAGCTTGTATTTATTTCATTAGACATAATATTCGATATCAGAGATAACTGAAAAATTGATTATTTGGCCAACTAAAGAATTGCTTCTATTATATTAATGCAGTTTCACCATTAATAATTTTCTGTTATGATTATTTAGAGGCCATATAAGTAGTTTAACTCTGCCATTATTTATCTCAAAATTAAATTATTTGGCTGAATTATTTATAATAAAAATGATAAATTTATCCACTACAATTTATTAATTTGTCTGAAAATTGTCCAAAAATACTTTATCTTGTATTATCTCCATAGTTTTTATTGGAACTTCCTTAATTTCTTCATATCAATCTAAGGGAATAGTATTAAACTTACTTGCAATTACATACGAAGAAAAGCTACTGAAGCTCATTTTATTTTGGACTATCGCTTTTATAAATTTGAACTATTATCGCATCATTTTTAATTGCCGGTATGAAAAGCTGTACCGTCACTTGATAGAGAAAAGTACAAAATTCTGTGGCAACATGTAAGAGTAGCTTATGTCGAATATATAAAATTAATGTAAAGATGGTTTTAGAAAAAATATATAAATGTTAAATGCAATATCAACCAAATTTCGTATATGTGTGGAAGAAGTATTGCAATTTTTACCTATACCTTAATTACAATTAATTACAATTAGAAAGAGCTTCAAAAGACTTAAGATGTTTTAAGGAAAAAGCTATTTTAAAAATGATTTTCATTTAATTTTTCCCATATTTTAGCCAAATATTTTAATAGTTCTGTAATCTTTCAATTGAACCAATGTGGTAAAATATAATCCCATTAAATTAAATGCGGCCCTGAATCTTTCAGATTGGGTATATAATTTATATATTAATGTACGGATTAGGTTTAAAAATCAAAATTAGAAATGACGGACTCAGAAATAATTATTTCTTAAAATAAACATGTCCGTTCATTAAATTAATTTCGAATAATTATTTTATCCTATATATAAAATTATCCTTATTAATAGTACCATGTGTTCTAAATTACACCTACAAAAAAATAATCAAGACTTGGATAAATCTAATTATAATCAGAATTTTATACATAACCGTCAAAAAAATTCATAAATTTATAACATAAAAAGTAAAATATCTAAAAATATCTTCATCTATAAATAAAAAAAATCAGAATTTTCCTATATTTCAAATTGCATTTTTAAAAATATATTTTTCCTTTAACAAGGATATTTGCTAATTTTTTTTGTACACAACTGTACCAAAAAAAAAAAAAAAAATATTTAAAAACCAATACCAATACAAAAAATCCGGTTTTTTTTTTGTTACCATCATAAATTTATGTATTTGGCATATTATTTAACAAAAACCAAAAAAAAAAAATGTTGTAGGAGAAAACTAGGAAGTTGTAAAAAGAATCGAAAATAATTTTATCCTCAATAGTTTTCTATCTTTCACAAAATATCCAGCTGATATCCTTGAAATAAAATCAAATACTTACAAAAATTTTTGCTTTCTTTTAATTAACCGAATCCTCTGTTAAAATACTTTTAAACACACACATTCAAAAACGATGTATAATTGCAAGAAGCACTCATAAAATGCAGAACTTTTGAAGATTCCTGTTTTGTATATAGAATATCCTTGAATCACACAACACCAACTACAACAACAACAAAAAAAAACCTGTTGCGTGATATAAATATTTCATTGGAAAAAAATCATGATACATTTTTGATATTCGCGTTTGATGGTTTTTTTATTTATTTTTTAAATCCCTTTTGATTTTTACGTAATATACAAAAAATTATGTAAAATTTTTGGTTAAATCGTTGAATCATCATCGAATTTCATTCATTCAGTTTTCTTGATCCAATTTCTTTATTATTATTTTTTTTGCTGGCCTATACGTAATTGCAGGGAAAATACACGCGGTCTTCGCGATTTCAATAAAAAAGTTCAGTTTTTTTTATTTTTGGTTTGGTCACAATAATAACACTATACATATTCACAACAGGTAAAAAAATATTTATTCCTTCGGAAAGATTTCTTGCATGAGCATTTATTAATGTTTACGTGAATTAGGTTTTTTGGGTTGCAATAAATTTATTAACAAAAAAACAATATTGAGGTAGGTTTTGGTGTTGTATTTGTTTTAAAAAAGGCTAAAGATTTCCATAATTTCAAATAAAATCCTTTTTTATACCTATATATTTGAGTCAATCAAAGGGTCATCGTATAATAAAAATGAGAATACAATGAATTTTAACTTTATATAATTTCGAATTTAAAATACCCTTTTTTTTGTCCTTTTTTTTGTTTTGTAAATTCGGTAGTTCCGTAGTAGATTAAATCCTTTATGTAACCTGTTCTAATCAACAAGTTTTTTGTTTTGTAGCTTTTGTAGGGCAGTAGGTTTTTATTATATTGAATCTGTTAACGAGAATTTTTATATTTCATTTTAAATACCAGAAGGTTCAGAAAAAGGATTAATACTCGCGTGTATAGCGATTATACGTTCAATATCAAATTTACTTTCTTTACAGAAGGTTTAAATTGTTTAAGAACTAGGAAATGACATATTGGTATTTTGGTTATGGTGACTTTGCGACCTTTTTTCGTCCTGGGTTAATGGTAAGTACACAAGTGCCTCACCTGAAGTCGATGAAATATTAGAAGAATAATGTAGACATCAAAATATCTATATAAAAATTCAATTAGATAGCAGTGCTGAATTACTAGAACTACTCCAATCAAATTTATTCTAAGTGGATGTATAAAAACGAGGTATTTAAGAACTACAACTCTACAACTATTGTTTCTATATGTATCGAATTTACCAGAGCTTGATTAATTAAAGAAATTAGGGTGCTGATTATTTCGGTAGACTAGGATCAGCAAATAATACATTTTTGTGGCCATATCGTTAAGCTCATCCACAAAATACATGTAAGAAAATTTAAATTGGTACTGAAATATATTTTCGGTCTATAACAAAATTTTTGTTTAAAACGAACTTAAATTCATTACTCATAAGAGGATTAAATGGATATTGTTTCTCTCCAAAGCTACCCAAACATTGTACAACATGTTTATCAACATGCTGGCAACTTGATGAAGTTGTATCATTTCTGGGCAAGTTTACAATACGCTGACAATCATTTTGACAGTTGAGAAATCGGTTGAAATAATATTAAATTATTATATTGGCGTTGGTTGATGGTTAGTAATATAGTTGTACTACAAAAACGACGTTTCTTGACGTTTACTGTCAAAAAAATACAATTAGTACGCTATATTATTTTTTCAAGTTTATTTTTAATTTATATTTAAATTTATTTTTAATTTTAAATTGACTTTAACAAAATATTTTCAGTTTGACATATAAATACAAAATGAAAAATAGAGATTTGAAATATGTATGGGCAATCTATGGACAGCTTAGTAAAAAATATAAAATGGAATAAGTACAAGAAAATAAAATTACTGTCCGAGTAACAACTACCAAGTTTACAACAATCAGTAAAGGACCAAGGATGGTTGTAAGTTTCTATATTGTATATTGTTGACTGTTGTATTTCGGTTGTAAAGCAAATTGAAATGTTTGTTTACAAATTACAACCCGCTTGACAACCAGATTGTAAAATGTATGGGCAGCACAACTTTGACAGATTAATTTCGCTCGATATATTGAGTAGTTGAACGATTGAACCTAAGATAAATAGGATATAATTTTTAGTATTTAAAGTATAGTTTTGAAATATAAATAGTTACGCGTTGCTGCTCTTTTAGTATTTGAATATGAAAATTGAATATGAAATTTATCAGAATGTATAATCCAAAAAAACACGTGATTTTTTTTACATATTCTCTTAGTTATGTTATCCTTAAATTTCATTTCTTCTGAAAAATCTGAATTATATAATATATTTATATAATGAAGAAATTCTTATCAATGTCATTTATGAAAATTAATAATTTATGCAAACATGTTTTACTAATTTCCCAGTTACATATAAACAATAACTTTAATGGATTTTAAACCGACTGATGCCACGGGGTAGAATATATGAAATGTCCTTAATTATTATGTATATAATTATAAATATTTTATATGAAATTCAAAATTATGTGCCTGATTGGTTAGAGGTATAATAACCAAGAAATTAATCAAGGAATTTTACAAAGGGTATAAATACATAATTTCCGTCTGATTGCAAAAAAAAAAAAAAAATCTAATATTATTAAAAGCTTAAGTAAAATTTTTATGTTTTTATGTTTGTTGTATCTGACGATTACTTACGCAAACCAAAATCAACAGCAGCTGAACTTATATTAGTTTTATTACCTTGAGAAGCAAAATAAAAAAAAATCCTCAAATAATTTTATTATTTTTCTTTTTATTAGTGGAAAAGCATTTTTATATCCTTGTTTTTCCGTTACTATTACAACAAAAACCTACAATAATTTTATAGGTTTTTAGTATTTTTACTAAAAGTATTTACCATTGCAAATTTTTTTTTTACCTATAATCTAAACAGTTTTTTTTTTGTATAATAATCTAAAGAATATTTCGTAAATTTACAATTTTTTTTTTTGGAATTACTTATAATATTAAGAAAATAGCCAAAGATTTTATACGATTTTATTATAATTCTGATTTGGTTTTCGATCCAGGCAATGGTAAAAAATCATAAATAATTTTGATTCATCGTAAAATAAATAATATAATTTCAAGTTTCAACTAACTAATATTAACTAAAACTTGTAATTCATTCGTTGTATTTAATACTGACTAGTTTTATAATGTAACGAATTATTTATTTTCTTCTGTATCCAAATTTGTGTTTTTGATTTGGTTGAAGTAAATGACTGAAGTTAATTGGTGACTTGTAGATAATTGGATCGTCAGCTTTTAAAACTTAAGTAAATATCCGATGATCCATTGGCTAGATGACTTGTTTAATTACTTCACCATTTTGGTGGATTTTGTGCTGAATTACAATTTGTTGTTTGTGTTATTGAAGATGCTGATCATTTGGAAGCAATGGTTGTTCGTTGTGGGTGGCTATGATATTGTACTGGAATTGGATTAGTATTAGGTAGTTAGGTGACTGATCCTACAAACTACAATTAAAATCAGATAATTTGTCATTTACACCAATTAAATTATATTTTTTTAAAAAAACTAGCGAGTTAAGTTATTAAACGTTTCTAATTTAACTCTTTCTTAACAAAATTTTTTTTACTCTTTATAATTTCATGTTCTTTCTTGGTGCTATAGTTATTACAGGCACTGTTAAGAATTTTGAAATTGAACATTAATGTAACAGATAAAGGAAAGTAAAAAGACTAAGTAAGAAAAATTGTTATAAAATCAAATAGGAAATTTTATAAAATTTTGATGTGAAGAAGATTTACTAAATTTTAGTACAATTTTCAACAAAAATTACCAAAAGTTGTCCCAAAAGTTAATATATTTGATAATAATCGAGTCCATTTATTAACATCAGAACCATCTACATGTAGTTTGAAATAGTTATTGAAAAAAATCGTGCTTTATCAAAGACATGAACTATATAATTTTATTTAATTATGTCTTCGATAATTTATTGTGGTTTGTGTACTGCATTTATAGCACAGGTTCCGACCTGTCATCTTCACATCAAATAAACTTGTATTTACAATTTTGTAATTGTGAAGAAATTCATATTCGATTTTATGACAAATTTTCCAACAGAAAAGGAGCACAACGTGCTATATGTGATGAAAAGTGATAAAAAATTGGTTACGAATTTGATCGTCAAGCCATCGCTCTAAATCTAGAATATATGTGATTTTTTAAGACTTGGAAAATTCTTAAGTATGATTGTATCATATCTATTAGCTTATTTCAATCTAACACAAACAAACTTATGGTTTGGAATCGGAATCCTATAATTGGTAGGTCCAAATGCCAATAATTTCATGAAACTTTTATTTAAGGTCATGTTGTTAATAGATTAGTAATAGATTTTGAATTTCAAACTGTGAAACAAATTTTATAGTGTAAAAAAACGGAAGAAATAATAAACAATAAGAATAATACTTTCCAATTAGACAAGTGCTATTTAAACACAGATGGCGCTGTTCAAATCAAAGAATATATTACTTCCTCTTCCGTACATTTATATTTTAAAAATATTTTATATTTTGTATGTTAATTTAATTTTAAAATACAATTGATTATAAATTTGGAGATAATAAAGGCAAATAGGTTTCTAAACTTCTGCAGAATCATTATATGGGCTATTATCTTATACAATGTGGACGAGTGTCTTCTGAAAGTTTACCGACTCTTAAAAAACTAAGTTTTATGAATTATGAAGCTACATTGTTGACGGATAAGTTATATTTGTTTCAATTAAATGAATACTTATCAAACTAAATAATAACCTAATTTTTGGGGTCGTTGGTCGTCTTCATAAAATCAATTCTTCTATGTGAAAATTTTTATCCGAAAACAAAACAGCTTTCAGAATTCAGACCAGCTGAATATTTTTACGGAGGACAGTCGTCGGTTATGTAGATCAGAATCAGAAAGCTAAATTTCGAAATTTTTTATTTTGGACTCGCTATTTTTAGCTGTTAAAATTGTAAAGAGAATTCTACTTCTATTTCTGTTCTAGTTCATTCATCCAGTTTACGGAGATTTTACTTATTAAATCAGTTTATTGATTGATTAAGACATTTTATGTGTGGTATCAAACACAAGGTCTTGGTGAGAAGATTGATAGCACTTTTCGAACTCCTTTCATCTATGAATCAATATAAAATTGATTTAAGTGTTTGTGACGATGATAATGACTTGTAATGACTTGTAGATTTGATCTTGTTCATTTAAAAATTTCTATAAATTGTGAAGGACTTGGGCTGTTTAATAAAAATAATATTAAAAATACAATTTTTATATTTTATAATTTTTAAATATAATTATTTATTTTTATATTTATAATTCACAAATGACTTTTTATTCATTATTATTATTGGCTGAAAAAAGAATTACAATTTTATTAATTAATTAAAAACTATATTTAATTTATATAAAGAAGAAATTTAATTAAAATAATGATTTTTGTATTTTGACTGGAAATTAGGAAAATTAAAGTAACAAAAAAAAAAAAAAATTTGTAGTGAATCTTTTTTTTTTTTTTTTAAATTTACAACAAATTTAAAAAGTAATTTTACATAATTTTTTTTTATAAATTATTTTAATACTTTTTTATCTGTTAAAACAAAAATTCTTTCTTGTGAATTTTTAAAATTATATTTCAAATATGACTTCAGTCTTTAACAATTTTTTTTTTTAATATAATTTTTATATTTATATTTTCTAAAATACAATAATAAATTTCTAATTAAAAATATAATTTTTTTTTATTTTATTTTTATTAAATATATTTTATTTACACATAAAACTAAAAATTTTTTATATTTATTATTTAAAAAAATACATGAAATATTGCTTTTTTTTATATTTTAAATATATTTTTAATAATATTTAATTTTAATTGATTTTTTTTTTAAATAAAAATATTTTTTTACATCACTTTTTTTTATTTATGTTTATAATTTTAATTTTAATTCTTTGAAAATTAAAAACTTTTCATGGAAAAATAAAAATAATTAAATTAAATTTTGTAATAATTAAAGATCTGAACAGAATTAGAAATACAACTAGAAACAGAATAAGTGCTCATATAGAGTGACGATATGAGCAGTGTTGGAAGCTGAGTATAATTTCATAAAGTACACAGTTTTCAAGCATCAGTCATAGGATAGCGTTACGCTGTTTGTAACCTAACGCCTGCCAAATTAGAAAACGTATAAATCAAATGCACAGAATCATTATGGTTTTTGTTGACAGGAGGTGACATCGTTTGTGCACACGATTGTATTACCCCCCAGTTACACTCTAACTTTTAAAATGACGACGAGATTAAATGGAACACTTACAATGGCGTTTTAGGTTATAGCTACAGTCAAAGTTGTGTTCTTACGTTAATGACATAAAACTAGTGATTTTAATCAAATATTCAAGTAATTAGTTTCAATATCTCAGCTATTTTTTAATATTTTTATAACTTCTACAAGACTTGATCATATAAAGTACAATTTTCTTTAACTATCTTTATTAATTTAGCTTCAAATTGTAATTATTTTCCATGCAATTTTTGAATTTTAAATGTCAAATTTCTGCGTTATGGATTTTTGCGTTCAATTTTTCAATTTTTCGAACTTACTGCATTGTGAATGCTGGCGTTGAGTTTATCTATGGACTGCACATTGACAGCGCTTTGGAGTATGTTACCATTTTGAATGTTGTAACTGTAACTGGGACATTTAAATATATTAAATTTGATTTGACTTTACACTTCTTGCCGCCGGCCCGTGTCTATGATATCCATGTGTTTTACTTGTAACAACGACATACGTTACCAATTCTGACAATTATATTCCGTGGTTGTCACTCGGTGTTGTATTTCTGATTGTGTTTAGGTCTTTAAAAAATTATAATAATAATAAAAAACACAAAAACTTAAGTACGAAATATTAAAAACTTCGTCCTGTGTTTTATATTTAATTTTTTTTATATAAATAATAGTTTATTTTTAATGATAAATTTTTGTTTTGGAAAAGGCACTTTTAACAAAATTTAAAATTCTGTTTATAATAATTATAATTATTTTTTTTGTATGTATATAAAACTTATTTAATTTATCTATCTAGCACCTTCATATCTACAATAAAATGTCGAAATTCAAATTGTGTAGTACTTTAATTAAGTACAATTTAATAACAATTTTTTTTATTTTTTAAATATTTTTTTTTAAATATTTTATTTAAAATGAATCACAAACCAATCTTATAAATTAATGGGAAGAAGAGTATTTTTCATATTATGGAAATTTGTTGATATGTTTCTGTTTTTTTTGACAAAAAATAAATAATAACTAAAATAGCAAATTCTTTTCACAAATAAAGGTGTGGAATCGAAAACCATATAAACACCACGATTGAAACTTTAAAAATTCTGTTGAGTTATATACGTGAACGAAAAGAACATATAAATATTTTTAGTTCACTCTGATATGGAATTATGAGAATATTTAAAATAGTGTGATTACACTTCAATCTTCAATACATGATTTGTTTCACAAGTAAAGTTTGTTCAATATTGTTGAAAAAATTTGGATGTTACTACACTTTCCCAAAAAAACTACACTTTTATCTTTTATGTGTCGTTACAGAAATGGAATGTAGTTTTTTGAGTTCAGTTACGTTTATCTTTTGACAAAGTATGTTTTATAAAGTGTGATCACTGTTTTTTGTGTACAGAATTTGCTATAAAAAAGCTAATACAACAGATATGTTTATATATATAAAATTTAGAAATATAATTTAGAAATTGTAGACTTAAGGATATATAGACAATTAATTAGATTATGCTTAAAAACTCAGACCGAATCTTTCTATATTGTTTTAGTCTGATATAAAATTTTAATAAATTTTAAACAAATGTGCATAATTAAAAAATAAAAAATTATTAAAATAAAATATTCAGTCACAAAAATTCATTTAAATTCATTGATTAAATATATATATAATGTTTTTTTTTGATCCTATATTAACACAGTATCATCTTCGTGACTTTGCTGAACATTTGAAATATTAGACAGCTTATCACCATTATTAGCATTTATTTGATTCCATAAATTAAATAAAAATCACCGATGATCAGAATAAGGACCGGTACTAAAAAAATTACTAAATGCATTACCACCACCGCCACTATTTGATTTTCCATTTCCTCCGCCTTTTGAAATTGCTGATGATTTCTTAAAGAAACCAAGAGTTTCAAGTGTTTTTATTGATCTTTTAATTAATTCGTCCTTATATTTCCATATAGTATTATCCTATAATTATAATAAAAAAAAAGTAAAATTTAAATATAATTTAGATATAATTTTTTTGTTAAGGCCTTTAAAATAGGTTATGACCCTTTCATTGATTAATCAATGCTATAGTTGAATGGGCAACACGAAAATGGATTTAGGAAATATTGAGTTTGCGAACATTGTAAATGATTGAGAACGTCGTAAATAATATTCAACGAGGGAATTTAGCAATTTCGTATTAATGAGATTCGTAATTTTATTCCACAGCTCTAGCTAATTTAAATTTTAACTTTAATTTATGAGCATCTGTCTTCGATCCAAAATCTTTACAAGTCGAATAATTAAATTACGTTTATGTACTAGTTATAATAGCATAACAGTAACGTTAACAGTTTCTGTAAGTAACTGTTATATGTACTATAAAAGTTCAATTATAACTTCCAGTTCCAGTATAACAGTATGAAGGCTACTCAATTCATTAACAATATAAGAAACTTAAATTGTGTCTAGGATCAGAATTAGTATTCGAATATCTAATCTTCATCAATTTCAGACACAAGCTCCATCTTGAGAAAATGAGGACTTGAGAAAGAGATCGATTATTTCTACCTCAATCTAATAGCCAATTTCTGAAAAACAGAATAGTGTCGTTTTATAGTAGCCAATGTCAATTGTTCTCAAAAAAGAGCTGTACAAAAAAGTTGGTATCAAGAATATTTGACATTCTAACTAAAGGCATGTAATTGGAATGATTATATAGATTTGAAAAATTATGTTCATACCTCAACTGAATGTTCACGATAATCTTCACATGATTTTTTTAATGTTTTTACACAATCAGCTCGATAATGTTGTAATTGAGCATCATCTGTTTCAATTGAATATGATTTACATACACCACCTAAACATGCTAATGGAAAATGATTATGTAATGTTAATACACGTTCCGGATTATGAAAACATTTAATATATTGATTTGGTTTTGTATAATTTTGAGCTCTATAAACATGCTGTAACATATGCATATATTTTGGTATATTTTTATGCCAGCCATGTTCATGTAAATGATCATCCAAAAAATATACATTACGAAAATTATAACTTGGATAACCATTTGGTAATTTTGATGTTGTTGAATTATCATCTGATTTTTTTAATACACGTTTCATTAAATCAGCCCATGATGAATCATTTTTATGTTTTGGCATTATAACTTCATCAATATCAAGCAATGCAATATAATCATATAAATATAAATTTTTATATAAACAATCATTATATGGTATTAATTCATTTTGTCGTTTATGATTTGTTTTCTTTGTTAAATATAAGTGCTGAAAACCGGGTACATTCGGCTGACCACCCGGTAATGTTAATGGTGTTACTTGAATTTTACCAGTTTGTTCATAATGCCGTAATACTTTTGATATATTTGGATGTACTTGTAATTCATAAAAGAATATTTTATGTGCACCTAACATATTTAACAGTTCAATCCATTCAATTAAACGTACCGATAAATCATCATACAGAAAATCTAAACCTTTTACACATACCGCAAAACCTTTTTTCTTATCATCTTGCGGTCGATTATATATAACACGTAAATTATTTGTAGCTGTATCACATTCTTTTTCTACCATTGATACTGATGATGGTACAACACCATGAAATGCTTTTGGTATTTGGCATGCTATTAAATATGGCTGATATATGCCCTGTTTATAATTACCCCATTTATTATACCAAATATATTTATATTCAAATGTTTTAACAATAAATGGTTCTTTTTGGCCATCAAACCAAAATTGACAAAATGTTTTCACTTTTGGTTCAATACGATCAATCATACCAAGTATTCGAACTGATGGACCAATTAATGATTGTTTTCGTATATCGTAATAGGCACCGAATAATTGAAATGTACCATTTGTTGTATGTAATGTTTGCCAATAAATATTATTAAATTCTAATTCAAATATTGATGGATATTTGGCGCATGTTACTGACTTTTGTTGTACAATATTTTTATTTTTATTCCAATAACCAATTGGTAATGATGGTAATCTAGATTCAACATCACGTACCAATTGTTCATCATCAATTGTTGTACGATTATCAACTAATATTTCAGATGGATCAAAATGATCGGTTGTTGTTGATGTTGGATCACCAATACCATTATAATATTTATTATCTTTTTGTAAAAGTATTCTACCATTTATAGGAACTGATGATATATATTCTTGTGATACTATTCGACTACCATTGATTTTAAATAAACCAATCATTACAAATGACCATACCGATAATGTGAATAAAATTTTAAGAATTATCTTTGATTTTGGCATTTTGATAATTTTTTTTTTTTTGTTTTTAGTTATTTCTTTTGATACCAATTGTGCTTCTGAGCTTGTTCTTCTTCGGATTGATGAGATTTGATGGTTTTTTACTATGGAAAATCTGGAAGAAATAAAGAAAAATTATATTTAAGAAATCTTTCAGTAAGGTAAAAATATTTGTTAATATAATATAATTTTACTTCAATTGTCCCTGCTCTTCGTAATATATTAGTTTATCAATTGCATCATGAACCATAAGGCAAAAGTTCAGGGATTAGCGTTATTAGTACAATAAGGGATTATGAATCTAATTAAAATTCTGGGCATTTCTTAAATACATCCACCCAGTTCTGACAATATTTGAAATTCATTTAAGTTGGATTGAAATTAAGAATCCAATTTTTCAATAACAAATTAATTATACCAGCTAGTCCACGCGACAAAATTGTCGATTACTTAACTATTGGCTAAGGAAAATTAAAATTAACAAAAATTACCTGAAGGTGCAAAAATTCCTACTACTTTTTCCTAGTAACTATCAATAGATAATTTTAAAATGTGAAAACGTCGGTTGTTAAATTGGAATCTACGAAAAACAGAGCCTGATTAAACTCTGTCGCTTGTAAGTGTAAGACCATATCTATTGCCGGTCTCAAATTAATGTAATATATTCGGTAGTACATAAAATTGTATATTTTCATCTACTTCAAGAGTGAATTTAATTAAATGGACTATTGTCAGATGATTTAATTCATCGATACTAAAAAGTGTTATTCTGTAATAATTTCTTGTCATCAACTTTTTACAATTAATTTAATGATGACAGCGATAAAAATAATGTGATTAATTCCAAAAATAAATATAAAATTCTTAAAAATGAATTTCAACATTTTTTAATTTAATTTTATTTACTTATACCAGGGTTCTTTAACCTATGTGCAGCGGAACCCATGGCCATGGGCTTTATAAAAAGTTTAAAAAGTTTCAACTTCAAAAAGTGTATCAACTTCACCGGCTTTTAATATGATTTGTAATACAAAATAGGCTAATATTGTTTTGAAAATAAAATTATTTTGTACTTTCTGGAGATATTTCCAAAAACTTGTGTGCCTCGAATAATACGATCACCTAGAAGGGTTTCAAAGACTGGCAAAAGGTTGTATACCACTGACTTTTACAATAATTTTCTTTTTTTCTTATGAAAATAAAACTATGTTGCCCTCAAATTGCCACTGCAATGAACATAACGAAGAAAATAATAATTATTATTAAACCACTAAGTAAAATCTATACATAATAGCAATTTACCTTGACTATGGGCGTGAGGTGGAAAGTGGTTTAAATAAATTGCAGTTTAGAAATGTATTTGCACAAAAAATATATAAAAAATTGAAAAATGAAAACTATCGAGTTGGAAATAATTTATTAAATTTAAAAGATTTGAAAAAAAAAGAAAATATTTTTTAATAAAAAAAAAACTGTCTATTTAGTTCACCTTGAAAGTAGTTTTTCCAACTTTCGTGTTGTTATGGTTTTCAATTTTTTGTTATACCACTTTTAAAAGTGTTTCTTTATTAAGAGTTTTTGTGGACATTATGGAAATGTGAAATTATTGAATTTTTTCTATAATTAATTTGTAATTTTTATCAATTTTATAAAATCATTAATGTCGTAAGTGTTTTTTTAAAATATTGGAAAATTACGCGATCGTTCGTTTAATAATGAGACAATATTTTTTGTTATTAATTTATAATTTACAGAAAAACTTAAAGAATATTTTCTTTAATAAAAACAAGTTTTCATAATAAATTTCACTTTTCTCCAATGATATTGGAAAAATAGATATTTTCTTATTCAATTTCTTAATGAAATTCATATGATAAATAAATAAATAAATTTTACTTTTCATTTCAAATCGTGAAATTTACAATTATATGCAAATATTTGTTTTTTTTTTTTTCAAGCTGGATTTTCATATTTATTATAAATATGGAAATGCAAATTAAAGATTTTTCAATTAATTATAAAAACCAATTTGGGTAGTCAAAGTATTTTGTAGTAGTTGTCGTATATATAGACTTTTATTGGTCCTGGTCTGTTTATAGACAAATATTGATAGATTTTCCCAACGATGAAAGTCAAGTCAATGCTCAAGAAACGTAAATTCTCAAATAAACAATTATTTTCAATCTATTTCTATTATATGGAAAGAGGATGTCCGGTTTATTGCGACGTGCGACTAGCTCTCTTATCAAAAAACAACATGGAAAGCTACATTATAGAAATAAGAATTATCATCACATTCTGATATGATCAGATTTAGAGTATACGAATCGGAATTATCATCACATTCAGCAGATCAGTAAATGATTGGATAAATTCTTGAAATTTGTGATTTATGGTTTCAGAACTGAAACGACTGAAAACAATGATCTATGAACAAGTGGGTAAAAAAGATATAAGCGAATTTTGAAACTGTGGAACTGGCTAGATTATTGCGACCTGAAAAGCTGTATTATCCTAACATACTAATACTAGCAAGACGTACAAACTGGAGTTTTAAAAAATACCATTCGGAATTATAATCACATTCACTAGATCAGCCACTCCCGCCGACTACAATCTATTTCAAGAGATGAAAAAAAAAAACTCTACGTGATTTGTAATTTCAGATGTTAAAAATGACATAAAACATAAATTTATGATTTTCGACAAAAAATGTCCTAAAGCTAATTTTGTTATGACAAAATTTCGATAACTAAAAATTAAAATATTAAAAAAAAAAAAAATCACAATTAAAATCAATAAATACGGGCAAAAATTGAAATACTTTTAATATCTGGATTTAAAATGTGTTTTTTTTTATGATTATTATCAAAAGTAGTTCAAGGTTTACCGGAAATTTGAAAGCTTTAAAAATACACAAAAAACCCGCAGCAATAAATAGTTTTAGGAGTAGATATACCAAAATGATTTAAAATATTTTATTTTTATCGAATTCAATTTTGGTTTCGTTTAGCTAGCTACAAATAAAAAAATAATTTGTGGGTGGATTTTTAGATCTATATTAAAATAATCATTCAGAAATTAATGAATAGTGTACGAAATATGCCAAAACGGAAATCATATAATATAGAAAATTTACATAATTTTTGCATAGAATAAATTTTCATTTCTATAGAAGTCTAGACTTTTTTTTTTTAGCATTTTTGTGTTAATCACTTATTTAAAACCATAATGTATGATACTAAAAAGAAATTGAGGATAGGAGACGATGTTATAGTATTATTTAATATATAAAAATGATGATCAATCCTGACGACTGACAGCTCACATCAGAGTTTCATATATATATATAGAAAATATGAACTTTATATACAGTCAGGAAAATGGTTATTCATCAACACAAATTGAAAAGAACTTTGAATATTTTTGTCATATACATAATCAGACTAAAAATCAAAACATTGAAAATCATTTTTCATAAATTCAGAAAAACATAAAAACAAAAAAAATTCTTGTTTGCATAAAAGATTGACTTTTTTGTTTTATGATTTATATATTATTTGTCAAAAGGATTTTCCAAAAACAAGAAGAACAGAGAGCATGGTAATTGGAATTATTGCTGAATATTAAAAGAAAATAAATAATAATTAAAGTTTAAGGGCAAATATTTTTATCAAAGTTTGATCATATAAAAAATATGTATAGCAAAAATCAGATTCCCAACTTACAGAATTGAAACTTTATAGAAAGAATAGTAGAAAAATTGGAGAAAAGTCATTTACATAATCTAAAAATAATGAAATGGTCTTGGACAAGAAATTATAGGGACCCTACTAACCAGTGAACTTTTTTGACAAAACGCAAAAGCACTGGAATTCTAATCCCAATTGTCTAATCCCAACGGAAGCGTGAGTTCTTTGATATGAGCAGATGTAGAGTATACGAATTATAACTCTGGGTTACGTACTGGACACTGTAACTTGAAAAAGCGTCTAAATATAATGGAACTAGCTTTAAATAATGTTTGTAGAATGTGCGAATACGAAAGCAATAGCTTTATCAATAATTCGTCATTTTGGACACGACATTATGAACTTAATTAAACTGTTGTCAAACCCACTCAAAGCTTACTGTACTTCTTTGAAAGTATTCTGAGAACTATCAATTTTAAATTATCATTTTGACCTCCCCTGGAAAACATCTTGCAGATGCGTATGAGCCTACAATAACCGTAGTGATTTGGGAAAAGATGAACGGACTTTGACGATGACTTTGATGACTTTGACGATATACGATTTTCTCGAAATTAGACAGTCTGTAGATAAAATTCGTGATGAAATTTAACTTTTTCAAATTTGCAGAAAAGTCCAGATGTTACGAGACCCAATTACCTAATATATTATCGCTGTAAAACATCAGTGACCAAATTATCGAAAATAACTTGATAAACACAAATTTAATTTCAATTTAAACCAATTCTAACTAATCAGATCGAAATCTAACTAAAAATATTAATTTTATTACACTTTATTACACAATTCCAGAAGTAAATTAACAAAAAAACTGAAATTTATCAGTAAAACTAATCTTTATTAATTAATTTTATTCAATGTCAGTGGCAACAGCATTGTATAATCATAATATTTATGATTAGCTGATGCTTTACTTAGGGGTTTTTTTTTTATTTATGCTGAGCTGATTAACTCTCTAAAATATTTAATAGGAAATCACAGAAGTATAAAACAATTAACACTTTTTTTTCAGACAAATAATACTAAAATTATTATTCATAAAACATAGAAAAAAAAGGTGATTTTAATAAATTTTTTTTATTATACAAATTAGATAATTTTTTTCTAACAGTATACTTTTAATGATTACCGGTAATGACGTCATTATTATTAGCAAACATCTTATTAAAAAAAAAATTTCTATATAATAAAGGTTGATGTCAAGGATGTAAAATTAGTAATAAACCCAATAATAAAATATAACTACGTAATATTTTTTCACGGTAATTTGATTTTGCGACTTTGGTGGCTGTTAGCTGTTTTTATACAATTTTTTATATTAATACTACAAAAAAAAATGGAGTTAAAGTTTCACTTTGTCTGTCTGTTTGCACATTCGTCTGTCACTGTCAATAATAATTGTCCGGGTGGATAGAAATTTCAAATCAACACAATTCGAAAACTAAAATTCTCTAGTTGATCTTCTTAGATTTTATTTTTCAAATAAACGCTAGGACCAAGCTACTTTATGAATTGTAAACCCTTAAATTCAACCATTACTTTCCATCTGATTTCGGTGAAATGAGACTGATTTTAATTGATATTCCACAGAATCCAACAAATTCATGTGTTAATGAGGACTTTATTGATTTGTTAAACGAATTTTGGAGTCAAAGATCTTCAAATATCAGAAGCGTTTAATAGAAATATAAAAATGCCAGTATTTGAAATTGACCAGTCAATCTAATCTCACAGTTTTTTTTATTTAATTTTTAATTTAATAACCGCAACAATTAAAATATTTTTGCTTTTATGATAATTAATTAATTCCAAAAATCAAAATTCTATTTAATACGTGTTTAAAAAAATTAAAATTCTTAAAGGAAATTAAATGTAATTAAAAATTATTATATTATTAAGAATTAAATATGGCAGAAAAACAAACACGTATCATCAAAATAAAAATAAAAAAATCTGTAAGAAAATTTAATTATTTATTTACTTGAAAATTATGATTAAATCTAAATCTGATCACAGTTTTTTCCCCCATTTTTTTTTTTGCTGTATTGTGTTCACTCTGTCGGTGATGTTAGCAAAGTTAATATAGAAATAAAAAAAAAAAATTATAATCATTTATTCACACCTTGTGTGAACCTGTACATCAACACACAGAATAGCTCTAAAATAATTGTAAAAAATGGTCTCATGTAACATAAGCTCTAATTTTATTTATAAATTTTTATCTAGATTCACACCATCAACAGCTACAAAAAAAAAAAAATTAAATTGTATTTTTTGTATGTAAAAAGTGTTTACAAACGATAAAAATAACATAAAAAAGAAGAATTTGTCAACATAAAAATGAAAATCTTCAATAAAAAAAATAAAATAAAAATACTTACAAGGGTAATTGATAATAATACAGAACAATGTTAAGGGGAGACGTCAATTTCCGAGGTAAAAGTAGAGACAATGCATATATATACAGAAAAAATGTAAATTGAAATTGTAAAAATTGATAGTTTTATGGACACATTCTGAACAATTTCAGGATACATCCTGCACTGATGAAATTATGATTTTGGATTCGATTTTGCAGATGTTGCGAAACCTTAAACACATTCAGATGGAAAGTTATAGTTTAATTTTAGGGTGTATAAATAAAATAATAAGGGTAAGCGATATGAAGCACACAAATTAGTGAACTAGCGTACGACATTTCAGCTTTCTTAAGATCTATTTGTCAAAAACTACCAGACTCAAAATTTTGACAAAACAGCATCTTGAGTAAAATCTATGCTTACCACCAGAATATTTTTAGCCAAATGAATTTTAGTGGGAACATCTAACACAGATGGTAAGTCGCTAATGAATTCAGCATTTAGCTTTAATATAGATTTATTTGTGCTAGTCGTATCTCTGGCACAGACTAACTATTACCTTTAGCTACTCGTACGCATTTGGAATTATATGGAATTGTCGATGTAGGAACAAGAAATGGAACCATAATGGGAAGATTTCAATTCAATTGGTCTAAAAGTGACTTTCTTGATAGAGGCTGCGAATTATCTTCCAACTAACAAATTTGATTAATAAGGTAGGATGTAAAAAATTGAATCATCAACGGAATAGTATACATTCCTTCACCGCATCACCAAATTATAGTTAGTTAGTTAGTAAATGTATTTGGGGTGATATATCTTAAAACTGTATCACTCATTTTGATATCCTTAAACTTTATTCAATTAGAAACTCCCCTGTATACAATCCTGTACAATTCATATGCTCTAACTAACAACAGTTTTGATCGTAATTCTACCTACATTTAATCTACTACAACACAACATAAAAAAACACATAATTAAGAGAAAATAAATGATATTTGTAAACCGATGTTAATCGTCACTTTAATAAAAAAAAGAACATGGAATTATTTTTGGGGGTGCTGTAAAGTTGATCCTTATTTTGCATAGATTACTATATATATACTAACGAAACATGTCAATTAAACTAAAATTTATTTTAATCTTTATATCAAATCGTTTTTGTAGTGTACCCCAAAAAAAGAGTAGTTCAAAGGCCCCACCAAACAAGCAAAAATATCTTCATCATTTTTGAAATGACAATTTTTCTTTTATATGGAAAATATTTTGGTTATGCTTCCGTTTTTTTTTCTTCTGGATAATTTTAATGTTTTACATAATCTAGATTTTAAATTTTATTTCTTTTATAGTAGAAGTTCACCTTTTTTTTTAATGTTTAGTTTTAGGTTCAAACACCGAGGGTCAATGTTTCTTCAGTATTATTGTTTTTATTTTTAATATAGTTTTTTTTTTGGTGTTGTGAGTAATTTTTGTGAAGCGCAGATAATTACAGAGTTCTCTGGCTATCATTATTATTATTTTTTTTTTTGGAAAGGTCATAGAATTTAAAAAATTCAATTATATTGTAAAATAATTGTAAAAAAGACTTCTAAAATCTACTAACTACTAAAAAAAAATATTAATAATTTGTTTTTGGACTTTAAATATGTAGAAAATTGGAGCTATAAAAACAAGGGACATGATGTGGAACCAAAAATTAAAATATAATATAAATAATTATCATAAAAGTTCATCCGAATTTTTTTTTTTTCAATTTATTGTTTCACATTAAAGCACGTATATAAAAAATAATATTTCTGATTCACTGATTCGATTTGAGTCACAAAGAATAATCAAATAAATAAATAAGAAAAAAAAACCCAGAACGGAATTTATAGTAAAAATGAATTGAAAATCACGTTTGTCAATAAAATATAAAATTTTAAAATTAATTTTAAGAACTTCTTTTTAACCAAAAAAGAAAAATTTTAATATTCTGTGTCACTGTGTCATCATTCTTCTTATATAGGTACAAGAGAAGTCGATTAATTTATGGGTTTTTACCTTTTATATAAAGCCAACTTCAAATTCTTAACAACAAAAGATATTATTTTTTTTTAAACGCGATTAAAATCAATCAAATTTTTTTCTTCATCTGTAAAATAAAAGAAGAAGAAATGTCTAATCTATAATAGCCATTTACATAACACTAAATAGCCATAATTATTTTACATTCTTTTATATCTCCCGCCGCCATGTCGTTGGGCATTTATCTCTTCTAACACGAACCATAAGAATTGTTGAAATTCTCAAGAAGTTCTGTAACCCCAAAAACAAAACAAGAAACAACAAAAAATCTAGTTTTTAAACATATAGCATAAAAATCTACAGAGATTACGATGAGATTCAATTAAGAAGCTTTTTTTTTTAATACACTCTATAATATTCTATTTATAAGATTTGCGTCCAAAAGAAATCTTGTATTTAGAGAGGAAAATAAAAAAAAGCTGAATAACAACAGTTAGAAACGTTTAGAACCACGCAATTGTTCGACCAATAACACAACTTTTCTTATTGGTTCTTTTAATTTCCGCATATCGTTAGGAGTTTGGTATTTGTTGATGTCATATAGTCAATTCGTTAAACATAAATAATTGTAATTTTTTAGAGTTTATTTATAAGAATATTATTAAAGTTTGGAGTTTGTTAAGACTGGACAGAAATTGAAATATATTCGTAATCAAAATTGAACTTACTTAGGTACATACTACAATATTTTATAACTGATTTAATGCAATGGATTCCAAATGTATGAGCTAGTTTACATTAAAATAATCAAATCTATCCTTGACTTAGTTATTTTGTAGTAATATTAACGAATAGTCTTGATTGGATAAAGCTACTATATCAGACGTAGCTTAGGAGCGAAGTGAGTATTTCTTCATTTTCTATAATTATCCTTATGTTTATGATTGAAGAATCGAATAATTCCGACTTTTAAATACAAGAATTTATGTCTCTAGATCTTTTTTTAGCTGGTCAAACAATGAGGAGTTGTAAAACTCTGATGTGTTCAACATCAACATATCCTGGTTCGAAAATAATAATTGAAGAAACGCAAAATTCTTGGTTGATACGGAATAAAGTCCAAACAAACTACAATATAGAAATCAGCAATTGTTCTTGAAGTTCTTCTAAAGACAAATAGGATATTTTCAAATTGTGGACAGTAAAGAAACAATTCTTATAATTGGATTTCTAAGACAAATAGGATATTTTCAAATTGTGGACAGTAAAGAAACAATTCTTATAATTGGATTTCTAATTTAGGTTCTTGGAAGTATTGAATTCAGGTCGTTTACTTAACATATATCGAGGAATAAATCTAAAATGCTATTGATCAATCCGATATTACCTAAAGGACACCCAAGAATTAGTTGTGTTGTATATAAATTATTGGTAATTTATAAATAACTTATTGATATTCATCTTAGAGAGAAACTTTCTTATATTTCTAGATACCTAATGTCTTCAATCTTAAAAGGATTGTTAGAAAATGAAGAAATACTCGCTTCGTTCCTAAAGTTACCTCTAATTTGTTAACTTTATCCAATTAAGGCCATTCATCTATAATATTACTAAATAAAATTAAAAGTTTGGATTAACATATACTAATGAATATGATCGACAAGACAGAATTAAATTAAACTTTTTCTGAAAGTTTAAAGTTTTGAAATCATAAATTATTTTGCGAAAAATTCTTTTATACGATTTTTATTTTTTAAACTATTTCTAATTGAAATCCCATTGATAAATTAAAATACCGTATTAAGATTAAAAGTGATTTATCATCATTCTAGCAAAGATAAATTTTATATTCTAAAAATGGAAAGATTTTGATCTTTTTTGACTATACTAGTAAAAAGAGATCGGCTATCAAATATTTACAATTAGTTTTTTTTTCTTCTTCTTCTTATACTTTATAAAACCATTACAAATAAATGAAATTCTCTTGTATAACTGGAAGTTAATTTGACAAGACAAAAAAGCACTATATCTATCTATCTATCTATATTAATATAACGGTTCGTGGCTATCTTTAAAACCATAACTAAATAGTTTTATTTTCAAAAAAAAAAAAAAAAAAAAAAATGGTAAAGGAAATGCGTTTACAAAGGTACTTATAATTTACGTATCTATCTATCTACAAAACAGTCTGCATGTATAGATCGAAGATTCTTACAGGCGCAATAAAAAAAATCTTGTTGGAAGGCATTATATTTAACAACCTTAGAGAAAGAGAGGTCAATTATTATGCACGAAACACTGAATATGTTTTCGAGTTTTGAATTTCTGCCAGAGATTAGGAATCATCATCGTATAATATAACTAAACAGCCCGCAGTATAAATTTAATATACGATTTTTATGTGAAAAAATATAATTAAAAAATAAAAATTTCTAAATTTATATTAGCTTTAAATTATAATAAGATGGATTTTATTTATTATTATATAGTTTATAATTATCAGTGGCGTGCAGGACATTCTTGCCCAACATTCTTGCACGTTTGCAAATTTAGTAATACATTTTTTTTGTTAACTTATTTGTTAATAATGAAATAATTCGGTTGGCAGTAGTAGGTTGAGTAGCGAATTTGAAATTAAGATATTGAATGTAAATTGATATCGATAAATTTAGGATTGTATGAAAATATGAATACCGATACGTCAAATTATTGTTGCACAAACAAATGTTGTATAGAAAACGATCAAACAAAACTTATATATAAAAGTTTTTGTATGGACGCAAATTTGAAGATTAAATCCCACAAGAATGAAATCCTTTTTCCAAATACGTTTTGGTTTATTCAAGAATGTGTATTCGAAAATGCTTTATGCTTGTAATTAGATTTAATCTTGATTTCTTCTGATTGAATTTCACAATAAAATCTTTCATTTTGCTGTACTACATAGTTACATAGCTACATAGTTTCTATCAGTTCAGTTCAGTTTCGATTCTATTTGATTCGACTGGTTAAGTAGACAGAATACATATCTATCGATTCTATTCGACTGGTTAAGTAGACTGAATACATATCTATCGATTACAATCGATTAAATCACAAATTTTTTTATCTTAAATTGTCAAATTTCATTCCTCTTAAGATTTCCTTCAGTTTGGATTCGTAAAATTCCAATCGTACCAAACTCTTTCGATTCGATTCGTTCTATGTGTGATGTGCCCACTCAATCGATTTCCCATACAAAATATATGAAGATGTCAAATTTGAATATTATTGAAAGAATCGAAACTGAACCGATCGAAACTATCTATCTAGCCCACAATTTACGTATTCGATTCGAATTAATGTATGAAAGGTACGCTACTGATAAATATTCATTCAACTAGAATTTTTAACTGTTATATATATGTGTCGAATTAATATAATCTTTATAGATTACTGTCACGATATTATAATTTTCAACAGGAAACTTTTCACAAGTTTTGTTTGCGGTTTAACCTAAATAAATAAACTAATTAATTATGAATTAAATTATATAGTTTAGAAAATCTTATTTTGTTTAAAGATTAACGTGAAAATTATGTTGATCTTAATAAGCAATAATAAATTATTTGATATATTCTACTTTAAGAATACGATCACTAGAAGTCTGAGTCTTTCCATTTTAATTAATTTTTTGTATTTAATTATTTTTAACAGGGCGTCATGTAAGGATAACAAAATTGATCAGAATTAATTTATCACATTAACTTTTTATACATTTATACATTAATTCCAAGTAGGATAATAAAAATTTTAATTTAAGACAAATGATTTATAATAATTGTTAATTATATTTAAATATAAATTAAAATTATGTACGAGTATATAAAATTTTAATGTATACAAATCGATGGGAAAGAAAATTTAAATCTAATAAAATAAAATCAATTTAATACTCAGGCTGTCGCCATGTGGCTTTTATGTCCTTTAAGAAAATACAATTTATTTATAATGTTGATGCAATTGCTATTTAAAAATTGCTTTGTCAAAAAAAGGCAAATTGAAGAACGTTTCAATAATAATTATTGACCACAAAAGAAGAAATTGCTGATTTTCATGGTGGAAAAAAATATTACTTAATGGTAAAATCTCGGTCTGGTTAAGTTCTTTCATTCTGCTGAAAAATTAAAAAAAAAAATGCTTTCGCCATTAAGTAGCTATTTAAAATCTGAACGACTCTTATTGTTAAACTGAAACAGTTGTGCTCCGTTCGTTCCTGAAGTAGAGCAGCTCGTTTTCTCTGAGCCATATATAAACCACATAAATGTTATCATAGATGCTATTCTACTCCGAAAATTTGTTGGAGTACGTTTCGTAGAACCACACTTCTTAAATTACTGTATCCTATTCGTGAAATGTATAATTGTTGGTTAGTTGTTCAGTACTACAAGTAAGCGCTATTGCACCGTTTTACTACCAAACATTCTCGTGAACCCTAGCATGGATTAGGTTATTTTAGATTCATCTCGTGCCGTTAAACAAATATAGGGTTTCCGTAGACCATTTAATAAATGAAGTTGTAGTTGCCAAGATAGCAATGTCTGGCTATAGCTAGATGCGGCCTGTATCCTATATACACAGTTACAGTCCTAGCTATATCCCAGCGCGATAATTCCAGAAAATTATTGTAATTGTAATAGACAAATTATTTATTTCCACATTGCCAACTGGCAGTGAAAGTGTTAAACAAAATATTTGAATTAAAATACAAATTTCTTAAGTAAATAGAAACTAGTTACTAGTTTGTCAATATTTAATGAAGAATATCATACATTATAGCCACACAGCGTGTAATAAATATATTATAGCCATAGAGGGCATTGAATTTATGAATTTTTTATTTTTTCATTTCCAGTTTAAAAGGATATAGATATTTATAATTTATAGATTACTCGTATACCTTTTCCAATATCATATGCAAAATTTAATCATTATTAAACGGCGCGAGCGAGAGTAGGCAATTTGTATAAAGCAATAAAAAACTAGTATATTTTTTTATATAATTGGATTATTATTTAAATTAAATGTCAATGGAATTTAATTTACAATATAATTTTTAATAAAACTTACGATTATTATATTAAATTAAAGCAATTCCTTCGACTAATTTTAATACACATTGATTTTTAAAGTAAATAAATTATTTATTATTCGTTGCAAAAATTGCAGATAAAAATTGTAATTTTTGTTTTTTCATTTTTTTCAAAAATTTACTTTATTTTCTTCTATGTTGTTTAAAGTGTTTAGTTACCTAATTACCGGATAAATTAAACATTTTTATTTATCAAAAAACTTTCGACAACAATATATCGTAATGATACAGACAATAATTGCATGTTTCTGTAATGTGAAACATATAATATAATACAAAGAATTACTTATAATAAAAGGTTTTTAGTAAAGAGCTTCAGTTTACAAGGTGATTTAGAAAATATTCTATTGATTTATTAATAAATATTAATTGGGTAAATATTTGAATAAAAACAAAAATTGTTTAGTTAGTTCACAGTTGCTGCTGATCTGTGATTCTGATTAACTCTGATTAAAAGTTTTCTTGCTTCTTCAAAATGAACTTGTTAGATCAGTGTAAGAGCTTTCGTTCACAGTTGCTGCTGATCTGTGGTTCTTATTAACTCTGATTAAAAGTTTTCTTGCT
The DNA here is from genome assembly GCA_963920725.1 of Rhamphomyia laevipes. Taxonomy (NCBI): domain Eukaryota; kingdom Metazoa; phylum Arthropoda; class Insecta; order Diptera; family Empididae; genus Rhamphomyia; species Rhamphomyia laevipes. Next base: position 3,550,731 of record OY987256.1, on the reverse strand, counting down.
TCTTCAAAATGAACTTGTTTAAATCAGTATAAGAGCTTTCGTATAAAGAAATCGGGTATGTGCAGATTGTGTACTCCCAAAGTGTAAACGTAGCTTACGGAATGCAGAAACATAAAGTTTTATGGACAGTTTCACCATGTTTCTTTAGTATGATAAATTGTATTCTCTTGAAATCGCGAAATATTTAAATATTTTGTTTTTAATCAAATGTAAAATTAAAATTGAAATAATATTATAAGTCACTCTGTATTTGTATTGTATTTTTTTCATAATAAAACTGATTTAGTTAACATTTTGCCATCAGGTATTACCAAGCATTATATCTTCTCTAAATAATATTGTAAATTCTATAATATAAATATACTAACAACAACGATGAATTTTAGATTATATTCTGTTCATGTCTATTTTACAAGGAAATTCACAATAATAATTCTTTTCCATATTGGCCCACAGGAATTATACATCTAGTTAAAGTTATATACATAACCAAAAAGGAAGTTAAACAATAATGCGATGTAAAACCTTATGTATTCATCAGTCATACCTGAATTATATTATTTTAGTTGTACCTATAGTGTGTGGAGTGGATAGTTTTAGATTGTAGTGTTCATGTATTCATATATGACCGATTCTTAGCCATCTCCATTCAGTTTTTTTTTTATTTATTTATTAAATTTAAAAACATTTGAATTGCTAATTTTTCCCTGCAATTTAAAAACTTAAAACAAGAATGAAAAAAAAAAATGTAAAACTTATTATAACATAAAAAAAAAACTACTTCATAAAATGCTTAGCACACGACTAGAGTTTCCTGTATACATATTTATGTTCGCTTTTATATATTTAAGCATATTTTAATGTTCAAATTTTTAATGCAAAACGATAGTATCCCCCAAAACAACAGCAAATGGATGATGTTAAGAAGGAAGACGATTTTTTTTTTTTAGTTATATGTATATAGAATTTTACATATTTATAAATTTACATCAAGCAAAATCACAATTAAATCCTTTACTAACAGCAGAGAGTGCTTAAAAGTAGGAAAAATATATATATAAAAAAAATTAGGTAAATAAATTTAAATTAGGCAAATAGCAAATATAAGAGAATTTAAGTAGCCATTATACACGTTCAGAATTATGTAATTTTACTTTGTGTTTAAAAATATTAAATGCAACTTAATGTAGAGATTTTTAGAAAGAATTGGTTCGAGCCACGAATTAATTCCTTCAAACCTAAACGTACGAGTAGTAACTCAGACAAAATAAAAATATTGGTACCAGTACACAAATTTGTACTATGTATGCGAAATTTTTGTATGTATACTTATAATCGAAAAAGAATTTCGTATGTAATTTTCACCACGTTTTATTGATGGCTTTATTGAAGTTGGCTCTTTTGATGGCCTATGAGGCTAGTATCTTAATAAGGATACTTCAAATGGTACAAGGCAGTTAGTTCTAAAAGACTAATAAATTTGGTTTTGTTAGTGATTCGTGATAGGTCACTTAAAACCTAGGACACTTTCTTTTACAACTTCCGCAAGGAAGAATTAAGTAGTAATGCTAGATGCCACGTGAATAAGCAGAATAAAACAAAATTGTTATAAGAAAGACCGATGCAGAAATATGCTAGGAAAGAAGGCAAATTTAAATAGAAGCTTCTAAATTGATTGTACCGCCAATACAGAGTTTACAGAATGCACGAAACATATTCTCTCTAACCATTCAAATTAGAAAAGTAAGTTCTTATCCAATCAACTATTTTAAAAAAGTACATTCAATCAAAATCAATTTAATTAGCACATTTTATTAATTCTTCATAAAAAATCTTTCAGATATATAAAAAAAAATCTATTTTTAAAATTTTATAAATATTACAAGAAGTATACAATTCTATACGAAAAAAAACACCACCCATTTACATATGAACGCGATTAAAGTTGTGGCAAGAAATTGAGAATGAAGACGAACGGCAGCTACAGAAAATAATATGCAAAAGTCCGCGCGCAATCATTAATTTAAATATGCACAACAAACATAAAATAAAAAATATAAAAAAAAAACCAACATAAATTTATGTACGTTTGATACGTTCCCAGTTTTTTGTTAGTATATTGTACGGATAAATGGAATAAGAAATCTCGGATGTTTTTATTTTAATAGTTTTATATTAGCTATAGTAAAATTGCTTTTTAAGAATTCTGGGTTTATTTAAATTCATTTGTAAAAAAAAAAAAAATTACTAGGTACTAAAATTGCTTTATATTTAGAAGACGAACTTGATTCCAATTTTCATCTTCTTCTGGTATCCAGTAGCCAGTTAAGTAATTAAAATTAATTTCTTTTTGTGATTTGAAAAATTGTGGTAATTAAATATTTTTTAATATTTTACATATGAAAAACCAAGTAGGGGAAGCAGAAAAATTCGGTAATCATATATCAAATAGTGATTTGTAAAGTGAAATAACATCAAAGGAATTAACATCTTTAACATCCATTGACTGGATATAAATTGTCCAGTTTGGAAGATGTTATTCAGTCCATGGATTTTAATTCACTTTATGTCTGTTTGTGTTGGCAGGGTATTAGATAAGGATCGATAGCCTTCTGTGTTCTATACTTTTAAAGACAATAACTAGAACCTTTTCATCAAATTTTAACGAAATTGGATGGCAGATCTTCAGAACACATTAAATATAATTTGCAAATTAACTTGTTAAACAAAATTTTATCCAAATTGAATTGGAAATGCAATGAGATATTTTTACGACCTCTTAAGTCTGTCACAAAACTTCTATAAATAAAAACTTCTTCAACATTTTTATAAATAAATCTTTAAAGAAAATTGTTTCTTAAAATATATTTAAAAAAAAAAGATGGCAATTAAAATTTGTGTTTGTTATTTATTTTGTATATGGTTTTGCATATTTTCTATTTTTGTGCAGGGTTTATATTAAAAATGAATATTTTCTGCAACTTTGTAGAATGCATTTTTTATAAAATAAAAAATTGAATAGAGTTATAAAATTAATTATTGCACTGTAAAACTTTTGTAATATAATATTGAAAGCGGATAATCTAAATAACCAATTAGAAAATCAAACAAATTTACTTTAATAACTCAAGACTCAAGGATATAATATATAATAATTATTTATTTAGTAAAAGTGATAAGAGAAGCCATGAATTGCTTGCAATAAAACTATCCTACACGAAAAATAGCACAGAAATCAAAGCAAGAAATGAACAAGGCAGAGCTGCCTTTACGAATATGAACAAAATCTTCTGTGAAAATAAAATCAATCTTACTCTGAAATTGAAAATGTTGAAATGTCACATCTGGTCGACCCTACTGTACGGGGCACAAACTTAAATGCTTAGGAAGAGAGATCTTCAGAAAATCGAAGTATTCGAGATGCGGACGTACAGAAGAATCTTGAAAATTTCGTGGCAGGCCAGAATCCAGAATAACCAACGAAGAAGTGCTCATCAGAATCAACAAAACTATAGAATTCTGAGATTGTTGCTGGCAGGTAAAATAGAAGGTATACCAGAAGTATAGGAAGACTTCGTTGGATCAACAACCTAGAAGAATGGTATAATTTATCAGTCATTCAAATTTTAAGAGCAGCGAAGTCCAGAGATAATGACCAACTTCCACAAAGGAGAAGCACTTTAAGTAGAAGAAGAATACAGAATTGAAACAATTTAATATAACCACTAAAGATGAAACAGGACAAGTCGTTCAAATAATTTTCTGGAAAAATAAACAGACCTCTAGTGTCCAATTGACAACAATATATTGGTTGGACAGGTGTAGCCCTACAGAAGCTTTTTGTTATAGAAAACTAACAATTTTGAGTATAAATTTCAACCAAATTATTAAATTACTCAAATTTTAAAGTAGGTATATAGGTAAAAGTAACAAAAAAAAATGAACTATTAATTTGAACAAGTTGTATAAAAACAAAAACATAAACCATAAGGTCTACAATTTTGGGCCATTAACAGGAACTTTATAATCTTTCCTATAATTTTTTTTAGAGTGTATTATTGTTTCCCTATCATATAGATATTAACACAAAAAGATCATCATTGATGACACCTCTAAATATTGAAAATTGTTATTCATATACCAAATTGATTTTATAACATATTTAATGAAGATGTATATCGAAAAATAATTAAATTTTCAAAACCCCATCCAAAACAAAGAACTCCAAAACCGCACATTTTCATTATACAAAATTTTCAATCTCAATTTCAGAATTTGTTAATATATAAATATAAAAATATTGAATCAAAAAGCAATCATTTAAAATTCCACTTTATCAGCAATTTTCCATATTAATAAATATGGTGTATAAATTTGAAAAGTTTAAATCAACAAATAATGTGACATCAATAAAACCCAAACATTTAACCAGAAAAAAAAAATTTGTTATTATGGAAAATTCTAGCCTTTATAGCACCACTAACTAATACACTTCTAAAATGAAAATTTTAAAAATTTTAAATTAAAATTTTCCTTGTACGTAACAATATGAATTCCGATTTTTTTTTTTGGATATAAAATTCATGATAAAAATAATTATTTTATCCCTGGGAAAACCAAATTTAAAATCATATCATACAACAAATATTGCGGTTTTATTGCACATAGGACAATTTTTAATATACATACATATTTATATAAAATATCAATTTCATTTCGGACACACTTCAACTATATCACATAATACTCGATATACAAGGATATAGTATCCTTTTTAACAGAATATTTGCACAAGAGTTTTTTTTTTTATTTTAGATTTGATTTTTTCAAAAATGTTGGAACTGCGGGTGTCCTGATTTTTCGATATTTTGGGCAAAAAAAAAAATGTATTTATATACCGTTTTTATTGTAGGTAAATAAAAATTTTAAATTATATACGAAAAAGTTTGTTATGTTTATGTTTAGTTTAAATACAGGATGGGGCAAAAGTAATTGTGTGGAGTTAGTTGCATGTGATCTAGAAGATTTGATAGTTTTTATTTTGTAGATGGCATTGTGAATATAGAAAAATATATTAACATCATCAAAGACAATCTGTTGCCAGTATTATGAAAAAAAGACTACAAGCAAAACTCGCGAAATCAAAACAAGACTTTAGAGTAAAATTACAAATAATTTGGGACTCATTTAAACCTGAATTTTGCCAAAAAATAGTAGAAGGTATGCCACTAAGAATAGAAGCTATTTTAAATGTGAAGGAAAATATAACGCAGTACGCATGCTTCAAATAAATAATTTAGGTCCTAATTTATGAAGTTGTTTTCTTAATTATTTTTTATTCATTTGCAGAGAATTATTGAAAAACTATGAAATTTGGTTTCATTATTCTAAATAATCTTTCTTTAACAATTTAATTTTTTGGTTTTTTTCATTTCGTTCAATATTTTATAATATAAATAAATTGTATAGTTACTTTTACCTTATCCTGTATTTATATAAAATTGAAAATACGCCAAAAAAATGTATAAAGTTATCCATTGAAGTGTAAATATCAACCAGTGTCCTACATTTTTTTCAATACATAATACATTTATATATAAATTGAATTAAAGGATTTTTAGTAATACATACGTAAAAAAGAAATAGAGCATCAAATTACCCGGTATCAAAAATAAAGTTAGCTTTAACTATTGGCATACATATATAAAAATTAAATTTGTTAGAGTGTTAAGGTTTTAATATAAGGTTTAAATTCTCAATAAAACCAAAATGTTATAAATATTTATAAAAAATAACATTTTGGTAATAATGGAATTTTTTATGAACTCTTTTAAATGTAAATTCCCTTTTGGATGCCCACAAATTTTAGAGATTTTATATTAAAAAAATTAAAATTGTACAATCAAATGATGTTATGGTAAAAATTATGGAATTATTAATGGAATTAAAATCAAATTATCAAACTAAATTTCAATAACAAATACTAATTACAGAATTATAATAGTAAACGTAAATATGGAAATAAACCCAGAATTATATTTCATTTATATGAAAAATTGGTCCAATTGTTCCAAGTTTTTATCTTTATATAGAATTTATAAATATGGAAAATACAAAATGGAAATTATTCTAACTAGAATCATGTATGCATACTTTTGGACAATACAATCCACCCTACTACGTCTTCAACAAGTTTCTTCTATAGTTTAGAAAGCTAAGACCCGGAAACATAAAAAAATCTATACAAAATTAATTTAAATTTGTTTTGTCAAAGTTTAGGTTAAGTTATGTTAAGTAAAATATCAACAATTTTTAATGTGGTGTGTACATCGTTCTCTCGGTTACGCTATACATAGGTTGTAGAACACTGTTCTATAACATAAATTGATTAAAATAAAATAGTTTTTTTTAATTTTTTATAAAATTTTTCAATATTTTCATATTCATATCGGAAATTATACCCAAAAAAACTGATTCTTAACGTACACATTAAAGATAACATATTGAATATGGTATGGAAATAGTTAAATTTCCCGAATGGATTTTTCATTTTAATATTCATAAATTTTCAAAATATATAATAATTTCAATTTTCAATTGAAATATGAAATAAATTTTTCACGTTCTCTAAAAAATTAATATAAAAAATATATTTAATTTTTTGGAAAATCTATTCAAAAAATCTTTTTAAATATTTAACAAATAATTAATAGCATAAATTAAATTAATTTGTTTTAAACTTGAACTAAAATGTTTTTTAAATTTAATTTTTGAATCTAATGAGTTTTTATATTTAATTATTTTTTTAATATCAAAGAGGGCAATTTAAATGTCATTAACACACTAAAAACAATATACAGAAATGAAAATTTATATAATTTCACTTTTTCGTTTATATATTTTTATGTTGTGCCCAGCATTAAAAATTAAATGTTTATATCACATTTTTATGTTGTCTTGTATTTTATGCTTTAATAATATTTTTACAATAATAACGATTAACAAAAAAAAACATAAATGGCAAGGTCAAGTTTAAAGTATTTTGTTAAGCTTTGGCTTTGGTTATAATTATTAAGAAAGAAGCCAAACAGACAACACAAAACTATAATAAATTTTTGTGAAATGATTTTCTGATGTGCTTGGGGATTGTGAAAAATGCGAATTATTTATTTATTTTTCAATTGCACACTAAAAAAAAAACAAAACGCAAGTGAATAATTGCGATATTACATAATCATCGTCAGTTTAAATAAAATAAATAAAATCAAATTAATTTTTGACGAACAACCTCTCATAATAATAATGATGATTATGTTCATTAGCATATGATAAGTTTATTATAAATGCTGAATAATATTTTCAATTGGCACTATTGAGAATTAACATTTTATGTGTAGTATACATAAGGTTATGCTAATTTTACATAACTACTTTATAGGCTCGTAAAGTAAATAAAATTATGTACATGCAATTCTTAACAAAGTAAAATATATGCTTTTTAAATATATGATACTGAATAATAAGTTTATCTTATACAAAGTATATTTAGATGTAATATAGTTAACTATAGTTAAGGCTTGTATAACCTAGAAAATAATATATCCGGTTTTAAGAGATAATTTTGTCCGGGCCGGCGATAACCGCTGTAATTTTTTGTTTGATAAAAAGCTGAATATATTTATTAATATTATAATTTGTTGAAGTATAAAAATTGAAATTATATCAGAATAATTTGAAGCTATATAATTCGAAACAGGGTGATACGATTCCAGGTACTTCTACTTGGAATAACATGGTCTTTTTCCAATTAAAATATTCCGGATGCAATGAAGTGTTCCAGTGATAAAAAGTTCCTGCGATCAATTATCGATTACTTATTTACATTAAATTCAGAGAACGACTTAACATTAACAAACACTAACATTTAGTGATAGTTGATTAGACATTTCTTTACTCGCTTAATTGTGAATTTATATCGAAGTTTCCGAGAATTTGAAGAAACGTTTTGTTATCAAAATTAAGCTCAAATTTGTTATGAATCTCAATTAAAATGGCAATACTAACTATGGTTATATTTAAAATTAACAAAGTCGATTAATTATGAAATCACCCGGTTATCCGATCTAACGTTAACGGATCGGGATCTGCAAAACTCTATATTATTTATATAGAAGCCATACAAAATTGTAGAAAATTCTATTATTGTCGTATTATGAAACACAAGTGGTAAAAGTCTTTTCTATGTTTTATTCATCAGGTCACGTTTTAATGCTAACAAAATATTGTACACCCTGCCGTGTCATACCAAAACAAAAAAAACCCTTTTCACTTTTGTTAGATGAAAAATTTAACAACCTTCAACCAAAAAAAAAAAAAATAGTTAAGGATGTAAAACGTACGATTTTACTAAGGGTGATTGGTGTTTTAAGTGAATCAGAAAGGATCACTATATACTAGTACAAAAAGGTTAAAGTACAAGGAGATAATGATGTCATCATTTTCATTTTTTTTTTTTGGCGTGTGTTTTTATCACGTTTGTGTTTTGTATGAATATTTTAAAAGAATATGAAATTATTATTTAACACCAAATCGAATTGCAAAAACTTTGTTAAAATAAAATATAATTATTAAGGATTATACAACAACAAAAAAAGGATCAATATTTTATATAGAAAACTAACCTTTTATCTTTTGATTTTCCTTTATTTTGTTCTGTGATGGCTTTTTCTATTAAATATACGGCTTTATTTATGGTTTCACTCGTATAGAATTTATTAAATTATCCTAAACACAGATGGATCCTTCCTTATGAATAATCCTTTTAAATTTGTTTAGTATATGTATCCGAGACATGGAAATTATTATTTCTGTAAAAAAAAAAAAATTAAAATATATAATAAAAATTGAATATTTAAAATAATATTTTTGAAATATATAAAATAAAATTTTTGTCATGAATAAAACATAAATTATATTTGAAACAAAATTTCCATTTATGGGTGATGGCGCTATATAAAAATTCATCCCCTACAGACAAAATATCGAAAAAAATTTGTTGAAAAAAAAAATGTTTTTTTAAAAAACAAAAATTTAAATTTCTAATCTATGAGTATCACAAAATTCGGAGTTTGGAAACATTCAAAATTTCTGATTACTATACAGGACATCAAGAATAAATTTTATATATAAATCCGAAATATTGATAGACTGACTCCATACTGACTCCAAAGAACTGACTTAGAATCAACTAGATTACGAACGAAAGGTGTGTGTATCAAATTTGATTGAAGTAATATAAAAATCACTATGAAAATATTTGTTGGACGATATAATAAAACGTAATACACAGAGGAAAACGTAAGTGGAATTTTTATAAATTTTGTAATTTACACCATCAGAAATATATAAAGAAATATTATTTTTAATAAATTACGTTTTTCCCATCGCCCTTTCCATCACAATACTTATAGTTATTTCATAGTTCCTCGAAAAATTGTCAAATATATTTTTTTTTTCGGAAAGGATATATAGATAAAAGATAAAAATAATATATATAATTTTTTTTTTTTTTTTTGCACCTTAAAGGATGTGCATATTCAGGAAAATCTCCTCAGGCTAAATATATTTAGTATAATATAAAAGAAATGATTTTTTTTTTATCATTCTTGATTAACTCTATTGGAAAATTATATACGTAACGTATATACCTTAAGTTTAGTAAAATTAGCAATTCAAAACGTATTCGAATAAATTTTTTTTTGTATAAGATTATTCGACTTGAATAAATAAATAATTTTGTAGTGCTCCTAAAACAGACTGTGAAAAAGTATAGAAAATTATATATATAGAAGTAAAAAAAACACATACGGTTTTTTAAGATGATGATTTATGCATAATTTTATTGAAGTCTTCAATTTTTCAATCTCAATCAATTTTTGTTGCAAAATAATAATCATTTATATTATCATATCATCGTGAATTTGTTTAAAGTTTTTCAATGCCAGTTAAATATTATTAACTGAAATTGATGGCTTAAAAAGAAAGGCAAGAGGTATTCGCAAGAAGTGAACCATAACTGGATCTACAGAGCAATCACGAAGGGATATAATCATATAATTATCAGAATGATTATTTAAACAATTGCTTCACTTTTGAAAATTGAATAATTAAATTGGTCAGGCAAGTTCCGAAAGATTTGAAACCATTTTAACAGATTACAATCAGCTGAATTTCGGTTATATTCAGAAGGTAGTTCAAAGCACATAAATTGCGTAAATGCATCTTTTAATGAGAAAATGCTGCCACATTTAGGGAAGAAATTTCTAATCACCATAATTTTAACGAAGCATAATACTTAAATTAGGCAGCGATGGTTTAGTTGCAGTGTACTATGTTGAAATGAATTAGGTCCCGAGTTCAGCTAACAGTTAAGACCATTTGCTAACAACAAATGTCTAATAATAAGAGCCATTAATTAAATGATTCTTAACTTAACTATAAAAAGAAATTATGGTTCAGTTTACAATAAACTTCATCACTGAGGATCTATCCTTCAAGGTAATTGAACAAGGAAAAACTATATTTTACACAAATTACATACCTTTAGATCACTGTGTGAAGAGATAGAATATAATTTCACCCAATATAATCTAATTTTAATCCAGAACTAATAAAAAATTACATCAATTTTTCATTAAATAATCAAAATGCATCTGTGCCAGAAAGAAAATTGTAATTTTCATTTATATTATTTTTTTGCCAGAAGTTTCGATATTTTTTTGAAGAAAACTAATTTCATATTGTACATTATTCTAAGAGGAAAACTTCTGTGGATTAATATTTGTAAGAAAAGTTGAATTTTCTAAATTTAAAGAACATAAATTTTACAGAATAGTTTTTTAAAGAAAAAAGTTGTACGTATATACATATAAAAAAATAGTAAAATAATGATCGCGTGGGTAATTTTATCATAATAATTTTGTCGATATCGAATTGAATTATGTAACCTTATATATCTATACTTGCTGTAGATAAATTGATGAATAAACTCTTTAAACTATTACTAAATAGTCCAAGGGACTAACAACACACAAAAAAAAAATGGTAATTTGTTTCACTTTTACTATGGTCAGTTAGTCAATATTTTGATTATACACTGAGTTTAAAAGGATCAATAAAGTTTTGTATTAATAAATTAAATTATATACAGTTTTCTGTAAATTTGAGGTTGAGCTTTTTAGAGTTTTATATACAATAAATGATTTTTAAACCAATTATATGGGATCAAATCTGTTCAACCGTGAATAATTTTTGGGAAGATTACAAAATTGATGCGGAATTTCTATTGGGAAATAAAAATAATCTTTAATAAATTAAATTTTTTCCAATGTTTGTACCATCATAGAAAATAATGATATAATCGAAACTTTGAATTATTAATGAAGTTTGTAATTAAGTTTATTTTTGTCTGGTCAGAGATTTAAAATTTTCGTTTATACAATTTTTAATCCGAATCTACGAATATCATTCACAAATCCGGTCTTATAATGAGATTATTTTTAAGTCTAATCTATAAATGGTGCCATTTATTAAAAATTATAGTAACATCCACAAAAATTTTATCCAATATTTAACGTCTACTACCTTTTTCAGCCAATGCTGCTATATTTAGTGTAGATTTTTGTTCAATTGCTACATTTCATTGAGTTCCAATATATTTTGTGTAGTCTCGTAATTCATTTTATAACTAACATAATTTATTCCATCAAATATTTTGTTGAGAAAGACTTCGTCAAAGTATGATATATTGTTCTAAACATCTAAATATAGGTCTAAGTTATATTGTACGAATTTACACGGTACTCGGATTCGGTTTAACACGAAAAATTCCATTTATTTCCGAATTTAATATACGATTTGAATATAAGATGTTGATTCGAAATGAGCGATTTGAATTGACACGGTTTTAATTTACATGGTACTTTTTTGGAACGAATCTACCTTGTAAATCAAGGGCTAGGTATACAGAGCATATTTTGAACTGATGTAGCAATTAAAGGATCGTTTTAGTAATGATAAAATGTACCCTAACATTTCTATTACAAATAAAGCAAAGTGTGACTGATTTATTCTAGCGTAAATATTATTTTTATTACAAATAATTAATATAAAAAATGATGATTTGGAATTTATTTTTCTTTGGAAAAATTCTAGAAATATTTTTAATTTATTGTTATAAACTTTTCGGACAAATAAATTATAAATTTTTGTTATTTCTTATTTAAAAATTCTTAAAAACTTTATATAATATAAAATTGAAATTAAGATTTATTGAAATTTTCTATATACCTAAATCATTTCAGCATTACTTGGCAGAATTTTTCAAATTAACACTTTTATACGTAACTTTCATCAATAAATTTAGACAAAACTTATATGAAGAATTTTTTTTTTAATCATCATTATTTATCAACAACTATTAATTAAAAAATTTTTTGAGTGATTATTTAAAAAAAAAAAATCAAATAAGTAGTAATAATATTCAGATGGATTATTCACAAAACTCTGATGTTAACTAACACTTGACTTTTGGAACCAGAAATAGTAAGTAGTGTGATTGAAGTTTGTAAAGATTTGTAGGAAACATTGATTAAATTATGATTGTTATCATCAAAATTTCATTTCCTGCAGATAGTGTTGCTGTTGTGACTTTGAAATGTCAAAAGAAAAATTGTTTATAAAATAATTTGACGTTTCAAAGCGTCAGAGCGGAAAAATTCAACTCGAACGTTCTTTTACGCAATAGAAAGCGAGTTTAACAATTTTCATATATTTCTATATGTTTCAACTTGTACAGCGACGAGAAGGAGTAACTCCGGGTTATGTTAGAAACATCATTTATTTTATGTAGTGCTTCAAGCAAACCTCCATTTTTTTTAGGACGAATATATTAATTATCAACATAAATGATTTAGAGATAAATTGTAAACTTTGAAGTGTAATTTGATTTCGTCGTTCAGAAAAAGTCTCTTCTTCGCACCAATATGCTTCAAAGTAAACTTCTTTGCTTAGAGCGAATTCATTAATTTTCAATAAATTTGTTACCAACGGGAGGAGACACAATCTTTGGAATTGGAGAAACAATCATTGTTCGAAAAGATTTATTTGTAACGTTTAGATCGCCATGGATACACAAATACACACTTCATACTACAAAATGGCTTCCAAAGAGACTCCTCAATATATAATGATGAAAATAACAATTAAGATGTTAGGGAATGTCGAATATTAACATCAAATATACTTTCAATATTCTTAAGTTCGGAAATTGAAGAATTATGGACAAATTTAAATTAAAAAAAAAATAATAATAATAAAAATTATTACAAATTATTCAAGGTTCAAAAAATAAAAATTTTTGCCAATTGATATGTTTATTTTTATAATCATTTTATTTATTTTTTTGTTACATTATAGAATTTTAAATTATAGTACAATCTGCGGCGAATATTAAATAATATGTAAAAAAATAGCAAATAAAGAATTATAATTTTAATATATAATATAAAAAATATATACTAAAAATCACCGAAACGTTTGTATTCAACTCCGCGCTTGACTAGTTTTTGTTTGACTATGTTTTCGTTTGCTGGCTGGCTCATCATCATCATCACATTTGATTATAATGTGCATTAATAATATATGTTTTCATATATTTTTATTTTTTCAATTTTCTATATAATAATAAAATTTATGATATTTCTAAAAAAATTATATAAAAAATTGCGTTTTATTTGCACAAGCTGACATCATAGCTACTTCCTTTTTTCTAGTCTCAAGAATAATAATATGTTTATGAAAAGATAATCAACTAGAAAACATTTTTTATAAATTCTACATGGGCAGCAAAAATTAAGAAGTTTTTTTTTATATGATTATTTACTCCTTCCTTTTATTCATACTATCTTAAAAAAAATAATAATATTAAATTCAAGTCACGTTTTTGAAATCGTTGCACCTCACTGATTATTTACCGGACGAAATAAAATAATAATAATAAAAAAAAAAAATTAAATAAAATAATGTAGAAAAAGATCATACCGAGGGACAGCGGGATAGGATTTACCTTGCATGAAATTTACTTCTTGCATTAATATCAACTAAAATTTTTAGAAATTTATCCTTTAAGAAATCATCCTATCTACAATACGAGGCTGTGCGTAAATTTAATTGAAAAATAGAATTAAATTCGAGTTTGTATGTAGAAAGAGTGTTTTTTTTTTAAAAATAAATGACGGACAAATTGGTTTTCTATAGTTTGGATCCACCTACCTAGTCTAAGTGTAAAATATTTCTGGTTCGATTAGCAAAAAAAAAAAAAAAAATTATTAATGTACATTTAAAACAAGATAAAATGCATATAGATAACATCAGAGGATGGTAGGAAGATTGTGGTGGCATGGTTGTTACCATACAACAAATTGCACATAAAGAATTTAATTTAAAAGAAGTCACTTTGCACAATTCATCAACAGTCATGCAAGTTATAACTAGTGTACCTTTAAATACAATGCTCCTGTCGTTTAAGTTGCAACTTAGAAGCTTTTTATAACGATTAAACCTAAATTTGTTCCCAATTCACCAATTACTGATATACAAGGAATTCATTTCATGATGCATGGAAAATTGGAATTTTTACATAACATAATAGAAATCTAATAACTTTGCACAATTTGTTAACATTTTGCAATTTCGGATAATGCAGCAAAGGATATGCAATAAATTCCTCTCCCACATGAAAGTATTAACTCGTTTGCAGACAACAGTAGGATTTTAAATATTCACAAAACATATACAATTTTTGCACTACCATTTCCTTTACTAGATAATTTCTATTTCTATCTTAATCTGCGGGCACTTTTAGTGGCAGTAGCTGTGGAAGGGCAAGTAATTTCTACAAATCATTATTTGTATTTTAGTTATAGGTGCAAGCTTCAACTTAATTTCGAACGCTTGACACTAGAACTGCAGATTGAACTGGTTACTGGTTAGTAATGAACTGGTTACATTACAACGCCCTACTATCTTTTATTGATGTAGCAGGGCTTTGAATGTTAGACCTACATTTTCCTAATTCCACCAACGCAACTTTGTAAGAAATTTCTCTTTGTAATTGAAAATTTTGGAAGAATCATTATTCGTCAGTAAATTTTTCTATCCGGAATTCGAATGATTAGAAGAAATTTTACAAACACAAAATTTAACGAATTTAATTGTGCTGGAACAAATGGTCAGTTATCATTATTACAGAGAATACAATCATTTTTTTTAAAATTAGTTATCGATAAATTAGTTTTTCAGTGAAAATCAGAATACAAAAGTAGAGATAATTATTTTTTTAATATGTAGAGTAGAGAGTATTTAAAGAACCAACAGGCTGAAGTATACATAATCACTTTTGAGATTCTGAAATAGGCTGAAATAAAAAAATAACTTTTAATGTTCTAAAATCGGCCATTAATTTAAAATGCCACTTTAACAATTATTAATTACTACCAAATTTAATTAAAGCAAAAAAATCCAATTTCATTTTCATTTATTTTGTAACAGTCAAAGAGTCAAGGTTACTTTTTTTTAAAAAAATATTTTATATAATGGTAATGTTAAATATTATAGAGTTTAAAGTCTAAAAAGGATTTTAAATATTCACAAAACATACAATTTTTTTTCCCAATCATTTCTCGCATTAAAAATACTAAGAATTTAAATTACATTCAATTTTAAATTTAAATTGAATACTAATATTGAACTACTCTGCTATGTTTAAGTTCCCGGACTTAAATAGTTGATGCAACAACGAATAAATAACCTTTGCGCCAACTACAGAAAAATATAAATATACAACAAATTTTGTTAGTCTTCTCTGCATTATAACAAACAGCGCAAAAATTTCTACATTGCTGAGCTGCACCTACAGACAAAAAAATCAATTATTCTTCAAAATATTTATACAAACAGCCAGGACAGTGGCCGGACAAAACCAATTTCATATAGGAATTTTATATCTTTTGATTGATTTATACGAAAAAAATAAAAATTCTGAAGTAGAAATGCTCTTTATTTTTGTTATTGTAAAAGAAATTTAATTGATATTTTCGCTATGACACTACTTCTCTTATATTTATCACACATAACATAAATATTTCACCTTTAGGACATACTTTTATTACTAGTATTAGTTGGATAATATGAAATTAAAAAAAAAAAAAAATTGATTGAAATTCTAATCAAGTTTTACTATATTTTTTTTTGAAGAACAAAGACAAAAATGACTGCAGAATAATTTTTCTTCTGGTGGTTTTTTTATTTTTGATGCAATAATAATTCGTTGTGTTCAAGGAATTATGGCGCCTGAATGAATTTTATATGAACGCGATTTTGAGACATAGCAAGGAGAAAAAAAAACAATAACAGAAATTCTGTTTATAATTACTTACAAAATATCCTTTAATGATATATTTTGTATTTTATAAATTTTTTGTAAAAATCCATCAATTCTTGAATAGTCGTCACATATAATTTAATCAACCGCAGACAAATAAACAAATCGCGTATAAATTGAATACTGTGTAGTTTCATAAAGAATTGACTTTACTGGTTGAATTTTTAAATAATAATGCCGGTACCATTTGATGGGTGCATAGCGTAGCGCCGTTTAGACTACTACTAGTTTTCTAATAGCTAATTCCTTTTATTTCTCGTGTAGCCTTCCTACCTCTTTGATTTAACGTTACGTTTTTCCGGATTCACCTTTTTTTTCAAGTGTCCTCCTGCATGTAATCTTTAATCTACCTTTGTTATCCTACTGCCTTGCGGATTCCAATCTAGAGCTTGGCGACAAATTTCGTTTGATGGTTTTCGAAGTGAATGGCAGATTCATTTCCATTTGCTAAGCTTTATTTCGTTGGCAACATGTTGTTGATGACTATAGTATGATTTTTCAAGTTCTGTTGACAGCATCTGCAATTATCAACAGTGTCAGCGTTCATTATAAAATTGAATCTTCCACTTATTCAAAATGACATGCTTGTTAAAAGGCATAATATAATTGAGTTAGACGTAGAATGGTCAGTTGTACCATCTAATCAATATATGGTTCGAATGCAGACTTCTAGCACTATCGTAGTAAGAATTTTAAATATCTTGTAAACCAGCACATTATTCACTTTAGGACCAAAGCAAATAGGATTATAGCAATCCATGACATGAAGAGTCCTTTTTCAGTATAGATTTCCTAATTGGTGCTCACCTTTTCTGATATCATTTTCCCAAATTAGCTGAATCAATTCTTTCACTTTTCCCAAGCTAGTTTAATATTTTCAAATAAACACATATAAACTTATCGGTAAGACAAACGCGTTATTTAAAGGCGTTCAATGTTTTAATAAGAAGCATTTTGTATTTCTCAGCAATACTTATCACTACATCTCATCACATTATTGAACTGTTCATATTGCATGTTAAATAATATTTACACACAATTTTTCAAACCAAAAAAAAAAATTTCTATGTATAAACATATTGCCTAATATAACAAAATCTTCAATAAAATTTTACCCTAAGGATACTTAATCTGGATCATCAAAAGTAAGAAGAAAAAAAACACTCCCCCATGGGGAATTTCTCTATCTTTCTACTATATATTATAAATCAATGGTAATTATTTAGCCCGAAGTGCCAAATCATATAGAGCTCTTCTTATACCCCTATATTACACATAAAATTCTTACTTAATAAAATAAATAAAACCAAAAAAAAAAAAGTTAAGAAAAAAACAATAAAACATATAACATAAAATCATTAAAGATTGTTATAACATAAAATGAAAAAAAAAAAAAATACGAATGAAAACAGCGCGAAAAAAAAATATTAAATATACAAGAAAGAATAATTTTTAAGTAAAGAAAATAATTATGTACAAAACACTAAAAGTCTATAGAAAAATTAATGTTTATATACATACAGACATAGCTCAATGTATAGAAATGCCGAATGTATAGCAGCTCAATGTAAGTAGAAATACCGAAAATTTATTTATTGAATAAATAAATATTATATTTCTTCTGGGCAAACATTTACTTAGCGATGATGATCATTCAATGAGCTTTTGTATATTATCCGTACTATATTTATTTGGTTAGGTACAGAGCAAGAGTTTGTTAATTTTATTAAACTTATTTTACAAGTTAGGTTGGTTAGTTTGCAAGGGATAATGTATGTAGTCATTAGCCTATAGAACCATTGAACCCTCTGTCGACGGCCGATTAAGTTTTCAGTACGTCGACCCAACCGACAGCTCTAACGGAATGAATTAACCTTTGCCGGCTTAAAGTTACCTGCTTCTATCAAGTCCGTCAAGAAATGATGCACCAGATGTTTGAACCGTTTCTTATTTACCGCAGGGGATTTTACAAGTTAATTGTTAAGATATTCAAACTTAAATTAAACGTTGGAATTGGAGTCAGACTACTTTAAGTCTCATTCTATACCAATAATAGTGAAGGCAAATTGCATCTCCTAATATTGATACTTTCCGTTTTCACGATCATGAGATTAACATCCTTAGGCTAATATTATTTCCAAGCATCAGAAATGTAGATAATCAGCATTACCATACGTAGAATATACTGAAATTACGAAATGCTTCTACCCAAGTGTAAATTATTTCCGTACAAAACGAAAATTATGTTGTCGCTTTCGGTACTTAAGACGAGTATAAAACAGCTTTCAATATGAAGAAAGCAGGTGTATATTTCCTCAAAGCATGAATACATTACTAAACATTCAGACATTAATGGATCATTTTTTGTTGTTTTATTCGCAAGGAGTATATTTTTAATTTTGGAGGAATATCGTCTTTACAAACCTCGAAAATGTAGAAAA
This sequence comes from Rhamphomyia laevipes, assembly GCA_963920725.1. Classification (NCBI taxonomy): domain Eukaryota; kingdom Metazoa; phylum Arthropoda; class Insecta; order Diptera; family Empididae; genus Rhamphomyia; species Rhamphomyia laevipes. The sequence goes on along the minus strand of OY987256.1, from coordinate 3,531,789 downwards.
TCAGGTTAACAAAATATAGAATATGCTAAAATTATGAAATGTTACGATATAACAGGTGGATTCATTTATATGTATGTATACTGAAGACCCAGTTTACATTAAGTAATTAGGTTATAGAATAAGCAACCTCTAAATTCTATAGCCTAGTCGACTCCAGTCCCTAAAGGTATCATAAATTTACATTTTATATAAATTCCGGGTATATAATATAAAGCAGGCACTAGTAATTCCCAAATGACCTATTTTGCATTAATATATTACAATTCGGTATTGTTTCACTCTGGTTTTACTATTGTCAATTAATTTTACTGAATGATGTAAATCATTGTAATTTATTGTAAAAATTATTCAGTGATGTTCGTTCGTTTTTTTCGGTGTTTATAAATTAACAATAATAAATCATACAATAATAAATCTTTTGGCCTAAATTAGTTACACCTGTGGGCCAATGTTGATATTAGTTTCTTTAAAAAATATTAAGAACTATAAATTGATTTTTTAACAATTTTTTACATATATATTCGATTTTTTATCATTTCAAATTCATTAATAAAAAAATAAAAAAAATTAGTTTTTAGAAAGAAATTAATTTTTAGAATTTCACTTAACTAGCAATTTTCTTAATTGTATGAGAACAAAATGTTCACTTGGGAATACATGCTTGCAAAAAACCAGGTAAAGTAAATTATTAGTGAGAAAATTTTTGGTAAAAACTTTTGGTATTATAAATAAAAAAACAAAATTCAAACTGTTTTTGTTTTTTTTTTACTGAAAATGGTTTTTCCATATTTATATTCCACTTAAATGTTGCTTTTTAGCTGGAAAATCCTTTAATGTACACCCATAATATGTAGAAGCATATAAAATGAATTCACATATGTGAAGACGATATTCCTGTTAACAACAGGAAGTGAATTTATAGTCATTGAAAAAAAAAAAAACACTTGCTGTTTTAAAAGTGTAGTAGTCTCGATAGTAAATGTAAAATATAGTGAACAACTTTTTTTTTTTTTTTTTTTGGTTGTTATACCTTTCAGTTTTGGTTTGATGTAATATATAGTTTTGTTCTGTATCCTTGAAGATTTTAAACGAATTGTGTAGCTGTAGAGTATATAATAAAATGCACTTTACTGGCTCTTTAGCCTGTGTAATCAAAAAAAAAATTTGAAGTTGTAAATTCAAAATTATTCTTTAACAGATGAATTTCTTCCATAGTATATAAATTTTACAAAAGTAAAAATTATGTTCTTGCTTCTGCCCTTTACAGAATATAATATTTATATATAGTTTTTATGGTTCTTCTGGTTGAACATTAAACATTATATTATTCTAACGCGAGTTAATGTTTAAATTTAAAAAAAAACCGAAAATTTGTTAGCTTTAAAACAACCAACAATAAAAAAAGAACAATTCCCCTAGCAATTCATTTTTCCAGGAGGTTTAAGTTTGTTTGATGGATGATGGTCCAGGATAAATTGTAAATATAAAAGTAACAAAAAAATAATAATATTTTAAGTTCATATAAAAAGGATATCGTTCAAAGTATACTTTTATTGCACTGTAATTGCTGAGTGTATGTTGGTATTACCACAAAAAAGAATTGTTGTTACAAATTTTGTTTTCATGTTCTTTATTATATTGGGGATGATATAAATTATATAAATAACAAGGACTAAAAATATATATAAATATCACAAGGGGACTAGAAAAAAGTTTACAAAGTTTTAAACACAACATTTAAACAAAGTTTTAAACACAAAGTACAAAGAATTTATTTTTTATATTGTTTATTTATTTATAATTTTTTGCCTTTTTAATATTATACTTTTAAATGTCCTTAAATGTATTTTTTTGGTACATACACAGAGAAAATTCTGATATACTTAATCTGATAAGATGGAATAATGGTGTGCGAAGAGAAACGCATTCCTAAAAATAATTCAGGACGATCTGTAGTCTATACAGTTTGGCCTGCAGTTTGTATGGGAAATTCTTTTAAGTTGGAGGAGTTGGAATGATATATAAAAGAATTGGATAGAAAGATTTAGATTTTATAAATAGTCTTGCAAAGAGAAAATCAAAAAAAAAAATCGGCAATCTTAAGAAAACTTTAAGAACTATCAAAAATTGTAAAATATTTAATTCAATTTATCTGGAAATTAATGATTCAAAATATTTAAAATTAACTAACTGCACCAAAAAACAACTAAACTTTCAATATTATATTTTTATCACACTTTAGATAGACCAAATAGTCGTGTTGCCATTTACAGCTGTATTATTCCTAAGCAGTATTAGCTTCAACTTGAATACAGCACCTAACCAACTAACCGTTTTACGAACAGCTGACCATCGTTTCAATATAATTTAAATGTATGATTAATGGAACTATAGATTTTTACATTTTAAAATGAATTTTCTTTCAGTGTTTTCTTAACAGTAACAATTTAACATTTCTATTAAAACAATTCAAGGATATTAAATGTAAAACATTTTCTCACTTTCTTATATTGTCGTAATCTCTGTTTTCCTTTTGGTTTTCTTTTTTTGTTTTTATGAAGAAAGTGGTTTTTGGTATAGGCGAGATAAAAGATATTTTCGCGACTGTCGAGGTTAACAAATCTCATAAATATAACAGGTGAACAAAATGTACCATTTTTTTATAAACATTTTTTGCAATATTCTCTCAGACTTCGAGAAATAAAATATTTCTTGTAATATTACTGAAAAAAAAAAAATTGAACAAGTTTATTACAGGCAAACATGCTGTCATAATTCTTTATAATATTTCTTGAAATGTACGGAGGTACGACTTTCTGTACGGTGGCTGTGAATATGTCGAGGTACTTGAACAAATAATAAAAACCTATAAATAATTTAAAAGATTCTGTTTTTTTTTTGTATTGTTTTTCATTTTTTATAATCATTAATTTTTCGTATTTTCTTTAATATTAAATTAAACTTGAAATATACTTGTGAATAATACGGAAAATTACTACATTAGAGCATTATAAAAATGGTTAAAATTCATTTCTTTATGTTCCCCTGATGGTGTAAATTTTAATGAAAAACATAAGAACATTTTTATTTTTATTTTGTGAAAGGTGTTTCTCATAATTTTTATGTAATTTGAATTTTTGAGGGTGGAAAAAACATAAAATTTTTTATAAAATTTGATTGAAGGTTTGTTAAAAGAATTTAACATTGAATTTTAAAATATATATTCAAATTTCACGTCTAATTAATTACATAATTTGTGAATGATGCAGAGAAATGACCTAAAAATATGTTTCTAAATATTAGAAATTGATGTAACTAGTCTTTTCAGTATGTCTCATAGGCTAAATATGATGTACGTTAGGTTTTCTTGAAAATTATGTTTCTACCATTCTAACCTAAATTTGTATTTTGTAGAATGAATTACGAATGAGTAAGCTTCGTTAAGTGCAGAAAGTAATGGTTTTCTATCTAATGAATTTCTTAATCGAGCTGTATTACTACAATTTTATTAATATTTATAAAAATTTTATATATCTTCTAAATGAGAAGCTTTTCAAAAGTACCTTTACCTATTTATACAAGATAATGTGTCAATGCCATTTGGTATTGCCCCTAATTATAGGTCTCAATCTAAAAAAAATGGATTCAAACTGTAGCTTGTTAATGAAAAATTGTAGCTTGTTTATAGAATTATTAGAACTATAGCGAAAAATGAATTAGTCTTTAGAATCAGTTAATTTGGAAAGAACATAAAGGCAATTTAAAAAAATGGCTTCACAAGTATCAGTTAAAAGTATAATTTTTATTTGCGGAGACTCTTCAACCAGACTATTAGTATCATTCATTACAGTATTCGGTTTATTGTAATTTTCTTTCCAATTAAATGTTACTGATTAAGTCTATGAAATTGTATAGAAGTGTCAGTAACATAATTCAGAGTGGATCGACTGGATATTCATCAACAGTATTGCATTTGCTTTCCTTGTCGGTTCTTTCGATATTAACTAATTCTACAGACTAACTCATTTTTTGCTAGTTCTTCTAATAATTCTATACACTTTGCAGTGTTCTATAAATAGGCTATAATATTCATACTTAATTCCCACTATAAACACTATGACAAACTAAAATTATTATGACGATTACTTCAAAATCATATTTTCTGTAATATGCTTCAAAACTAAGAGAAGAAAAAAATTCTGTAAGTTATGATAAATTTTTACATTTAATAAAATGATTTTAAAATTTTTGATTTTTCAACAAACACGAAAATAAAAAAGCAAAGGCACACAAGGAATAAGGTAACAAGGCAGAATAATTTTACATTGTGAAAATGAAATATTATGAGATTAATTTAATATATTTTTCTTAAAGATTTTTTTTTTTAAAATTTATTATCAGCCACTTTTAAATAGCTAGAAAAAAAAATGATATATTTCTATTTCTACAAAAATTTCAAGTTTTTCGCTAAATTGGTTAAAAGCCGCCGCTTAAAGCAGAAGTTCCATAAATAATAATAAAGTTATATTTATATTTTGCCTTGCGGTTATTGCTTTAATGTTTTTTTTTTTTGTTAATCTGAAAAATCTGGCAATATAACAGTAAAAATGTTTAGATTCTTTCATTTTTTTATACTAATATTTTCTATTTTAGATTTCTATTCTAAATAATTTAAGAATATATTTTTGATATTTGGTGATTTTAAGTGGCCAACACTAACAAATCATTTTGAAAAGTAAAATCAATAAAAAATTGAAGAGGACGGATTGAACAAAACCGTATAGAAAATGAACAGTTTTGCGGTCACCTAGTTTTGACCTATTCAGATAAATTCTTAATGTTTTGAATTAAGAAATCTCCATATCGGATAACAGACAAAAAACCATAAAAAATCATTAAAAAAAAAGGAAATTTGAAATTTTTTTTTGGGTTTTTCTTAATGTAAATGGGATTTACCATAATAAAACTGGAAATTTTTGTTTTGAATAGAAAATATTTAAGTAACAAAAAAACCAGGAGAAACGTATAAATGAATAGCTGTTTATGGAAAATTCTATTATAAATTTTCAATGACCATTTTTGATCCGTATTGGTAATTATTACACTATACACTGTCAAAAAATTCTGACCAATAATTGTGAATTTTAAATTTTAAGAAACTCTTCACATTCCGAAATTATGTATATTGCAGCACCTTATTTGACTGAAGCAATAATCACTCTAAGCAAGGAACCTTAAACTTGTTACCAATCCTAGACTGAAACTGAAATATTCGCGCTCTACTCACCCACTATACTATGCGTTCAAGAGTTATCAAACAAAACGTTCAACTTAGCTTAATAAATTTTAATTCAAATTGTATAATCGGTCCATTATGAAAATGTTTGATTGCAGTTGTGAGCGAAATTTATAATCAATAAAAGTTTAGATCGAAATAATTGTCCATTTTTGTATTGTAGATGATCAACTAACTCTAAGTGATAGACTGTTTAACACTGTACATATAATGAAGTTGTAATAACAGTTTTAATGTTTTGAAATAGTAAAAAGTTGTACTGGAACAAAATAAAGATATAGAACGAAATAGATGAACTTCATCGAAACGCAATTCTCATTAAATGTGAACACTTTACCATAATTTCATATAATTTAAATTATGCAAAGAATATTGTAGACACACAATTACCATAACATCAAACCTTTCGATCATTCAGATACTTTTCTCTATCGTTTTTGGTAGCATTTATTAAGGCTGGGCTACATAGTTTCTATCAATTCAGTTCAGTTTTGATTCAATTCGATTCGACTAGTTAAATAGACTAAACCCATAGCAAATATTTTTTTTCAACTGTTAAACTTTATTCCTCTTGAGATTTCCTTCAGTTTGGATTCGCAAAATTCCAATCGTTCAAACTCTTTAAATTCGATTCGACCTACATATATGCCCACTAAATCGATTCCCCATACAAAAAATATGAAGACGTCAGATTTGAACTGAAGCGATCAAAACTATGTAGCCCACACTTTATAATTATATTTTTAATCAACATTTTTAACAGTGTATAACCTGATAATTTTTTTTAATTCACATGAAATTTTCTACTTAGGTCATTTTATATTATTAGCTTTCAATTTCTCTCTATCTCCGCAAAATTACATTATACAAAATTTCCAAAATAAATAATTTAATGAAAATTTCGCCCAAATAAAAACACTATAAAATTTCTGAACACCATGAATTTGGATATTTCTCATCATATTACAAATTTTTCAACTACACTTTTACTTCGGATAGTTTCATAAAAAATATAATATGGTCATCATGGGTCATGTGTGACCACATTTAGAAGATTGTGAAAATATTGAAACATACAAAACCGAAGTATTTCTATATAAAATAAAATCATCTTTTTTTCTTTCGTATCTTCTTGAGTATCAAAATGATTATAAAGAAATTGGTATTACCATGACTAATAAACCAAAAGTAATTTTTTTTTAGGTTCACTTCATTATTCTTCTGTTAAAACAAGCGCGCGTGAAATTCATATTGTATAGCTATGAAAAGTCTTCAATATTATTTTATTAATTTCAATTATTATATTTTCACTGTTTTCGTAATTAATTTTATTGACAAAATGTAAATATTTTCTGGGGCTTGGCATAGATATTTTATAGAACGAAAGTAAAAAAAAAAAATTATGAAAATTCAGAAATCTTTGTAGGTTGTTTCTTTAATAAATAAACTGCGTGCCGAAAGCATAAGTGTGAAAAAAAAATTACATGAATTTATTAATCATTAACAGATGAAAATATTTATTTGATGAAATTAAATTTTTCAATTTTTCTTGACGAAATATTTATATACAAAAAAAAAATGTTTGTATTTTCCACAACTTAAAAAGAAAAGTTTAAAAAGTCTTTGACCTGAAGCTGGTGTAATACTCGTCATAAAAATTCGCATTGAAACAAGTTTGTTGTCGCCGTCACGTATATTAAAAAAAACGAACTAAAAAACATGCTTTACAAATTGATTACAACAAAAAAGAGATCAGCGATGGTACCGTAAATTAAATCGATATATGTATAAAGAAATTTACGAGTTTCTTCTTTTCTAGAGAACTGACAAATATACGAAATGGACAAGAAGTATAAATCAACAAGTTACAACAGTCCTACAAGATAGAATGCAATGATTATACAAATCTTTATGTCCCGATAATAAAAATGATACCAAAAATGTATACGCAATTTAATATAAAAAGTTTTATAATGTTCAATTTTAACAGGTTCAATTGCCTGGCCATCTTCTATAATAATTTTATAATTCCTTTTCATGTCCCGTCTATCCTAAAAATATTTTATGATTCTGGGATTCATAAACAAAAACTCAATTCATCTTCAATGTTGATTGGTTCATTATCATCATTGAAACGATGAGTATTTAACGATTAATTATTATAAGTTTATATATGAACCGAAGAAATAAACTAGAAAATTGTCTATATTTAGAAAATGTAATCATTTGAAGCTATAAACAAACCATAGAGAAGATTAATTTCAGTTGTTTTCTAACATTCAGAGTCGCGTAAAATGCAAGCAATCTTTCTTTTTAATGCGTTGCGTATATAATAAAATTTTATAAATACAACTTGCTAGATTTCTAGTTGTGGGAAATTGAAGAAAAAAACTTAGAAGGGATGGATCATATACATATATATACATTAAACTATGAAACAATTATTAAAATATTCTATATGAGAAGGAAGAAGACTTTTACGCGCAACTAAAATGATTTCGACGACGACGACGACGACGACAACGATGATGGTAAGTAAAATTGTAATTTCCATAAATCTTTATATATAGATTCAATATAAAAGATACACAGTATATTTACATTACATTTTTATATATATAAATTTATTAGTTATATATGAATACCATGAGTACCTTTTGGTTTGGGTTGACTGTTTGCTGGTCTATTTAAAACACGTCGGATTTTCCATACCAAATGAATCGTTACTTATATTATTTATGACATTCTCCAATCGTTACTTATATTTTATATATTATCGCATAGAAGAAGAATTTTATGTATATATATATATAATTTCTATCATGCAATTAATTTATTCATATATAAATAATATAATATTTAATGAAAAAAAATTTACATTGAAGGAGGGTAAAATTTTAATATCAAGAATTTACAAAATTATGATTTTTATATTACATAAAAAATTTAACATTTTTAACAATTTTAAATTTATAGTGGCGTGTTATTTACAAAAGTATGATTTAAGTTTCTCTAATATAATATAACTAGAAAATATTTTATTTTACTTGTAAAAGTAGAGTTAATATATGATTGCAATTAAGGATTACTTGTATATTCATAGCAGGAGGTTTTAAGTTTTTAATTCAATTTTCAAAATATAAAAATATATGTATAATTATTTTATGTTTCTTGTTGAATAAGTGGTTTTTGAAAAAAATACTAGAAATTGAAGTATAATTTTGAATGATTTTGTATGAGCTATATACATCATTCTCTCGGATAGCAAAAGAAATCTTGCTAATCTAAAATTGGATATAAAACCAAAAACTAGGATACAAATCACTTTAAATTTTGAATTAGTTTTGGTGAACTTGAACACCAGAGTTACACTCATTTATTTGGATGAAAGTTACATTAAAAATGAACATAGTAATATAGAGTAGTCCGGTAATGTCCGGAATTCAACAAATTTTTATATTCCTTTTTGTAGCTTATCATAATTTACTGAATTAAGAAGAAATGGATGAATTTATAAGAATTCTGTAAAGAGAAACGAGATATTTTAAAGAAATTGTATCAAATCATTCAGCCAATAAGATTCATGAGCTTGTAGATTTGATCATTGATACAAAATCTGTGAAGTCCAAGGTCCGGAATTTAAAAGCCAATTCTAGGCTTATAGCTTCACGATCCTTTTGTGCTTGATTATATTTTTAAATTTACTATGCTTGGTAAAGAGTTTTAACTTATTGATTAATAGATGTAAGGATACCTCATAATAGGCCACAATTTCCAAGGATATTAACAACCAACTAACTGCAATATATAATCGTAAGAAGAACTCCAAATTTTCTAATATTAATATTAATAATTATTTTACTTATAATTTTGACAAATTACAATATTTCCGGATTCAACCATAAAATACCACGCCATAACAGAAAAAACTCAACCTAGGAAGTAGTCTTCGTTTATCTTTATTATTGCTGTCTAAAAACAAAATTGTCTGTATGCTTATTTCCTAAAATTAGTGCATACCAAATTTATCTTTATATATATCTCTACCTGTAAAGAAGCATATTATCACGACAAACTTGCTTTGCTTGCATGAATGCATTTTTATGTTCTTTATACTTTTAGAAAAATGGAAAAAAAAATTTTTTTTATATTTTTTATTAATGTCTTGTCTGTCAAAATAAATCACTGACGCCACACCGAAGGCACTGATAGTGTGTAGATATAGTTCTTCTTTTCTATAATACCATAATGAATAAGAGAATTATGAAAATGATAAATAGTAGTAGTGAAAATAATTTTTTATGCTGTGTGGAATGTCAAAAAAGTAAAATAGAAAAAAAAAAATTGGGAAATCTTTTACATAAAACTTTTATGGAAATATTTTTTTTTAATATGTAAATGGAGGAAGAATGAAATTTTGAAATTTAAGGAAAAAAAATAATGAATATGACAATAAACTATAATACAATTCCGTTTTTTATCACGAATTTAAAAAATTTTCATTGTCATTTTATTCATTTTTTTTTTTGAAATACTATAAATATACAAAAACCATAAAATCCTGCGATATTAAAACTTTGAACAGCATAATCCTAAGGAACCATATGTACCAAAAATTTCAGTTTTGTTGTGTCTCTAGATCTAGAAAGACTGATTCATAATAAATTAGTTATTCCCCTTCATCAAAATTACCAGTTTTTTAGTTGTCTTTATTAGTCGAAAAGTATGGAATATCGCCATCATATTCAAGGGTTGCTTATAGCAACAATTTTTGAAATGAATAACTTGTTCTTCTACTACCGAACACCTTCAACAAAAATTAACTATATAACCATAAATTTTTAAAATTGTATGTACTACTTCAGAGTCTGGTATAAATGTCTTTATTTAATTTTGATGGTTATATCTTAATAATTTTTATAAACAAGCACAAAAGAGCATTTATAATAGTGACAGCGATCTCAGCTGCATTATTTATTATATAGACTATAGGGACTCTATAGCTATTATGATATCAGAAAATAAAGATATGCCATCAATTTTTCTAATCTTCTTAAAAAAAGTTCATGGAAAATTCTTTTTATAGTGTTTATTCACTTTGATTACTTGGAAAGTTTTAAGTAATATATCAAAATTTTCTATTTTTTATGTGGTAATCACATTCAGGAAAACTATATACTATTTGGAAAATTCCGAATTTTCTATAAACCAACTAAAGAAAAATCTATGGTAAATTGTAGTTTTCATATTTCAGAAATTTCCTTAACGATATGCATTTTACATATAAAATTTGTACAATCTTTTAACCCTTTTGAACCTAACGATATTAATTAAGTGTTCCGAGTTCAGAAATTATTTGTTTTTAAAACATCTTAAATATTAGTTAACTACCAACGGAACGACTCTTTCCATTTATTTAAGATTTATTAATCAGCCTTCAGAAATTGTCATTTGTTGTGATGTATAATTAAATTAGCAACTTGTAGATTAACTTAAATATCCTGTTTACCATGACAATTTGTCATTAATGATCCAAAACATATTTCCATCGTACCAATAATTGCAAAATTTGAATTCTAAGCTACCCAATTGTATGTCCAATTCAAAAGGGTTAATAATGTTGTCAAGTTGCCAAGAATACTGTCAGTAAGGCTATGACTATTTTCCTATATTTTCTTTAATGATATTATATAAATTTTCTTGGCAATATATTTAAAATATTAAGTGTTTTTTTGACCGACATTTATTTTTCAGGAAAATTGAATTTATTATCCAGAAAATCTTATATAAAAAAATAATTTTCATGGAAATCCTTATAATCAGATGAAAACTTTTTCTATCTTTATATATACATTAAATATTATTGATGAAACAAACTGAATATACAAAATCATAATATCCTTAATCAAGAGTTGATTTTCTGCTGAGCAAATCATATATAAAAAAATGAAATCTTCTACAATCTTCTACAATTTTAACATTTTGTTATGACCTAACTAACTTTCATATAATTTAGTTCAAATTCTATTCAACTATTGACCTTCAGAGTTCAGTTTACCCTATAAAAGGATATACGTTTACATAAATTGAGTTAATACATTTAAGTTTTTTCCTTAAATTCTCGACAATTCACAGGATTTTTTTTTCTATATATAGAATTTACCACTGCGGTTTTACATGAAGAATATGAATCCCCTTTAAACAAAATTATTATATTTGTGAACCCTCCCCAGTAAATATTTTGTATTAGTTACACGTTACACTTTTTAATATTCCTTCTACGTTGTGTTGAGTCACAGAGACCAAAATATAAATATTTATCAGACGTTTTCCTTGTTGATTATTTATAATTGAGTAGCTATAATAGAAGTGAAGAAAAAAAATATGCTTAGAAACGCGCAAATAAACGAGAATTTCTAAATATATCTTTATCATCAGACAGAATGTTATTTTGGTGCTGGTTGGTGTGTTTACTTAGGACTTTTTGGTTCAAGGGTTCAAGTTGAAATTTGCAGCACGTTACAAAATGAAAATATTTAAGGAGTTTAATGTCTAAATTTTGTACAAGTTTTATTTGAACTGTGGAAATATAATACCGTACCATATAAAACACACCTGTCTATTTATTTACATTTGCAAAACCCCAGATTGCTCATAAGTTTTTCAGATCCACAAAAAAAAAGGGAAATAAAAATGTGGAAAGCCAGGAAATAATAAAGAATTTTTTGAAATGGTTGATGATTTGCAAATAAGAAGATAAATTTAAAAATTTAATGGATAATTTTGGATAACAATTCATTTATATGTCTGTGAGTATGATAGTGTCGAAATCTAAGTGAATAAATGGAAGTATTTAGGTTTTTTTTTGCTGAAATAGTCAACAGGGAAATGACAAGGAGAGTTTACTTGTACTAGTAATAGTAATGTCTGCGAGTACAAAGCGTTTATAAATAAAACAATTAAATCAATTTGTTTCTGATCCTGTAGTCCATCTACAGCAGTGCATGAGATCGCGGTTACATGAATAGAAAGGTTTACATATAAAAATGATAAGCCTCAATTTGTATAACTAAGCTTAGTGATGTATAAATGGTCTTTTTACAAGCCACTTGAATTAATTGTTATCTAATTTGACAGAGTCTGATAATGTTACGATTCTTGCGGAAGAATAATCTTGCAGACCTTAAAGCTATTAGCCGCGAAAAAGACTGAGATAATTTAGTAACTGATATGGAATTCTTCTTTTTACATAAGTTATAGGTCAAAGTTCTCAGGATACTTATAGTGCCGTAACAATAATTTTATAATTTAATCTAAAAACTTAGAGATTTGAATTGTTCAAAGGTTCATGAAAATTTTCATAATTTATTACTTAATATACTAATTAGAAATATTGAATATAAAAATTGCATAATTATATAAATATTTTTCTTACACAATCTTAACACCTACCATAAAAAATTATTATCTGAGCATATTTTTTTTATTATGCTTCTTATTGGGAAACAATAAAAACCACCAAAAAGATTAAAACAGAATAACCAAAAAAAAAAAAAAATTATAATCACTTTCATTTTAAACAGTATTACAAAACGTCAGATGGGAAAAGGAAATAATAATTGAAAACTGGAAAAATTATCATCTGATGTCATATATTTACAAAACAAGTAACAATCCAAAATTGACCTTGGCCGAAGCAACAAATAATAAAATTTAAACAATTTTTTTATATGAATTTTACTTTAATTCATTTAGCATCTGTGATACCAAGGAAATACTATCTTAACATTGTTGACACCACAAAAATCACCACAAATAAAAACAGATCTTATGTAATGCAATTTTGATGATGATTCTTCAATTAATATTATGCATTTAAAGTACAATTTAAGTACTTTAAGGCCTCCTGCTTGTTAACAATTGAATTATATTATTATTATTATTATATAATTTAATAATAAATTATTATTGAAATTGAATCTTGTTCTCATTTTTGTAATATTTTGTTAAATAATACTTTTTACATATTTATGTATATATAAATTATTTTATGTTCGCGCATTCATTTATGCTGTGAATGTTTAGATACATCTTCTTCTTCTTCCATTTGGTATTGTTATAAATAATTAAATTGCAAAAAAAAAGAGATACAAAAATTTTGTGATCTAAATTTTTTTCAATTATTTTTGTTGTGGTGAACATTTTTTTATATTGTTTAATTTTTGTGTGCCAGACACATTCAGAATAAATAATGAAAAAATAGTGTATAAAATTTTGTATTATGAGATATGTTAATTAGAAGTAGCAGTAGACAACGTTGATTGAAATTAAATATATATAATTATAATAATGTAATCTCATTTTTTTGTTAAAAAACTATTTCACCTAGATTCCAAAATGTAAAATTATAAAGTAATTTTCTATTATATAATCGGACAAATTTAATTTGATGATTATAAAACGTTAGTTAGTTTTGTATTATTTAAAATCAGATCATCGTTTTATCACAAAATTGAGAGTTTGTTTAAAATTACAATTAAATTGAATTTTATGGACTTACTGAAAATTTTATGATCTTGCAATTTAATGACAAAAGATTCTAAACATTTTACGAGCTGAAGCGCCACATTTTACATGAAATCTGACGATTAGACTAGCGCTACTATATTTTAATGATTGAGGTTTCTTCATATTATAATTTTCAACTATATAATTTCAATTGGCATATCCATCAAGTTAATGATTGATAGGTAAGGTTAGGTTATAGTGGCGGCAGAGCCTTGCATATAAGACTACACTGGGTCCATAATGGTACCACTTTCATGGATAACTAACTCTAAGTATGTATTGAGAGGTTATTTAACAAACTGAGGAGTTTTATAGCTATTTAAGAACAAGTGACAGATAGGGTTAGGCTGCGGATTAAGCGTTATTAGAAATTACTTTAAAATTTCATCTTCCAAATAAATATAAATTTAAAATATGAAAATGAAAGTAACGAATAATGAAATTTAGTAAAATGATCTGAATTTTCAATGGTTAATTATTTAGTATACAGGTTAAAACTAAATACTTTATCGACGCCATACTACTATTTATGGTAGGTAGAATTCCCTCTGCCCTCTTCGAATAACTAATTCGAAAAAATGTAGGGGCTATTTCTCGGATTTGGAGTTAAAGACTTTTTCGTGTTCGGTATTAAACTCAGGTGTAATGGGAATGGAAGATCGGTTAGGTTATTATTATTTGGCACGTAGTAAAAGCACACAATTCCAATGTAAAAAAAATATTTCATATAGAAGAAAAAAATTTCAGGAGCGAGACAAAACTTTCAAAACACATTTTTTTTCCACAAATTTTAACTTTGCGGGATTGTAGTTTTCAAAAGAACCTAGAAATCTGAAATCTTTTATAACTTGTTTTAAAGAGCATTTAATTACCAATCTAATTAATTATAAACCATACTTCTCCATTTTGACTGAACTCATATTTAAAGACCTCAATATTTAAGACGGTATTTTTTTTAAATATCGTTTCCGAAATTCTGTTGCCTTGAAATTCTGCCAGGTACTGTTCGCTTGGTAGCCTTTTCTTCAACGACCCTAGCGATCTTGCCGCCACTAGGTGGATCTAAAACTATCGCACCGCTACTTAATAGCAATACCTGTGGTCACGTGAGTATAAGTGGTTTCAAAACGGTTCAAACACGAATTAGGAGTCCTTGTCAGCTGATGTGTGGTTCGCTTTTTATACCACCAACCTAAAAATGGATTATAAATCGAAATTAAGAACTTATCCGGGAAGGTGCCCATAACTTTATACCGTCGCAACCAAACTGCCCAGTTTGTATATAAAAATTAATATACGAATGATTTACAAAATTCTTTAAATAAATCTTTATTTTTTTTACAATAAATTTTATTAAATAATTATACAAATAAAGAAAAATTTAAATTGCATAGTTAGGGAAATTTAAATTATCAAGAAAATTTATTATAATATATACAGACAGTAAAGCTATTTTATTTTCAATTAAATTCATTTTCTTGTATACTGACCTAAGTAATATAAATTATATACTGACCCACAATAATAAATTGTTATAAAAAAGTAATTTCCATTATTATTTATAACAATTTAACATAAAAATATGAAAATTTCTTTAAATATTTTATGTATATACAAAACGGACATTAAAAATTCCTAAACGACATTCCACATATTTTTTTCTACAATAGCTATATGAAAAATTGCAAACTATAATCATAATTTTTTTTAAAAAAAAAAACATAAATGTTGACGCAACGCTATGATTAATTGGTTATATGGGTAACAACAACTCATAGTTTAACAATTTATGCTGTGGGTATGATTAATGTTTGGTTATAAAAAAAAAATAATTAGCTGTAACTATAATAATAACCAAATAAAGTCTCTGTATATACAACAAGTCAATTCAAGATTTTGTAACCAGTTAAAATTTAACTGGCTAGTTCAACTTTTCTTCATATCAAGTTCAAGACAAGTAAAATTTTCCAACCAGTTTTGATCGTGAATATTATTAAATCTCTGGGTTTTTCATTAAATATTATTAGAGATGAATTTAGGACTATATCACAGAAATATAATATAATTGGTAACTCAAAGAAAATCTCGGTACGGGGTAGAAATTTTGAAAGAAAAAATCTATTTCTAGAGTAATTTTTTTTAAATATAATTTCATTTTATGTAAATAAGTATAAGAGTTGTTATTTCATTAAAATATGAAAATATTTTAATGATTCTTTAATAACAAATTATTAAATTTCAAATTTACAGATTAGACCAGGTTTGGTTAGGAGTTAATTTGATAATTTCCAGCTGGGATGGAATATAAATTGTAAATTTGATTCAATTAACATGTTAATTATTCTTTCAGTTTTAGTTGTTTAATGTGTTTACAGTGTGGAAAGATTTATGGGATAATGAATTATAAATCACTGATTTATCGAGTGCCAGTTGCAACTTCCTTAAGTTTCAGAAAGCAACAAATATAGCTCAAATTTAGAATTAATTTAGATAGCAATGCCCTTAAAAGTATGCAAATCTCGTTAAGGAGAAAATTTATACAAAATTTGTTTCCAATGAGTTCAAATTTATATAAACACTTTTTAAGTATCTCCAATATTCTTGGGTACACTAGCATCAATTGTCGATATAGAAATTATCGGTATTATGTCTACGATTACTATATAAATTATTTCAACATCGAACACAAATTTATTTAGAGATAATTTTCGATATAAAAAATGATTATTAAATCAACAAATATTTAAATATTAAATTATTAACTTTATCTTCATATATTTACGCCTCTTAAATTCAGTATTTACGTAGCTCTAATAATAAAATCAAATATAATTATAACAAATTCACATTTCAATGAACCATTCTGACCAATTAGTCTGAGATATAATTTTTTTTTTGAAACACTTCCTTTAATCATAAAGATTAAAACTGCAGTTCTTCAAAAAAATAAAAATTGAAAGTAATATTTCATTATAACGCAATTTTTTTTGAATTTTACAAAAACTGAAGAAAATATATTTCATTAAATCCAATTTTAATCCTCATATTCAAACTGTTATTTATCAATCGCTTCTAAACTCTGCAATAAATTTAAATAAAACTAAGGATAAATAAACATTTTCTTTAATCTTCTCACCAGTTTTTGTAATTTCAAAACCAAAACTTTGTTGATTTTTTTATGAAACTCTGATGCTAATAGTTTTTCATTTATCATCAAATCCGTTCTTCTGCTAAATTAAAATAATAATAAAACTCACAAAAATAAATAATTTTTAATCTTTTTCAATGTTTGTATCTATTTAGTATAAAAAGTTGTAGTTTTCTTTCAATTGACATTTCTGCCCTCTTCGAATAACTTTGTAAAAAAATATATTTTTTGCAATTTTTGTTTTAGCAGTCCATATGACTTGGCAGAACTAAATAAACAAAAAAATTTAATTTTTTTTTTCATTTATGTATGATAAACATCATAAAAAAAAACTCATAACATAATTTTTTCATAAAACAACATAAACATTAAAACAAAAACAAAACGCCAAAGTGCATCCAATTTTTTTTTTTTTTGTTCTTCTGCTTTTATAAACATTTGGGTTACATGCAATATGTATATTTTTTTCCATTATTTTGTTGCACAACATGATGATGCACGCATTTATGCATTTATATATAAATATTTATTTTTATAAAATCTAGAATTATAAGATAGATGAGATGAAAAACATAAAAATATGTTTTTCTATAATTATTTATCCCATGCCTTATGATTAATATGCTTTCTGATTAAAATTTCAAATTACTTAGCGTTGTATACTAAGAATTGTAGACATTATTAAAAAAAAAATATTTGAGGGAAGTAAATGTGCAAATTGGAGGTCATGTCAATGGCAGAGTAAATGCCTGAAAATGAACTGAAATAGTTGAAGTGATAAGAAAAGATTTTATTATCTGTCATCGCAGTGTAGTGTAAAGTCCATAAACTGGAACTGTTCAGTTCAGTTTGATGATTTTGATATTGTTCAAGCTCTACACTAAAGATAAGTGAGAGTGGGCTGAAAGATATAAATTAACGCGATATTGAATTCCGGAATATTCAGTCTTATTGGCTCAGTAAAAGCCATGTTGTCTCACAAATTGAGATTCATGGCACTCAACATTACGTTATACATCTTTTCAAAATAGAACGATCTCGGTAAAACTGCAAGAATTAGAAAAATACATTTTATGTATATATGTTACAGTTAAAGTGTACACAGCAGTCAATTCATGCATTAACTAGTAAATGGTTTGAATAATTTGAATAAATTATATTGGAAAAGGTGGAAATTTTATGAAATTTTATATGGGAAAGGTTTGAATATAATTCAGTGTACACATTGACTGCTGTGTATACTTTAACTGTAACATAATATACATTACATAAAATGCATTCTCATGCATTTCTTCATAGTTTAGAAGTTTCAATTCGTATTTCTTATACATTCTGGACAAAAACATGATTTCATGTACAGAATAACATCGTCAAGAGGTTTAATCGATTGTTGAAGAATTTCCACAACAGTGAATCTTGATTAAGAAAAACTTAATGGATGTGGGTTGCATTAAACTGTCCTGAATTTATTTGAATCTGTCCATCCAAGTACTAAATAATAATTATAATTTAGAACTCCAACAAATTCAAATATTTTTTAACTAAATTTTGCTTTTACGTAAAAATTTAAGCATTTGCTTCATTTAATTAATCAATAATTTCTTATCTATAATTTAATTTTGTTTATTATAGAGGATTTACTTAAAAAAAAGTGGGCCGATATTTCTCTGATTGTAATTCAATATTCCATTAAATTAATACAAAATTAAAATACTATAAAAATTGTGAAATTTCGATTTCATCAAAGTCCCATCATTAAAGTTTTAATTTTTTTTTTTGTTCATATTACAATAAAATTATTTCTTCATCAATTATGAAATGAAAACCACAAATTCTTTATCCACTATTTTAATGAATTTTAAAGATATATAAATTTTGATTTGATGAACTTTATATATTGACAAATTTAAATTAAAAATTAATTAAGTGGTTTGATATGAAAATTATAATTTGAAAATGAAGAGAGAAATTAATTTTTATAATGAACTTTTCCCAAAACAAGGTAAAGTAAAAGGGATTGAAATTGAAAATTGAAAATATTTTATTTATTAGATGATGGAATTTTCACTTTGATTTCTTTCATTACTCATCATAATAATTGGAAATTTCTGTATATATAGACAAAATTTATACATTATTTTTCTTTCTTGTTAGTTTTATCATCCAGTAAAACTTTCACTTATCACAAAAGATTTTTCATTTCATTTTCTATATATTTTACTGCAAAAGGGTTTTCATTATAATGCAAAGTAAGAAACTGCAAGTTCAGTTCGAAATTGTTTAATTCAAATATTTTGTGGATAGGAAAAATTTAATTTTAAAAAAATCGTATTAAAAAATAAACCAAAAAATTATGTTATAATTTAAATTTAAACCTTTCTAAGTAGTCCGAAGAAAGGTTCCAAAGCCTAGTACAATGTGGTGATAATTTCAATCGGATTGAATGTAAAAATCTAAATCTATTGCAATACTGAAGTAAATTTCAAAGCTTACACTGTCGTAACTCACTTGTACGCTAACAATTATTAATGACAAATTGTAAAAGTCGTTAATTTTCCCCAGGAACACCTAAACCCACCGAAACCCGAAAAAAATTGTGTTAAAATAATGAATAAATTGAAAATGGGAATCAAAAGGGAGATCCATCGATTCTGGTACATTAGACTCATTATACAACCTTTACCTTACCTAACGCCTAACCTCATTATGATTTTCAAACGCTAAACTTCTCTATCACCATGTAATTCATGCATATATCAATGGCGAAACTACTATTCAATGGTAGCAAGCAGTACGATTTGTTTGATTCCTCAAGTAAAACTTAAAAAGCAATTTACGATGATATTCAAAATCATTTCGTAATAGATCAAAACTTAATTATCGTCTACAAATCCGCATATAATTCAAAAAAAATTATTTAGAGTACGTAACGTACACCTCTCTAATTATGAAAATAATCTTTTAATTTAATGCTTTTAATATATTCACAAAGCTATTTCTAAATTTATTAAACGCTCGATCTCAAAATTGAACTGTATTCCTACATTGAAAATGAATTTTTTGGATTTACCATTTTAAAATATAATACAATCTCTCGGCTTCTCGTTTAACAAATAATAAAAACGACAATTATTAATCCAATATTGCTTAATATTTTTTTTATGAATTTGTTCATCTCCATAGCCCAGCGAAATGAAGATATATTATGATTATATAGTTTATGAAAAACTCGTCAAGAATTAAATGACTTCAATAAAAAAAAAATAGTTTTGCAATATTTTCCATCTGGTTGTTTTAGAGTTTCAGTAGTTTCAGTAGTTCATATTTATTTCATAGTATAATGTGCAAAAAAAAATTGCAAAATATGATTTTATTGTAATCCATTTTGTTAATGTGGCGACTCTCTATATAAGTTTTCTTGTATCATCAATACTTAAATTCTAAGAAGGGTGAATTTAGATGAAATTTTAAACCTTAAAAGGTGTGGTTGTGATGATTGTGAAGTATAAAAACAAATATAAAATGATGATGATTACTTGTTGGTTGATGAAACATCTTTCAAAGTAGACTGCCAAATGATAAATATGAATAAAATACAAAGAGTAATAATTTTCATATTAATATTAATATAGAAGGCAATTTATAGCTTCAGATCAAAAATTTCATAATTTATTGAGTAAATTTTTGTAAATTAACATTGAATGATTCAATAAATATTACGAATGATGATAATCGCTTATGTATGATGATTTTTATTACTTTATTTCGGAAGAAGTCAGCCAATAACCTTTATAATATTTTGTTAACTCTGATTTTAGTATTATTGCACTAATTTGCTATATGATATACCGAATTTCTGTTGCAATTCTTTTTCGAATTGCAATTTTATTAATAATTATAATTAATTATAATTTTTGTTTCTCGTTTTAATACAAATTTATACTTAAATTTTGAATTTTTTGTTGGTATGATTCAAACTTCAAATGAACCAGAAAGAAAAATTATTTAAATCTTATTTACTGTTGACAATTAAATACAGGGTGTCATAGAATTGAAGAGTATCGTTCGTATGTATAAAATACAATATGGCTCTCAATAAATTGTAAAGAAATTAATTTCTCACTCTTAATATGGCAAATATTAGGTGTCTTACCATTACGACTTAGTAAGCAATTAAGAAACCAAGACGCTTAGCCAAGGAATTATTCTGATATTGAGATATATCTGATTAGCTAAACATACTATGACGTCTATTTGTTACATAATTTTCAAAATAAAAGGTAACGCAGAGTACGGTGGATTAAAAAAGTGACTATTATTATATTATATCGATGTTCTGATTGATAGTCATTACGTATTGGGGTTGTAATTCACATACTATACGAATATCGTCCATGTCTTTCTTATAAGAATTAATGCTGTTAATTATTCGGTAATCATCAGTTTGTTAGTTTGGAAGATATTTCGAGTATTCATATAATAGAAATCTTCAGATTTGTAAAGGAAATGTGATGGTTCAAGAACTGGCCTTAGTGACAGTTGCACAAAACCTAGCCCAGAGAATTAAGTATAGTTTAATAGAAAATTAAAATGCCTACATTTCCAGATAATATCTGAAGTCCATTTCATGTCATTATTTTAACCTAGTTTTGATCTAGTTAGTATACATTAATTTGTGTACTGCAGTAGTAATTTTCCAGATAGGATAATAGAACGAATTTTGAATGAAATATAACCAAGAGTAAGTTAAAAACTCTAAAGTTATAATTATCGGACACACTGTATTTTCCGTTAAAAATATTAATGAAATATTTGCAAATGATAAATTTAAAAAATGAATATTAAATAGAAATTTGGTGGTTTCTTTTTTTTTCTTTGAATATATAATTAATTAAAATGCAAAATTGTCAATAAAGTAATTATTATAAAAAAAAAAAAATACAAAATTTAATCTATTTTCTCCATTTAATTTAATTCAATATTCACGATTTGTGTATAATATTCAAAAAAATCTTCAATAATGTTTCAAGTCAATATCAAATTTCTTTGAAAATTATATCAAAATGTAGCCACATTTTTACCTTGATAATAGATTATACAACACAGTTAAAGTTAAGTAACATTTATAACAGCAACCACAAAAACATGATAGACAATTTAATTGAAAAACCTCAAATATTTAAATTTTCCAAATCATATTTTTATTTTTTTTAATAAATAATATAAATATGCAAAAAAATAAAAATAAATTAATAAAAAAATTTTTGCTATTGGCTCTTTTTTTTACATAATTTTTGATATTTGATATACGGAATAAGACTTTTATTATTATTGTTCATCTTTCAAAGTAAAAAAAAACTACTTAAATTACTTCCGCCAAGTGATAATCAACAAGTCTCAAGATTCAAGTGCGCGCCTTCTTACCACAATTTAATTGAATATATAATAATAATAATTTTTTTTTTAGCTTTTGGGACAGAAATGTTAAACCACGAACGAAACCATATACAAAATAAGATTTTTTTTTGTTGTACCATCACACCCAGACTACCGGAATAATATTAATTACAAGATATTTTTTGTTAGATACTTGAGAACAATTTTAATTCTCGTTCCCATCTATGTAAAAAAAAAAGTGGTAATTTCATCAAGCATAGAATTTTTGTTATTCATTAGCGTGTTTGTTTCTGGCGATTTCATATTATTTTAAAAGTGCATTAGATTCTTATATTTAATAAATTCTTTAAGAGAAGATTTTTCTCATATACAAACGGCGTTGCTTAACGAAAAATTCCATTACGATTATAATAATTGGTTCATCTGTCTGTCGATAAACTTTTTATTTAATATTTGCATCTAAATTTTGTGGACCTATATAATAATCAGATAGCGAGAGGCAAGTCACTGATAATACTAATATAGAAAACTAGACGGCGTTATTATCTCGTCCGTACGAGTATGATTTTCTGTGAAAAGATGTAAATTCAATAATTAAATGTCAATCTAAATTCTGTGTTGAATTGGACTTATAAATGTCAGTTTTGATATCGACTTATAATACGAGACGGTGCCACATATTATTTTTATATACTACGATATTTGGCAATAATCATTCGAATTTGTAATTTTAACATAATAATTTTTCAATTAAATTAAGGGAGCACAAGAAAATGGCAATAGCGAATATTTTACATTAATATATCGTAGATGGCGCTGTAAATCAATTTGTTTAAAATGTTTAAGAGAAAATGGTTTAAAAAACGGGCCCTGCTTATTCAAATTCAATAAATCTGAAATTAATTGAGAGTAGTTTTGAAGGGGCAACATATTTTTCATTACAACAACTGAAATTAAATTCTATGGAATATTTTAGAAGAATTATTTTGTTGTAAATAACATATTTTTACTTACAGAATTGAAATAAATTGATATAGCTTCATTTTATATTAAAAACGATATAAAAATCTTCTAACTATACAACTACAAAAAAAAATTAATTTTAACAAGTTTTCCCAAAGTTTTCTTCTAACAAAAAAAAATCATTTTCTTGAAGTGCATTGTCATCTTAAAGTCATTAACGTCCTGGCAACGAAATAAAATATAAATATGCTCCAACACTCAAACGATCGCAAAACATCCTTAAAATGACAACATAATAACAATAAGATATTTTTTATATAACGATATTCTTTTTTGTGTCATGAGATTTATTGTAAAAAAAGAAAATATATAAATAATAATTTTTTAAGTAAACGAGACGTAAATTTATTAAATATTTTTTTTTAGTTCATTTTTTTAGTAGTGATTCTTTATAATATTCCATATATACTGTTAGACGTTATCTCCTACAAGGATAATGAAAAAATGAATTCTTATTAGTGTTGTAAAAAGAGTGAACCGAAACCCAGCGATTGAAGTGAAGCAATGGAATTTTCTTAAGTGCTTCTTAAATTGTAAATTATGACAGTATAGCGTGAGATAAATAATATTTTATATATTTTCAAGTAAGGATAATAATAACAACTAATATCCTATCGGAGTCTCTGTTGACATGAAGTTATCAGAATTTTAATATTCTTAACATTAACGAGTAAATTTAGAATTGTATTTATGACAATATGAAATAAATTTTTGATATTTTGTTAGAGCTAATTTTGTGTATTTGATTAAAATTAAAAATCATAATTTTAAAAGTTTACATTTTTGTGGACAAGTTGAAAAAGTAATGAAATTATACTTTGAATAAATTTAATTGATTATTTATTTATTAAAATTACAAAAAATTATGACTTACCAATAATGATTTACTTTTCAAGATATTCCATTTTTGATATTCGAATCCTGCAAAACAAAATGAAAAAATAATTAATTAATTAAATTGAATATTAATTATTATAAAATTTATATTTTTAGAATTATATTTGAATTAATTAGTAAATAAATATACCGCACTTAAATCATTATTGACCTATAATTGTGGTGAAATTGATTTATTATATAAAACTTAGTTAAGAGGTTACGACTTTAAGATAATTAAATAAACCTTTTTCGATTCTGTATGGTCTCAAACAACCACGAAAATTATGTTATTTACAAAAAAACATCAAGAAAGTTTCATAACACGACATGCAAGGTTATATATAGCACTTGCTCAAAAGTAGATAATATATATAACACTTGCTAATAACAAAGACGGCATCTATAATGATTTATATCTGTCGCAGTATTTTTTCTTTGCAATGCCGCTTCAGTCCAAATCGAGGACTGAAGACCTCCTTAAAAAAGTTTCGAGATATTTTATTACAATTTGAACCTACTAAATTTTATGGATTCTGGACCATAATTTTCTTTTTAATGAAGAAATATTCATAATTAATGGCTTTAAACAAATGGTCTCAACAGTTAGTCTTTAAACCACAACTGCATTTTGCAAATTTTATTACTGGTATTCATTTAAACCTAAGAAAAATATAGAGTTGAAACCAGGATTTCTCCATTCAAATTAATTCAATGCGACTAATATACTTCTGGAGTACAATAGAGTTGAACCCAGTAAGAAAACCTTACTCCATCGATGTCGCAGTTAAACACTAAGTAATCTGTAACATTACAGATTACTTAAGTATTGTTAGAAAAAAGGTTCACAACTAAAATTTCTAGTTTGATTTACTAAAAGGTTAACTGAACCTTTTAGTTTCATTATGAGAAGATGCAGAAAAAAGATTTTCTGGGAGAAAGGATAGTTAGCTAGTAGTGATATTAATTGTAAATTTTCAATCTTTAAAATTTTTTATGTTTAACACATTTTTTTAAAACATTATTAAATCAACAACGCCATTTTCTTTTTGACGTCGACGTTGACGACAATTGTAATTTTAATAATAATTCGACAATACTTTTTCTATTCTTATATATGATTTTCTAAAGAGTAAATATAAAATTAAATTTATAATCCACCCTTCCAGGTGGTTGCAAAAAGGATATTTCAGCATTGTTTTGTTTAATTTATATAAATATGTGTATTAAAATATGTTGTTTTTTTTAATATTTTTTGGCATAAATAAATTCTAAAGGATATTTTTTATTTTGTCTACCGAAAATAAAACAAAAATCCTTAAAGATTTTTTTTTTTATTATTTATTATTATATATTTGTTTGACTTCGTATTCATTGTATATTTTTAAAAAGGATTTTACATTCTTATATTTTGGGACTTTGTAAATGAAAAAAAAAATTCTGGTTGAATGCTTTTTATAACATTTGGAGTAAGAACTAAGAAGAAATATTTGAATTTTTTTTTTTGTAACCCTCGACTCAGTAATCATAAAGAGTTCGTTAAGTAGAGTATTTTTTTGGACTCTCCATGGAGCCAAATCATATTCCCAGTCTGTCAAAAACTTTAGTTTGTCAAAAATAAAATACTTTCATAAATAATGCCTGATTGTTGTCTGGATGACAGCCCTCTTGACTAACCGTTTAAAATTCATATTTTGATGTGGCTTTGAAAAATTGTAAAGATCAGCAGGATATTTTGTATAAATATTAAAATTGATTTTATGAAATTCAAATTGGGGTAATTTTATTGAGAATAATTTATCGTGAAGTAAAATATTGAAAATAGATTAATTTCGATTATATTGAAGACGTCATACAAACGACTTTACAATGTTATATGTCATACAATTTACAGCGAGGACCACTACCAGCCGCAATCACTACAGCCATACGGCTTATTGTGATTTCCCTTTTCTAATTATGCGTCACTACCCAGACCCGTACTATAGATAAAACAGTACAGTTGCTTAGATCGTCCACGACTCTGAGGTGTCGTATGCGTTTTCTCACTAGCGTCTCGCATTCATACAATATATGACGTCTCTTCCTCGTTTTCGAAAAATCTGCACAGTTGGTCTTCTGATAGTCGAAGTCTGTGCCTATCATCAAGTGGTGTCATTTAACTGTAGCGTTTATTTAAAATTTACTTATAGTGTAGAAGTATCCGAGATATATACCGACAAATTTCTTTAATTTACTATTAGGTTGTACTTGGACCCTGGCAAACTGTGTCTCATTTAATCACGGTTTTTATTTAAAAATGTAATCAAAATGAAACGACACAGCCCAGTTTACAAATTTCCTGTAGTTATCATACAATTTCCAGGACCAAGGATATTCCGTGAGGACGTTTTATAAAAAATAATATTTTAATGGAAAACTCGACATCAGTAACTCTCAATAATACCGACAACATGGCAAAAGACTTTAATCCGCCACGTGTACACAATTTAAAAAAAGTTTTTGTTGATTTACGATCAAAAATTCATTAATGTATGAAGAAAATAATAATGTTTTGTAAAATTTGAAGAGTTCTAGGTTCTATTAAAAAAAAAATCTTCAAGTCTCAATTCTTAAGCTAAACAAAAGACATTTTTTATTTTACTTTTACTTTTACATTAAATCTATGCCCCATCCATCATCCAAATTTATTTCAATTATTCAAATATGCTTTTTAAAATAATTGTGTATATAGTCGCATATTAAAAACACCTGAAAAGTGAAGTTTTAGCTTTATAATTATGAATATTTTATTTTAATCATTCGTTTTTTGCATATTTGGGGGAAAAATATAATTCATATTTTAAAATCATCCTTGCATCAAGTAAAAATCCTTTTAAGTAGACACATATACATACAAACATTAATGAAAAAATCCACATCAAAATGTCATTCTTTAATGGAAGCAACATAAAAAAAAAACAATGTTCTTCTATTTTGTAAATATTTTTTAAAATATATAAAAAATAATCCTGCAAAAATGATAAATCTGTATAAAAAACAGCAAAAAAAAAACATGCTCCAGGCTGGACTGCAGTAGCAAATTTATAGAGTATTATAATAAAAACATTATTTTTTCTATGATATACACAGAAAACATCACTAGAACGAGATAACAATAACATAGTAAAAAAAAAAAAATTATCAAGGCAATTTTAGAAAACCAAAGGATTATTTTTATGTCCTGATGGCTAACATTTACTTAACGGGTTCTCTTCTTTCCCTTGTTCTACTTTGTTTACCTTTTGGATTTATTAAAATGTTGCTTTCTTGTTTGTTAAATATTTTGTTGTGATTTAGACACTAAGTTAAAAAAAAAAAACAATGCAGAAATGAAGACATTAAGCAAGGAAAAGCTTTTTGTATGACATGAAAATTTCTTTTAAGCATAAATATTTAAAAAAGAACAAGACTAAACTTCATAATGGAAAACATAGCTGGCTTTTAGAGAATTAATAATTATTGGTATTTTTAATGTTATTAGATCAAATTTGAAATGGAATTAAAAAAAATGTTTAAAATCTTTTTGGAGGTTGTTCCAATTATCTTTAGATAAATTAGGGTTTATTAAGTAAATCCAATTCTGGATGCAGTGCAGGAGATAATTAATGCGACGATACTGTATCTTAAATTTAATCAAGAAGTATTCTGAACATGGCCAAACCCATGCTCAGAATGTACACAGGAACTGTCACGGAGCATTTACTATTACGTAAAGACTCCCCCCTTCTCAAACCAACCAAGCTAATTTATGTAGAAATAAATGACTGAAAATTTTTAATTATTATAGTTGCATATAGTTGCAAATGACTGAAAATTTTTAATTATTATAGTTGGAAGTCGAAGAATTCAAACTGAATGAAATAATTTAATCAATTTTATACATTTCGTAAAATTTTGTGATCATTTTGTGAAATTTTGTTCGAAAGATTTGATACAATTAGATTAGATTAAATTTAGGTATAGATTCCGATGCTCTAAATCACTTTTAAGTTAAGTTAAAACCCTATCCCAAGACCAGTACTTTAAAAGAAGTACAATATCAAGGATCCAAAAAGCTTTGTATCAAGCCAGTGGACCAACTAATTGGAGTAATAGATTAATAATAATGATAGATAAAACCATAATTTATTAATTTTTTCTGTATGAAAACTCTAAGGATTTATCAAAGAATCCACAAGAAAATATTTCAAATTTTCAAATTCTATATACATAAATTTTGTTTACTTCATTATTTTATTATAATTATAATTAAACATTAATAACAAAAAAACATTTTCATTTTAATTTTCCTAGATAAATTATATATTTACAGGTGATGGCAAAAAACTTTGTAATATTTTGTATGCGGTAAACCCTCCACTAACCACCTTACAGTCATTATAGAAACAACTTTATAATGATAATGAGGATATTTATGTAGGATGTTGGATGACTGGTCATTGGACTAATTTTATGTATACACTCTTGAATATTAATATATAAAAAAAAAATTAAATTTATTCTTTGTTATATTCATAATTAAAAATTCCAATTTAAAATTTTATATACATCAGAGAGAAAGAAAGAAATCGGTGGCGAGATTTTAATGATAACGCTGGGTTAAAAGTGAAATATTTGTACAGTGTGGCGTAATAGTAAGTAGCATAAATTAAAAAATAATATTAATTTTATAAAAAATGTATTCCTAATTATAAGCTAGTGCCTATTACGTTGAAACTTGATTACAATATTCGCCAAAGGTAATTTACTTACGAAAAAATCAGTTGATTTATGAGAAATATTTAAGGACGTGCATAGAAGTCTAATAAATTCAAACTTTAGTATAATACCATCAAGAACCATCAAGATAGAAAACCTATTCAATACCGTAGAATTTGAAATAATTATAAATTTGACATTGAATTGAATAACGTTGACGAGTATTATTTAGAGTTACTTCTTTCATATTTTCTTTTACTGGGAACTACAATTTAGATGTGAACTTTTCTTATAGTTTGCTATGAAATCTCATTACAAATTTTATGCATATTTAATCGGCAATTGTATAACACGAGCTTGAAACGTATTTAAAATAATGGAGATTATATTTTCCGAGGTATTTGTATGTAAAATACTTAATCACATTATAAATATTCGACTTCACTGGTACCAAATAATCAGCAACTTGTAATTAGCATAATAATTGGTACGATTTTAGGAATCATAATTGCGTTTTCTAACCATAAAAGATTTAGTATTGTTGGCGTTATATCATTTCAAAGAGGACACAATAAATTCTTCATTCAGTATAAATTAAATTTTAAAATTAATAATTTGAATTAAATGAAATAATTAGTTAAATAAATTATGTATAAATGAAAAAGTATTATAATTAATGATATTCACATAGACAACAATTGAAACTTGGTAATTTAGTATAAATAATAATTAAAACTGTAATATTTTATACTGTTAAATTGTATTTTTTAAATTTCATTTTATATGAAGATTAATACTACACTAAAAATAAAAAAATAAAAAGAATGAAAATAACAAAAATGGTGGTAATTTTTCTCTATGGATTATCCTTTTTGTAAATTGTCCTAAATAAATTTGATGTAGAAAATTCTTGTTAAGTATTTAATTTGATATATTGTTAAACATTTATTTAAAGATTAAAATTATAACTAAAGATAGGGAGACAAACTTTGAAAAGAAGCCATAAAAAAAAAAACACCCCATCAAAAAGGATTATTGATATACCATTTAAAACGATCCGAATACAAAATGATTTATTTTCATAATACGGACAATCGTATTTTTATAAAATCAAAATAAATGCTTATAAAAAAAAACTGAAAGAATTTGAAAAAAATTCTATTTTATATCCTTTTTTTGTATCCTTTTTTTTTGAAATTTTTTCGAAATATTAACGTTAATTTTATGGGTAACTATTTACGTTTAAATGCATTTTCATTCACAAATTTGAAATTGCAATTGTATTTAACTAGAAACAGTACAACCAATGCGTATACATATATATGTGTATATATTATGTACCTACGTATAAGGAAGGATACTTTTTGGACAAAAGAATTATCAACTTTTTTCAAAATTCAATTGGCTTTTATTGTGACATTTTAACTCTAAAAAACTATATTTATAAAAATAAATCAAGTTAAACTGAGGGAAAAACTGACTAAAAACGGATATATAAATGCAATTAGGATTTTGCACAGTATACACAAAAAAGGGTGATATTATTAGATTATCCTTTTAGGTATGAACGTAGAAATTGTACAGTAGTTTCATATTTACTGGATTTATAATAATGGTGCCGATCCGAACATTATTATTTAATAAAGGAAATGGGACAAGAAGAAAAACTTGAAAATTTTGTATGCTACCACCCAGAACTCACTTTTTGCAGCAAGCTTTCTACTCTAAATTAGAGGAAATTCTAAGAAACACTATTAGGATGATTCTGAATTTCGTCAATAGCACGCAATGTTTCAAGCAACTCGACGATTACGGGTTCAATGCGTAACCTAACCTAACCTAGGGTAGCCAGAGAATTAATGGCAACTTTGAACAACCGAATAATCAATTATTGACACAATAGTATTTAAAATGAGCAGGTTTAACGTATACCATCATTAAATTGGCCATATAAAATGAAATTTCCAAATAATAAATTCTATATTGAAATTCTAAAATCTAAAAAATTCTCTTTCAAATTCGTATCCATATAATATTTATTTACACAATTCGACCTAAATCCATAGAAGCCAAACAAAAAAATTGATTTGAAGAAAAACAAAAATGTTTAACATAAATAATAATATTCATCGTTAGTTTTAAATGTCGTCTAACAAAATTATATAAAGAATCACATAAATCAAATATAAACTCTCTATATTACTCAATAGCCTTTGCTATTTAACGTGAATGGCCACGTAAGCCTCCTTGACGTTAACACTGTCGTCCCCTGCAATAAGTTCTTTATTAATATTACGTTATAGATTATGAGCTATAAATAAATAAAAAAAGAAATGTAAGAATTTGAATGGCCTTATGCCCTCCTTTGGTGATGGTGTATAACTTAGTTTTGGATTACATAAGACCTTTTTGGCATTATAAAAATTTATTTACCTTTCTTACACATTCGTCGTACGTCCAAAAAATCAAATATCGAACAATGAATTTTAGAGATATAGAAATAATAAGAAATTTTCATTTTGAAGTACGTACGTATACAAGAATATTAATAATTTTGGATGTATATTTGAAAATGAAAATCTACAATAATTTTTTTTTATAATTTCTTTATGAAAGAATTCTTTTTCTTACAAAAAATTATTTATATAAAAAGGAATTTCTTTAACGATATCCGTACGGAAGTGTCCTATATTCACAATGTCATTTTTAAATGAAAATTATCTTTAAAAGTTGAATACAAGAGTTTAGAAATTGGAGATAAGAAAGAAAACCCACGTAAGATCTTTTTATCCCTATTATAAATAACTTGACCTTCATAGTTAACTAAGTATTCTGTAACATCAATATTATTTAGGCTTTGTGATGATATATTTGACTGTTCACGTATCCTCTCATTTTCGAAAGAGATAAACTATGTTGTGAAACCCATTTTAGCTCTATATGCATTGACCTGCTACACAAGTTTCATTATTGAAAGAAGGATGTTAACTGTTTGGTCATAAGACCAGAGTCTTCTTTCCTTGTAAATTCGCTACGAGCGCAGCGAGCTATTTACACGAGTTAGATTTTCTCTAATTTCATCAACTCATTTTGATGTAAACTCTTTGATTATTAAAACTCTTTGACTGTTAGTATCTTCAAATACTCAGAAATATTAAGGATTTCTTTATCAAATTGTCAAATTGTTGCTATATGAAACAGTTCACAACAAAATAGCTAATATTAATTTCTTCATACAATGCTTCAGAATCGATTAGCTGCTATACATTTTTGATATTATAATCAGTCTTTAAAATTAACTATATAAGTATATAGAATTAAAACTTTGTTATACTAATATGAAACTAAAATTTACAAAGGCATCGGTATTTTTATGGTTCGATGACAAATTGATTTACGTTCTTGTGGGGCTTTAGGTGACAGTGAATATTTTATGAGTAAAAATACATTAAAATAGAAAAAAAATATTATTCGTCGTATATAATAAATTTATATTTATATTGAATGTAAAAATGATTTAAATTATATATTATCTTTCCGAAAAACCCCAATAAAATTATATATTATATTGAAGAACGAAGAAGGGTGCAAGCGAGGAAGGACATCTATAACTTAAAGAAATATTCTTAAGTATACATGAATTATTAATACATTCGATATAGAAAACGATTTATAAGATATTAAATTTCCTTTTCTATATTATACATTCATAAATAATTCCGAGATAGAATTAATGGTTTTCATTAGAAGGTAATAATGTTATAATATTGAACAAAAGGAAAATTATTTTTATTTGGACACATATAATAGCCACAGGAGATTAATACTTAATAAAAAAAGGGGTTCTCACCCAGTATTCTAGCAAACACCTAGTAAATATTTGAAGTATTATAACGACAATATTTTATTCGAAATGATAAATTTGTTTTAAATCAGTGATAACAAACACGAGGCCAAATAATAAATTACTCGTATGACTTAAATTCGAGGCCATAATCATTTTATATATTCAATAAAGATTAATTCCATTTCCATATATCAAACGTTCTATACAAGGACTAATCATTATGAAAATATAAATAAATTAGATTAATTCCAAAAAAATAAATCACAAAACAATAATAAAATTATGCTTCAGTTACCTCTGAAAAATTACAAGGACATGTACAGAGACAATACAGCATTTTAAATGACGTAATTTTGTAGTCAGTTCACGTTTTTTTCAATTAAATCTAATACCATTTCAATTTAGAAGAGGGAATAAAGTGCCAGAATTATTTCAATTTGAATTAATTGGAATGCAATAAAGAATTGGTAAGTATAAACCCTTACAACTGGCAGGTTAATTATGGTTGGTTCAATTCCAGACCAAGGTATCGACTTGAAAATTATTAAAAGCCATTAACTTTTTGCATTTAAAATATTTCTTAATAAAAAGAAACTTAAGGTTTAGAATCCATCACGAAACCTCATTAAGGAAGCCAAAACTCGATTTGGACTGTACCGTCATTGGAAAGAGAAGAAGAATATTTAATTAATATTCATTGCAAGCCATAGTTTTTTTTTTTAAATGACCTCTAAAATTTAAATAATGGCGTGCAACTGCAAAATTGTAAAAATCCTATATAACAACTTTGTTAACAAACATTACCATCATAAATGGCATTCATAAATTTCATTTTTCCAGGTGCACATCAATGTTAAAAATTAACCTATAATAAAAATAAATGTTTCAATCTAGAAATGAACAATTTTATTTAGCAATTCCGACTTCAGCGAGTACGATTTATTTATTTAGTTGCCCTAAGGTAAATTTCTGGTTATATAGATTATAAAAGTTTATGGTGCCAGTACCAAATACATAAAAAAACAACCCATTTTTTATTTCTTGAAAACAACACTTCAGTTAGACTTTTGTGATTCATTCTGTAATTATTATCCGAATGGAATTCATTTTTTAACAATTAAAAAAGTTATATACATATTTAAATTTTTTTTTCAGAAAAATAATGAATCACATCAACAAACATTTTAAAATATAAAACAATTTTTCTGGTGCAAATTTTATAATTATTCTTTTGCTGTTTCCTTTTAAACGCAATCACCAGTCAAAGTTGACATAAGTTCTTTTGTAACTCCTTTAAAAGCATTTTTCATTTTCCCACTTCTTTACAATTGTAATTACAAATTGAAATAACAGAAATTAAAATTAAACTATACATAACAAAAAAAAAAATCATGATGATGAAACTTACAAGTATCATCATATAGAAATAGTCCTTCAGAGAATTTTATTGATGCTGTGTCGAGTATAGTAAATTTCCCTTCACTTTTATTTTCCTTTCTTTATTCTTAATCTATATTCACATATTTTTTTTTTATATGCATTTATTAATTTCAGGGTCACCCTTTTTTTATTTTCAATATAAACACGTACGCTTTTTTAAATGAACTTTTATGCAAAAAATGAAAAAACCACTTTTTTTTTAAAAAAAATGCTTTAAACAAGTTCGTTTAAGATTTGGATCAATTTTGTGTAATCTGAGATAAAATAATGAAATTTTAGTGAATTGTGTGAAAATTGATAATGAAATTTTGGGATCCTGAAATCATAAATTTATATACAATTAAAATGATTTGAATTAAGTTTAGCAATTGCTTTTAAACTCAGGTGTCAGAATTAATTATGTGGAGGATTTATATATAAATTATGAATATTACATACAAATTCGTCAGTATAAATACGTCATAAGTTCAAATAGTCGCAATAATGTATAATAAAATAAAAAATGTTGTAAAACTTGTTGGAATTCTTAAAGAAACCCTTCATTTTTCAAGGTTTTTCTTATTTTATATAATAACGTAAAATTGGAACATGAAAAATCAATTGAAATCTTTTTCAGAAGATTCGACTTTAATTAAAAACAAATATATTTATTATATAGCTACATAATTTTACTAAATTAATCATTTACGGAAATTGATTTTAAATTTATGATGATGGCAAAAGAATCAATAATAAAATTTTTGGACTAAGGCAGTTAATTTAATAATTTTTTTATCAATTTCATGGTAAAAAAATCAAAAAATATAATATTACTTAATAATAAATTCTTCGAATTTTCATTTATATACATACTTTTTTAAACGTACATAATTATCCCTCCCCGTCAGCAAAGTTTCTATTACATTTTTGTTGTTGTGTGTTGATAATTAAAATCAGCCCTGAAGAGTTTTACAAAGTGAAATTATCATTTTTTTTTTATATAGCCTTCATGAAAATGCTAACAAGGCTATTTGTGTTTGCTACCCCCTCATTAATGTAATTTATATTAAGGTTTTCATTTTATAGAAAATCTTTTTTGTTAATGATTTACTGTCAGTTTGTCTGTCTGTCTGTTGAAACTTGTTTTAGAATTGATGTTTAACAAAGTATAAATGTTCACTAGAGTTTAGTTTAGTTAGAACAGAGTTGTCGGTTGCTTGTGACGGATGTAGTACGACCATTTGATACGAAGCTGATCTACTTTATAAGCCACCACCTCCAAACTATCGAATTGCTGCTAATTTCCATAAATTTTCGTTACAAAAAGTATGACTTCTATAGTTTTAACTACCCCAATGTATCCTTTTCAAATGTTTACCGTGATAAGTCTAGGTTTTTTGCTTTTTTTATCCCTAATAGACAATTATCATCAAGTCCAATCTAAAGAAAAATTACATGATTTACAATTAAAAACGGTGTGGCCAGACCAAATTCCAAATAAAAAATAGCGAAATAGTTATATTTTACATATATCGTTCACTTGGTGGCGAATATCTTTATAATTTATGTTTTTAATATGGCAAACACCATCGATACGCGAAAAAGCTCATTCTTTTGAAACTATTGCAGAAAAATTCAGCTGCTCAAATCCTATTTCTATATCCACTAACCTAATTTTTATTATGTATACATATACAATTTAAATAAATCCTTTACTTTAATGCGAATTTGATCAACCGAATATTCAATTTGAATTTTATCAGCATAATATTATGTAAAAAAAAAAACCACTTTAAGGATGAATTGATTAAATTTCGCTGATGGTTTTCCATAGATTTCTATTACAAAAAAAAAATTGTAAGAACTTCAGAAAACTTTTCTATTTGAAAATCTCTTTTGAATTTTTCTTTTTTTTTTACAATTTTTATATAAAATTTCCTCCTCCAATCTCATCGTAATTTATATATTCACCAAGGTCATAAAGGTATTATATAACATTATCTTGTTTGGATGCTTTAATAAGCATTGAATTCAATTGAAATTTTCTTTTAAAAACCATTTTTTTTTTTTGTGTAGAAAGAGAAAGAAAATGAAAACCATGTAAACAACATGTCAAAAACAGGAACCCTTTTTTTATATTGATGAAAATTGTTATACAAATTTATGTAAAAAAAGGGCAAAATTCTTAAAAGGAAAATTACATTTGCATGTAATACACGGTCCGTAACGTTATGGTGGATAGAGGGTTGATTTTTTTTTTTTTTTAAATGAGTTGATTCTATTTCTATATAAATACTGACTAAAAAGATATTTTGTCAAACAATTTTTTTTTATTATAAATTAGGGTAAAAATTCAATAAAATAGAAACTCCGATTTTGATGATTTACTTTGCGTTATTGGGCAATGAAGAGTGATTACAACAAAAAAAAGGGAAACATTTTCAAAATTATTGATTCTAAATTGTTAAAATTTAAATTTAGTTATTTTAAAATTAAAAAAAAATTAAAGTATGACCTAAAATATTAAGTAATTACACATTTAATAAGACTAACAATTATTTAACTTTTCATGCTTTTCATGTCCTGTACATAATTTAAATGTAAAATGTTAATTAGAAAATTGATTTAAACTATTTATTCTCATTCATTTCATTACAAATAATATAAAATAAAAAAATTTATTAGAACATGAAAAATGGAAAAATTTAACGAGATTTTTCTATTATTAATAATTATATAAAGTTTTTGCTTATAGAGAAAATTGTGTCAATGCGTTTTATTGCGTGCCAAATTAAGATTATATTATTATACAAAATAATACAAAACAATTTCCATGATAAATAAATTTTAAAATTGTAATTTTTCGTAATCATATGATAAATGAAAATTTAAAAAAATTTCATTTTCAAAAGCATATAATTTTAATATATAGAAATCTATAAAAATTGCATTAATTATATGCTAATTTAATGTTTAGAATTGATAATGCCCCGAAAGTATTAAATTACTTAATTAGCACGCCTACTAAACAAAACCGACAGATCTGATCATAATCTAGTGTAGTTTGTCTTTAATGCGATAGCATGTTAAAATTCAGTCTTTTATGTCTAAAACAAATTAAATATTTATGTTTTGCACAGGAAATAATTAATTATATATAAATTGAATGCCATTTGTCTATGGTACACAAAATATATAGAATAGAATCATCTAAAATCTATAAATAAAAGGACTAGAAAACAGTGTCACATTTATAAATTACTATAATATTATAATATATTTATCACTCATATTGGGTGGTGATAAATATATTTTATATATAATTTTGAAAATGATACGATGCCCATTATCTAAAGAAACACAGGGAATTATTTAATGCATGACTAACCAAGCGATTTAATAACAAAATAAATTATGACCTTTAGAAAATAAAAAAAATTTAGATTCATTGATAATAATTTTCGGTTGACAAAAGATATATTCACCAAATCATAAAAAAAAAATATTTTAAAAATAATGTAAATTTTATTTCACACCTTTCAAAACAAAAATTTTCCTATTTATTATTTTAAATTTTTCAATATAAATAATATATATAATAAAAATAAAAAATTTCAAATTGAAAGTGAAAACTCTTAAAAAAATTTGAATAAACAAAATCACGAAAATTCTAAATTCCATTTCTACAAAAAAAAAAAATATGTTTATGCAAATTATCGCGAACTCAAATTAGAAATTATGTAATTCTATGTTATTATATATTTAAACATTGAAAATTTTAAATGTAAATATTTAATTTTTGAAAAATGAAAGTGTAAATTTTCAAATATATTAACATTGATGATGTTCGGCCGGCAGGCACCCAATCATTCATAAATTTATAATCGTTTCTGTGAAAAATGTGTATATAGCTAACAGAGAGCCAACATCTCATTTATATAGCTCACATATTGACATAACAAAAATCAATTTGTATAATGTTATTATTGGCAATATTAATATGATAATAATTTCATTTATCTTCCCACTTACACTCTGTTTAATTGGCACCTAATTCTATATTATTATTCATAATAATTTCCTAGTGTACGCGTAGTAAAATTTATTATAAATATTTTTGGAAAAAAGTATTTTTAAATAATTCTAAAAAATAAAAATTAATTTAAAAATATTTTACGATTAATTTTGTATAGCTAAATCATCAATGAAAAGTTTTAATTGGAAATGATTGTTTAAAAAGAGATTGAATTAAATTGAAATGATTGAAGTTTAGTCAAGTCCAGGGAAACTGGGAAATGCAATATATTTATACAGAGTGGACTATGAACTACTCAGCTCTTAAATTACCATTTTGCATAAGAGCACATGACGTATTTAGCTATATCGCCATGATTTCAGTTTCGATGTTGTATTTTAGCTGTTCTACAGTGAAAGGCTTATGTCCACTCGATCTTTAAAGAAATCTCATATCGGAATTAAACCGACAAGTTGGTCATAGCCAATTAAATTCGGATTTACTAAAAATAAGTCGTTATCCAAAAATTTCTCTTAGGAAGGAGATAGTATCACCGGTATTGTGTGTGGTGATTCCATCCTGGTGTACCACAAATAATATTAGCTAAGCATAAGAGCTCGAAAACCTCTTCTGATGTTAGTCAACAAAATACTGTGTAGTTTAGAGTGCGGTATTGGCAATTCGGAGGTTTGCAGTACCTAAACGCGAGTATTTATTCGGAATTTTATTATCAATCATAATTTCGGTATGACCTTTGAGCCAGAAATTCAAGAATTTTCATCCGCCGCTAGTTAGTTATTTTGCATTTTGAGAAGCAGAGTTCTATTAACAAAATCCCGAAAAATAAAATAAAATTAATTAATAATCAAAAAAAGTTATTCAATTTTTAAAAACATACGTGATTTTTGACCCACCCTATATTTAGTTTTCGACTAAATGAATGTCTTTTAAAATGTCCACATACTGTAATTAAGAGATAATTGTAAACTAATTGCTCCGAATGATTGGAATGACAGTTTGGGAATTTAATGATGAAAATCTGCACTAATTTAAAGTATAATTGAAGTTGAGAATTCTTGAATACTTATTTCGTACAGATAATGATCTAAATCAAAAGCTATTAGTGATGGTAATTTGAAATATATAATTCAAACTGATTGCAAAAGGATTAGAGCTGGAACATTCTAGGACACATTACATTTCATTGCAATGCATTTTTATCACTCAGATTTTATCAAACTTTGTAAATCCTAAAGTTCATAATGTATTCAATCTAACGATTTTTGACATCAATTCTAATTTTAAACTAATTTCAATTTGACTTTATAATTAATTCACCACAAAAATTTCATAAATTCTAATAATAATAAATTTTAATTAATTAAAGAAAATGAATTGAATATAAAAATAGATTGTAATTTTTTTTTTGGTTTACTATACCAACATAAAAGTCAATTATCAGTGATGATGATGATGGCAAGGCAACCAAGGATAGAATTTATTATGTGATGTTATAAAATAATTTTATTCGATAGAAGATTATATTTTTTTTGGTAAATCGATACAAAATATTTTAAGGGAAAATGAATAAATATTTTACGTAGATCCATTCATATATAAATTTAACAATTTATCTTCTTACTATGGTATATATACACACACCATCCAGTAAGAGCACATCTTTTCATAGCTAATTTATGGATATACACGTAAATTTATCCTTGTACCATATAATAAGGAATTTTAATGAGAAATAATTTTTGTATTTTAAAATGAAAAATTTATGTTTAAATTTTTCGTATTTAATTCTTCAATGATTTAAAGTTAAATATAATAAAATTATTTTCGTAATTTTACTTTAATCCAAGAGAAATTTCCATTTTTGTTAAAATGGAAAAACCAGAAAATAAAATGCATTGATGAATATTTAATATATATAATGAAAAATTACGGAAAATTAAGAAAATTTTAATAATCTGGAAAAAATATTAGCAAAACTTAAGAAAATTCGCTAATAAAATTAAGAAAACTATAGTGAAATCATAAAAAAGGTAGAATATTTAATGTAATTAAAGTAGAAATCATAAAAAAATTTCAAGAACAAAATATCTCGTTTTAAAGTTCATTTAATTACCAAATGTAATGACATATAAACGATGATTCTCCATTGACCCATTATGATGCTACCCAAAAAACGTCCAAAACTCGAAATGAAAGCCGAGTTAAATGCACATACATTTTTGTTACTTCGAATACTACCACAAATTGATCAACTATTTTAGTATCCATATCCTTTGTATATTTAATAAAATTTCCTTTATTAAATTTAATAAAACTGTGCAGTTGCAGAAAATTCAATTATTTTATAAAGCTTAAAAGGACAAATTTAAATAATTTTCAACAAAATATAAATAATTTTGACGAAAGAAATGCGGAACAATTTATTTAGCTAATCATTTTCCATGAATATTTCTTATTATAACCAATTTGTAATTTAAATACAGTATAATTTAATTAATAAAATTTATAATCATCATAATGACGGTAATACCAATTAGGCATAAAATTATATTTTAAAATCATTGTTCCATTAAATTAATTTTTATGATTTGCATTTTATATTTAGAAGGGTAAAAAATAAAAAAAAAAAAACGGAATTGATAATCTTTATTTTCATAATCATTTAATTTTGGATTATATATTTCAAAAAATTTTAATATTTTAAAACCAAATATTTCCGAATAATTTACCTTAAAATATTGTCAATTTTTTTTATAGTTGATTTTGTTTGTTTCAATGATGTCGCGATGGTATCGTTATAGAATTCGTTAGTTTAAGGTTATAATTAACTAAATTATGAATAGTTGGATAGCAAGATTAAAAAGTTGGGTTAATTGGTCGAAAATTAATGGTTCGAATATACAAAATTACTCGTTGTTATACCCAATTTCTAATCTATGAAATATTTCGGTCTAATTCGGCCACTTTTAATCATAAAATGATAACTCAGTGAACTGCGGTGTGAACTGGCAATATAATTATAGTAAGTAGCACAGTATTTGGTATATTAATTAGCTAATTACGTTATTGTAAACAACTAAAATTTTACGACTTTTATATAACGTTATCAACTGATATTATTTCGTTATTTTGTCTTTTACAAAATTTTCATTTTATCTAAACAATTTCAGACCATAACTTTTAAAATATGAAAATTTAATTTATATATTTTATTAATTAATTAAATTTAATTAATTTAATTTATTCATTTTAGATTATATTATCAAATTAATTTCGGTAGTTATTAAATATTTTATTATAATTATATTATTTTATTAATAAAACTTATTAAATATTTATTAAATATTTTTCTAGGGTTAACCGAAATTCAGGAAATTCAAAATTTTTACAAAATATTTTCAATTTATTTGGTATATAATATAATAAAAAAAATTATAAATTTAACGACCTCGATTATCTTATGTAAAAAACGTAACTAAAAGGTCGTAAATCATGAATAAAAATCGTGTAAATTGATAGAAATCGAAATGATAAAAAAAATTTATTAAAATTTATGAATAAAATTTGAAAAAAAAAATGTTTTTTATTGTGAATTAGAAAATTTATCTGATAAGATTTTTTTTTTTTTTTAAATATTTTTTCCATAAATTTATCTAACAAAAAATTAAGCAATAAAGTTTTAATGATAATTTTTTTTTAAGATTTTTGGATACTTCAGAACTTAATCGTATAATATTGTAAAAAGTTTCGATTAAAATCAATTCGTTTTGTTATATTTTTGCAATATATTCTGAAAATTTTAAATCATTTTTGGTTGCCTTTTCACAATCAATTAATTTCATAAAAATTTTTTTTTTGCTTAACATTATTTTAATAATTTATTAAACAAATATTTAACATTAACCTACCACAAGAGAAAACCCTCATCACGTTGTATATGAAAAAAAAGCGTACCACAATAATTTTCACATTAAAATCGATAATATCTGATGGTGTGTAAGAAGACCAATAAAAAATCTATCGTTTAGAAAGGAACTCAGCATAAAAATCTTTCTGTAAAGAATTAGAATAATTGTATATATAAACATAACCTCAACATATTTTATTAGAATAAACAGTTTGTTACGGTTTAATGGCCGTAATTTGTGTACTCACGTAAAAATAAGAAATACCGGCGACGAGATATGGATACGATTACAGAGACCAGCAAAAAAAACTTGCAAATTTACGTAAAAAAAAATTAACATAAGAAAAAATTTAAATTGATTTCCAAAAGACACAAAACAACAACAACAACGAAAAAACCAATCAAACTACATAAATTTTTTTTTTATGTTGAATGTTATGTATTACATATTTATGCGAAAAACAATAAAAACTGGAAATTTTTCAAAAAAATAATAATGAAATTGGAAATACAAAAATTATATTCTAAAGATTCTTTTGATTTGAAGAAAATATTTTAGGGTAAATGGTAAAATTGTTGGCAAGTTGTTTAGCGTTGATAATTTTTGCCAAGATGAAAAAATTTAATAGATGAATTAAATGCAGAAAAATATTTCGGACTTGGAATTTTAATTATTTAGTATGTAATACTTTTTTCAGGCTTCAAATATTGGGGTTTCCCAGAAAAATATATTAATCAATATTAAGAAAACCTTACAATTTCGAAATCTGAGACTGAGCTAGTATGAGATTATCTGCAACTTTTGGAACTTGCTAACATTATTGAACAGGTTAGAGACAAATTGAAGCTCTTTACTTCAAGTTCACTAAATAATTAAACTAAAAATAATGAAAATTAAACAAATATCAGCTACAAACATTACAGGTAACTATAAATTATCAATGTGAAGCCGAAACTGTGAATCATGCAAGCAAGTGTGAACCTCGCATTGATTTAAAAATGACTTAGTTGCTTAACGAGTTGTCTTTGTACTGTTCTGTACCACTTTGGCAACATAAGAAAATCTAATAAATTCGATTTATATATAGCAACATTCTGTCAACATGTTTCTAATATTAAATTGGTATATAATTAATAGCTATAGTAATAATGACAAATATTTGTTGTATGAGCGAATTGTATGTTGTCCAATAATTAGGTCTCACTTGTATTCTGTATACGAAACAAACGCGTATAATTAATTAGTAGTTATAATATTCAGTGTTGTCGAAATAAATACAGACAACTCTAAATTATATACAATTAAAATTTCCGATATTTAAAATGTTATTAATCAAAACCTGAATTACTATAATAAATAATTATAATGAAAATAATTTACCGATTTTCCTAAACAGGAAAAATCGTTCAATTTTAATGGATTTGATTTTTTTTTTTATTTTACTCTCCTGTTCTTTTGAATTTGTATTCAAAACTAATTTAATTTTTTCACCTTTCTCAGGTACAATAAAAAACGTTATATTATAAATAACATTAAATAAAAACTTGACCGATCGACATAAATAAAATATGAAGAAAAAAAAAATTGATTTTCTTTTGATTTATCGTCATTTTTTATGTTCTGAACGTTTTTTAAATATTTTTTTTTTTATAATAATTTACCCCAGAATTAGAAGCAATCACAGAAGAAAAAAAAATGTTAAAATAGGGGTATTTCAAAGCCCTGAGATTATTGAAACCAATTCATTTCAAAGAATTTCAGGAATGGAATTCACTTCAAAAGTGTACAGAATTTGAAATTTCTAGGACATTAAAAAATAGAATTTTGGAAATTTTATAAGGGAAACAGGCACTGACTTTACTGATGTTAAATTTTACGGGACATTAACATGATCATGAAGCAAAGCCATCATTGGAGTTGTATATAAACAGTCGAATATTAAAATA
Source organism: Rhamphomyia laevipes (assembly GCA_963920725.1). NCBI lineage: Eukaryota > Metazoa > Arthropoda > Insecta > Diptera > Empididae > Rhamphomyia > Rhamphomyia laevipes. The sequence goes on along the minus strand of OY987256.1, from coordinate 3,487,585 downwards.
TTGATTTAGTTCTCAGGAAGATTGGATCTACGTGCCATAGCTAATCGTATTACTTGTAAATACGATTAAAGACCATCACTACCAACTCAGAACTATACAAACATTATTTATTAGAAATATTTTTTTTCGGTATGGGAGGAGATGTCCACCGGCTATGCTGCTACAGTTTTTATTAATAAAAGGTGGTAACGAAATGAATCCAGGTCCAACTAGGATTTACTCAATATGTAACAAACAAATTAGAATTATTGAAGTCTCAGTCCTGTAAAAACTGAGATTTTCTGGTCTTTTATAACTTATCAACATGACAGAGCACATTCAAATGCCCAGACAATTTAAACACTTTAACAAAAATTGGCATAAGAGGTGGCCATGTTCATTGACCTAGTATAAAATAGTTTGTAATAAATGAAGTTTGCAGCACTGCTACAACAACAACATAATATTGATTTTAAGAATAAACAACATTTACCAATAACTCCTCGTAATTTATATTCCAAATATATGGAAATATGTATAACATTACTAAATATGTACTTATAAAAGATGTATAGTACAGGTAAAACATTGATTTGCATATTACATATTATATTTTTAAAAAAACTTGCTATTTTTATTCAAAAATCTAACTGTTTTCCAATATAAAACATTCGTAAAGAAAAACAGGAAAAATATGTATATATTTTCCAATAAATAATATAAAAAATAAAATTGCGGTTTTATGTGCGTTTCGTTCTTAGTTTTTTCTGAAAAACGATTATTTATTTTTCTTTTAACTCTGGTTTTTTATATATAAATATTATCAAGAAAATATCAATTTTCTTTTTATTGATAATGGAAAATATTTGCGCACAGAGTTCATGATCAAAATCCTGAAGTGTTAAAATAATTTTCAATCTTATACACGTTTGCCAGTGTTATGTAAATTTAATCTATAATAGCTTATGGATAGCATAAAGGGAATTAAGAAAATGTTAAATATACAGTAGGTAAATATAGTTAAAATATGTAGACATAAATTACTATTATAAATCAGGTCAGAAAGTTATTAGGTAAAAATTATAATAATATTTCAGTTTATGAGAAAATTGAGAATTTAATAAGTTTAAAAAAGATTTACATAATATTTTGATTAGACGATGATGTAATTTAAGAATTTATAATTAGAGTTGTCATTTTCGATTACAATAATTGTAAATGAACATTAAGAATTTTAGCATGAATTTTCCGAAAAATATACTAAATTTTAAATTTGCAAATGTCTAATAAAAGTTGAAATTTGATTTCTGGCTTAATTTTGATATTTATTTCAATTTTCAGAGTATGATTAGTATTATACACGTAAGCCAGTTTCATGACCTCTAAATACTTAAGAATATAAAATATAAAATCTGCTCTAAATATAAAATCTACGTTACACATCAGAAGTAATCAAAACCTAAGTACAAGAATTTTTAGTTTTTCTACCACGTCCGAACGAAATTGCAATGCAAATATAACCATAAGACCGGAACACTATTATGTCTCTGTGCGACACTTGCGGTTAAGACATTGAATATTCTAGGACACTCATTATTTTCAACTCTAAGAAGAAGTTACAATCATTTTTATTTTGACAGAATAAAGTTTACTTTTCAAATAATATTTAAAACACGAAAACTTTCGAAATGAATTAACAGAGCGCGACATGAAGCACGCTTTTAGTGACAGAGGGACAAAAATACATTAAAGCACAGTTTCCAGAACCGCTCATATCGTCCCTCAGTTCGTCGCCTTACATTCACGTAAACAGTATCATTAAGAATCCGATATCATATAATGCTGGGAAGAAAATGCATAACTTAAAGTAACCTACGTCGGAATTCCTTAAGTTTTTCCATGTCAGAAGTTTATTAAGAGCCTCTTTACACTAAAAGATTTTTCAGACGACTTGTGTTATTATTATTATTATTCGCATGAAAAATCGTTTGAAAAATCTTTTAGTGTAAAGACGCTCTAAGGTCTAAGGTCTAAGAATTTATAGATGAAAATTTTATAAAGTATGGAACAGCTAAAAATTCTTTAAGTAAAATTTTAAAAAAATGGAACCTATTCAATACATAACTACAAATATTTTCATTTTTACCTTAATTCCGAATATTTCGAATATCTCCAAAATTTATTTATAATTCATAGTCAAACTTTTTATCTAATTAAAAAATCTGTTAAACCACTGTTAAAGCTATAATATTATTAATTTTTACATTCAATAAAAAATAATTAGTAGTAATTATATAATTATATAAAATTCTATAATATTCAATGATCTCATATCTATAGAATTTTATTATCTATGATAATTTTCTATAAATGTTCGTTAAAATATTAAATAATTAACCACTTTAGGTTTTCATTATTGTTCACATTTATTAAATATAATTTTTCTATTTTTAAATATTTTTTTATTTGTATACCTCACGAAAGTGATGTAAAATTTTTGTAAAGCCTTCTATTGAATTGAATACAGATACCTCCAACCTCCCCAATTTATTTTATTAATTGATGCTTTTTTTATTATTACTATTGACAATTTGAAACTCATATTTATGATGAGTGAGAAGATAAAAATAAACATAATTGTTATCATGACTAGACGTTTCCTAGGTTTTCTATTTGATGATTATTTATTTATTTTTTTTAGCTAGAAGCATAGTTAGAAGAATTACTAATTCATTATGATCAACAAATAAAAAAAACAAAACAACTAACAATATTTTAGTAAACAAGTAGTGAAGATTAAGTAAAGATTTTATTCATAATTTATGAATTACAGAAAACAAATTATTTGAAGATATTTAACAATTTTGGTAAATAAGGAAAAAATTGATTATATTTTTTTGTTATTGCTTCCAGATTTCTTGTTACCTTGAGTTTTATGCGTATTTTATTTTATTAGTTAAGTAGTTATTCTTCAGCAGGTCATAGATCAATCTAACAGGAGTCAAAAAAAAACTTATAGTATTTGAAGAAACATATGTTTTTGACGGCTACGAAGTGGTTTTTTTCTGAATAATTAATGATATTATGGATCCATAGACTAAAATTAGAGAGCTCCGTCATATCATTAACGAAACAGAAAAAAAGAATTGGAAGTTTAAGAGTGATTTGTGATATAGAAAAACTAGAAAAATATGGCCTTAAAGACGAAGAGTTTTAATGAAAATATGAATTTGAAGAAAATTAGTTTTAATGATTAACTGATTTTTGCTAAGATGTTGGAGTTCCCATAAAACTTCATCAAGAAAGGGTTATTTTAAAAACTTAAATTAATTATTTTAATAGTTTATTAAATAAAGATGGAGTTATTATTAAACTGCCAAATGACACCAAGGAGCAAGCTCGAATGCTACTTATAGAGTTCGATGCATTCATTTAGTGACAGTATTTTTAGGTTAGTATAATTTGAAGTTTGGTTTGAAAGAAATGTGTGTATAAATACAGACTTCCATGCAAAATACTGAATCAGACATCATAAGCACATCCAAGCAGATATTACAGAATAATCGATCGACAAAATAGAATTTTGTATATTACAAATTGGAAACGGAATTTTTAAATGCCCATCAGGAATTGGAGGAGGCCAAGATTCGATTGAGATTGAAGAAGTTAGAATGATTAATGATGAAAATGATTTCTTCAAGCCTCAAACTTAAAACGGAAACAGTAAAACTCACCTAATGTGATTGATTATTATTTATATTTATTACTTAAAAATAGTTAGATTTTCTATACATTTGTATTAATAAATTTAGTAATTTAATAATACCAATAAATTTAAATAAATAAATATTTAAAAAAAACAATTACGAAACATAAAATTCATTATAATTTCAAGATTATTTATTTCTATATACAAATTTGTATTCTATAAGTATAAATTTCAATACTCTTCAATTATTTACAGTCATCAAAAACGGAAATATTTCAAATTTCAAATGATAAAGAGTTTGACCGCAGCACTTGATCATTAATTAAGCGTAACATCAAAAATATTTTTTTGCCTTTAGGGTGAATTAATTAAAAAAATTTATTACGCTTTTCTGGATTTTTATTACGAAAGGTTTACAAATTTATATAAATCTTTTCTCCAAAAAGTTTGCTATGGAAATTACAATGCAAAAAAAAAATTGTATTTGTGAACTAAAACCCAAATAATTTACAAATGCCAAAAGAATTGAAATGAATAAATTTATTTTAATTCAAATTAAAAGTAAATTTTTGTTGTAACATTTATAAATGTCGGCATGATTTGTCAGACACACTTGAAAATAAAAATACGGTTTGTAATAAATCTGAACAAACTAGATTGACAGTAATTATTATGGTTTGGCAGTGTTAAATGCGGCGCGTGGTTCATTACGGTTTTTATTAGTTAAATTTAATATGACAACAGGTTCGGATTTAGGTGGATATTAATCAGTTGATATTTTTAGTTAATATATTAAAATGGATAATTAAAAATGTATTATCGCTGGGTGGTTGAACCTACGAAACGATATAGTATTTTCAGAGCATATACGACAGTTTTCCTTTTGGCATGTTCAGTATAATGTGACTGCATCACATTACTGCTAAAGGATTTTCTGCCTCACAAAAACATTTACGCTGATTTCGACTAACAAATGATATTTTGACAAAATAAGAATAAAATGGCAGAACACAATGTGAAAAACGACGTAGTACAGTACAAACCAACCGAATAACAATTCAATTACCATACCTATGAAAATCATAAATCTGATTTATAGATCGTTCCATTCAATAATCAATGTCATTCAAATCCATCACCTGACAAATATTACAGGACTAAGAGTATTTTATGGAATATTGTTAAATACCTCAACTAAAATTCCTTAAAATTACTAAATAAAAATATCTTCTTCAACAAGAATTTATAATTACCGAAAGCCAACCCATTACATTTTTCCAAATTTCGTTTGTTTAATCAAATTTAATGCTATAAAAACCTTGTTTTTATTTGAATTTTGTTGAATTTACTTAAGTAAAAAAAAAACGAAATTCCGTTCTGCATAATTGCAAATTCATTTTTTTTTTTCGAACTTGTTAATTTGTACTTGTCACATTTTTTTTGTTGTTGCCAGAAAGTGAACTAAATTTCACAATTTTTACATATCAGATTTAAATTTGTTTAAGAGAAGCATAAAAAAAAGAAGGTTGATTTTTTCAAGAGCAAAGTGGAACGATAAGACAATCAAATTTTATAGAAATTCAATGAATCTTTGTTTGCGGTTTGACAGAAAAATGGACCTGTTTTTTTTCTTTCTTGGTAAAATAATAATTCATACAAGTTTGGATTGTGGTGAGAACGAAAAGAGGATAAAAATAGATCTGTGGACATAATTATTATATTTTTAAAATAAGGGCACATGGTCTAGACTTGAAGAAGAAGATTTTTCAATTATTGGATTTATACAATTTTCAATTATATGGTTCAGTTCCCTCATAAAAGCATTAAAATTATAGTTTAAACAGAATAAAATATTTTGGATATTTTAAATGACATTTTACATTCTTAAATATAATTAAAATACCTATAATAAATGCCATTTCGGTAAGATTTCAATGTTGTACTACTTAACGATTCAGTTTTACAAGTATTAAATTAATATTTATAAACAAATATTGATTAATTTATGCTGAAGGTTTCAGTTTAAGAGTTTTGATGTTTTAGTGTAAATATATTAAAATAGTTAATCTTAAATATTGACTGAATATTGACTTTTATGTGCAATACTTTGCAATATTGAAAATTAGGGAAGTTTGCAATACGAGTGAACTTTTAGCTCTGGTGAGTTGTGATTGTCACGTATTTAGAAATTACAAAAATGATCTGGAATATGAATCATTTTTTGACCAGTAATATTGGATAATTTTCTCTAATATTCTGTAATTTGTGAACAATATACTCTTCAAAACTAAATAATAATAGTTTCCTGTGCATTTTACCTGATGCTTTATAGATCTTTGGGATTTTCTTTGTGAACCTTGAACAGATTTTCACTAACAAAGTGCCTCAGAATAAAAGTGACACAATATCGTGTCAGTTGTGAATTCTTTAAACTATTATAGATGCTCATTTAAACCCTGAATTTCTAGGAAAAAATATCAAACATCATAAATTATAGAATTCAAAACGCAATCAATAATTATATGATTCTTATAACCAAACTATTTAACCATTTTTCCATAGTAATAATTAAGAATTTCTACAACATTTTAAATATTTAGTTATTGTTATGCTAAATTTACTTTTATTTCATTGATGAATATTTATTATCATGCTTTAACCATTTAACCTTCGGTTTGTTAATTGATTGGTTATGAAATTTATAATAAATAAAAAATTCTTTATTAATGTTTTCATCAATTTTGTGACAGAACATTAGATTAAAACAAACATAAATTTTCATAAAATAATAATTTAAATTGTCATCACTTGAAAATGTATTGTTTTTGTAAACATTTACAATAATCTTAAAAAAATTTGACCAATTAACTTTTGTATTTAATTAATAATTACGTAATTATAATTACTACACTTCTCCATTCATTTTGGGTAATGTATTACGTAAGTATCTATGATAATTTTAGACTTAACTAACACAAAAAAAATCCTAATTATTTTTGAAAGGGACTTGAAAATATGCCAAGTAAGAAAGTGAAAAGAAAAAATTCCTGAATAATTTCATCTTAATTATCGTTAAATTAAAAAATATACTGAGAAAGGAATTTTTCGTTACTTTCTTAAATTACTGTCGTATTTTTTAAAGGATATAAAAAAAACTCGGTATATAATAATAATAATCAACACAACCGAAGAAAAAAAAATTGGACTTTAATATTTTTGTTATTTTTGTATAAAAAACATAATTTTTTTTGATATAGTCCTTTGAGATGTTCTTTCTGTTCCTGGGGGTTATTGTAAAAGTAAATTTTATGATGTTTTTTTTCGTATTTTTTTTTTGTTTTTCTGGGTAATACTACGGCGGGTGTTTATTATTATTATTATTATCCTTGTAAAAGGATATAATAAAAAAAAAGGGTTAAATAATATTTGTTGTTTCTTTTTATTATTGTTATTATGTTTTGATTTTAATTTTTGTTTATTTTCGTTTTGTTTTAGTTCCGTTTACCACCGTAACGAAATTACGATAAGTATAGAGTGGACAATATACACGTAAAAATGAGTTTCCAGTTTGTTGTGGTTAGAGAACGAAAAAAATATGTTAAAAAAAAATAATTTGTATTTAAGGATTTTTTTTGTTTTGAGAAACAAAAATACCTTGTATTATCATTTTTATTTGTCTGTTAATAGTTAAATTTTTTAAATCATTATTAAAAAATGATAACTGGCTTCCTAAATTTTTGTTAGATAGCACGTTGGGAAATTGTTGTTGAGTTTGATGACAGTGAGTCAGGTATTTAAAAATCACGATTATTTTCAGGAAATTAAAGTCAGCGGTTTAATTTGAAGTATTGTCCGCTATGTGGCGCAACAACACAAACAGTTTAACATTCTAGAAATATGCTCTAGCATAGAGGAGCACCTCCTATGTCGATGCCCTGCGGTACATAATAAACAGTTAAAACATCTAGTTTCTAGTTCATCATTTTTTGACAGACTTGATGGAATCAGGTACCTTTAAGACGGCTTCGATTAACTCATTCGTTAGAGCTGTCGGATGGGTCGACGTGCTAGAAACTTAATCGGTCGTCGAGGGGGAGTATAACGGGCCAATAGGCTCAAGTGCGCGAGGGATGAAAATATACTATATATTTAAAATATCTAGAACGTTTTTAAAATAATCTATATTCTAGCTAGACATTATAAATAATCAACTGTTGGCACTGTAATAAACCTATTATTATAAAACAAGTGGTTTTTATAAAAGGATTAATAAAGTATCAATTTAAATAGAAAATACATCGTAAATGTTCTTGATTATTACGTGAGATGAATAGTTCAATTACTAAAGAGTCAATATCGTGGATAATTTTATTAATAAAAAATTACTTTATTTCATATATTTTCAATACTTAATTTTACTATAAAATTTGGATTTTAAATAAATCAATTTAATTAACATCGTACATGTATTAGTAAAATCCTTTTTGAAATTTGTGGATTATATTTTTAATAAAACAATTTACAATTTTTATGTTGTTGTCGTTTTGGTTTTTTGTAATAAAAATCAAAATGAGTAGGTGTTTTACACAACAAAAAACAACATTTTCCCTAAAACCGCACTAACTAAAATTTATCGACATCATTTTTAATGTTCCTGAAGGACCTCTTTACCACATTTACATTTTTGGTATTTTTATATTTTGATTTTATTTTTGTTTTTTTTTATATATTTAACAAGATTGTATAATTGTAGCCCCAAAAAATGTATATTATAATTCCCATCAGTCGAACAAAAATAAAATAATATTGTATATACAATTATGGTACATTATCCTTTTGGGAGGCCAACAAAAACACAAATACGAAATAAAAAAACAATTTATGGTTAAGAAATTAATTGAAAATGTGAAATGGTTTTTCTTGTATATACAAGGAATAATAACAAAAAAAAAAGGAGCAAGGAAATAATTTGTATCAAAAAAAAAAATGTTGATAAAAAAATTTCACTCCTATATCCTATCCACCATATACAAACACCATTACATTTATCAGAACTAAATTGTGGTGATGGTGATGGGCAATATAACAAATTAACTCAATTATATACACTTAAAATGTATCAAATAAAAAAAAAGAAAATTAAGGAATTTCTCTTTATTTTGTGTATAGGGAAATTATTCTGAGAAAAGTTTTTATTTTTTGGAATTATTTTTTTTCCAAAAGTTTTCTAAGATATAATTAAATTGTTTTATATAAGCAAAATTGAATATTATCCCTTCACTCTCTGTCAGTGATGGTAATAGCTTCCACAATTAATATACTAAAAGAACTGAAGAAAATATTTTATAGACAAGATTTCTGAATAAAAATTTACTAAATATGGAATCCAATTAACAAGGTAATTTTTCTATTATAGCGTGTATAAATGTAATATTGTTGTGACTCACCTTAGAATAATGTCTAGTCCATTTAATGTCAGGATTTACTGTACAGTTGATGTTAATTTTTTTTTTCAAGAATAATTTATTTAATATAAGAACCGATGAATGAAATACCAAGAGTTTTGGTATGAAATATAATCCCAATCTGAAATGACACAATCAATTAGTTTTATATAGATTTTTTTTAATTATATTTATATAAAAATTATATTTTTTTTATTTATTAAAGCGTTTAATAAACTAATATATATTTAGTTACAGTTTTTAAATACGTATTAAAATTAGGTCATTAAATTAAGGGCTGGGTAAAGGCAAAGACACTCTAATGTAAAGGTTAATTAAATAAAAGTAATCAGATCAACGAGAATATTGAATTTTTTTTCTGGGAATTTTAAATTGATATGGGATGGAAAAGTTATTTAAATTTTAGTGAAAAGTTTAGGAAACTCTTCAAGTTTGCTGCAATTACGAAATCCTTCGAATTACTAGATAAACCCTCAGCACTTACTCAAAGTTAAGCTATCCATAAAAGTGGACCCAGCGTGGTCTATGCGAGGCTCAGCCGCCACTACTATAACCTAACCTAGTGAAAAGTTTACTGCGTGTAATTTTGGACATACGAAGATTTTAGTCTTTTAAAACTAATTTGTTATTTACGAGTGAACAAAAAATATACAATTTATCCTTTTTCCACGGAATTTTAAATATTATCAGTGTTTCCTAGCTAGAGTATAATATAACAGTTTTATATGTCAAATCAGAAAACTTGAAAAATTAATTTTAAATTAAATTATTATTATATAAAAGAATTTGACATTAGTTGACACAAACGAGTTAAATTAGTTTCCGATTAAATAAATAATTAATTGTGAATCAAAGTCATCCCGTAAACTAAAATGGAAACTTTATCCGGAGTTTTAATCATAATTAATTTTACAAATTTGTATTAAATATAATTACAGCTCTAAACAAACTTCTTTTTTAATACTAAATCATACACGGTCGCTATAGTATCAAATATTCAATCAAATTAAAATGAAATTTGAGTTGGTCTTTTTTTTGTGTAAAAACATGTAATTTGAGATTTTTTCTTTGTAAATTAACTTAATTTTATTCTCTACAAAAAAATTATTGAATTTTTGGTTGTGTAATTCATTAGCAATCTTAAAAATCATTTCCTTATATACTCTATAGCAAAAAAATGAATAAATAAAACAACAAAAGAAATGGGCGAATCAACAGTGAAGATCAGCATTAAAAACCTTTCAATTTTAATGTCCATCAAAAATTACAAGAGTCAAAAAACCTACAAAATTGAAAACTAAAAAAAAATTATGGAAAAAGTGATACCAATTTTATTAATAATTGAATTTACAATTCCAAAAAACAGAAAAAAAATTATATTGAACTAGAAGAAAAACCTAAAAACAACAGCGTCGACTAATAAAGACGAATTAGTTAGGGTAGTTCAAGCTTAAAATTATTTCTTTCTTTAACAGACACGATTTTGTTTTCATATTTCGTATTTTTAAATGAATCATAAATTTTGTAGTCTGTCGGTCTGTCCAACTTAATTTAACAAAGGAGAAATAAACCTAACTTGTTAGTAGACCTCGCATTGGAAAAATTGATGGTTTTATTGGTATCAGAAAAATACTAAAGAACATAAAAAATGGCGGTAATTTAATATTAGAACAATAATTTACAAATCGGGCGGTTTACAAAAAATCCCATAAATATGAAACTAATATACGGTACTCTAGCTACGCGGCCTTACTTGAAACATTTTTCTGTGATCATTGAACTTCATTATTATTATTATTTTTTTTGTTTTGTTTAATTTCTTTCAAATATATATTAGAAATTAATGATAATTAAGTAGATTAAAGCATAGAAAACAAAAAAATTAATATAAATTTTTATGAAAATCGAAAGCTATATGATATACCGCTGCTGATCATTGTTTTTGTAGAGTACGACGGCGCGCTGCACCTTTTGTAAAAGTTCACGGTGTTGTTATTATATTATCCGGTTTTTTTTTGTGTTAATATTAATTTTATACCTGTTATCATAAAACACGGAAAAAAAAATTGTGATTCACTGAAAAAAATGCGTTACGTTACTATAGTTTTTGAAAATTTCTTAGAAATCAATGAACATAAAAATTTTTTGTGTATCAAAATGGCAAACACTTAGAGACATATCGCCGCTGTGTATGTTGAATGAAAAATGAAATTGACATCTCTAGTAATAAATTGAATAAAAAAAAAATGTTTCACTTCTTTTTTGTATAATTATTAAAGAATTACATTAATTAAAAGTGAATATGAACAGGATTTTTTTTTATTATTAATGTATCTAATCATTAAATGATTGCATTATTAATTCGTATTGAAATTATAGACTAAGTTGTAGTAGTATTTGAAATAGTAGTTCAATAATTAATTATTAATTTATTGGGTTTTCATATATGATCAATAGAAAATGAAACTTTCATTTTGGCTAGTTAATTACATGTTTCTTGTTTTTATAATTATATTTGAATTTAATGGTTTTTTATGAGTATAAGCTATTTAAAAGTGAAGAGGGTTTGCTAATAGATTCCAAATTAAAGGGAAAATATTGAAAAATATTTCTCAAGTACCTAATATAAATAGATTTTGTATACATGACTAACTAATAATTAAAATCAAATTTGTCACAATTTCATGTAATTTTACATATTTTATGTATTATTACATTAATTTGTCACAATTTTATGTATTTTTACATATTTTATACATTTTTGCGATTAATGTTTTGTCGAAACTGAAACCAATTTTAATACGATACAAAAATGATTATTAGATTGATTATCAGCAAATTATCTCCCTATTTATAGCTCCGACAAAGAAAACTTATTAAAATTAGCTAATTTTAACCATTTAAATAAAGTCAATTCAAAATTATTATCCAATAAAAATTATAAAACAAAAGTGGGCGAATTTTAATATTTTCAACAATTTTTTTTATATATATTTTCAAAAGAAAGCAATTTATTTTCTAATTAAAATACAAATAAATTAATTTATTTATATAAAAAAAATAGAAACAATCAATAAAAAAAACAAATGATTCGCTAAAATTTCGAAAATAATAAAATTCTTCACACTTTCTTTTTCAAAAAGACTTTAAAAATAAAATTCATAAAAACAACATCAAAACAAATTTTTTTATGATAAATTATGATAATTTCTGATTATACAATTTTTAATATTCAATTTTGCACTATATTTTTGGTATTAGGTAAAAAATTGATCAGGAAATTAAAATGGACTTTGATAGAAACTTTTTTTCTTTTTTGAAATCATGTTGGACAAGAAAAAGAATTCAATTTTTATCAATATATTTACATTATTTGATAAAAATTCAATTTACAGGACATAAGAAATTTAAGGTTTTATTAAAGGAGATCATAAAATTTTATGAACCATATTCGTTATGAAAGAATTATTCATTACTGGGTAACTAATCCAGTTATTGAATATGAATTTGATTCATATGCAATTCGAAATTTTACATTTGATTATATTATTATTGAATAAATTCAAAAGGACAGTATTTCATAAATGTTACCTGTAGATATGTATAGGTTTGCATTTGTAAAATATCGTAGAAACATGTCCAAATGCAGGTTTTATGTTCGATTTAACTATTGATAAACCAGTTCAAAAGATTAGAATGAACAAGAATAGAAGATAGTAATTTTCTACTTGTATATATGAAAATAAATAATGGAATTAACGATGCATAAGAAATAGAGCCCTAATATTTTTAAATACTGTATGTGGAAAATCTTAAGAAAGCATACAATGAGATTAAGACTTACTCAATCTATCACTTGTCGTGGGTGTGTGAAGGAGGATTAAACAATGAAAAATAAAAGATTTAAAAAAATGGTTGTTTCCTTATAGAAAACTTTGAATACATAGATAAGAGGCTCACAAAACAGAAGTCTTGATGTTCCCATTCCTTTAAAACCAACCAACCAACATGAAAAATCAATAAAATCTTTGAATAATTCCAAGAAAAACATCAATTTCCATGACGGGTTTTAACTAAATCCGAATTCCGTCATCAAAACTTTGCTTTGAAACTTCTAATAACAATAATTTCTTTTTAACATACATTTTTCCCTTGACTTGGAGTATGTAAATGATGACTAACTAAAATGTATATTTCCCTCTTCAATCGAAATTCCATTAAATTGTAATAGTATTTTGCCTGGGGAAGTCTTTTAATTGAACAGCTTGTCATATTTTTAAATTATAATTACCATACATTAACTAAGGTCCTCTGAAGTTGCTTCAAGAATAAAAACCTAAGACAGTAAACACGATTTTTATGGTATAAAACCACAAAATTGTCAACTGTCAAAAAGGATCATTTTCTCTTTCTTTTTTTTTTGGAAAGGTCTGACTTAGTTTCTCCCCTTTTTCATATAAAATTATCATATTTGAAGGATGTTGTTTAAATTTGCAAATAATTACATAATTTCCTGGCTTGTGTTGTTGTTTGTCATGTCATGTCATCGTTGATATTTTATAAAAGTTTTCGTTTTATTTTGTCTTATCAAACTTTTAGCGTGTCTACACGCGCGTATACGTAAGAATTTTATGTTTCTTGTGGTATTACATTTTAAAATATTGTAGGTAAATTTTTTAATATTATTTTATTACACATCAGGTAAAAAACGTAAAAAAAAAAACAAAAATTAATAGATAAAATTAAATGCATATAAAATGTTGGCAGGTGTATAAGTAGTAGTTGTTAATATTCTAGGAATTATATAACGAAGCAGCTATAAAAACATACACAATTTAAACAAATTTATAATTTTTATATATACATATGTATATAAAAAAGGAAGAATATTCATGTCAGGCAACACAGGATTATTTGCTATCCTTGGTAATCTGCTTAATTTCTACTTTTAGTATATATAAAATTAAAAGGTAAACATTTTTAATAGTTACCTTTACCTTATGTAGAAAACGCACATATTCTGACTTAAATAATTAAAAGGAACTTTTTTTTACAAAGAATTTTTCTCTCTATGTTTTGCTGACGATGTCGAATGGAATTTTTAAGATAAAAATGTTTTTTTTTCGTGTTATATATTTCGACACCAAAAAAAATAAATTATTTTTAATTAATTAACTGATTTAGGAAGATTAAATAAAAAATATAGCGGGGAATAATGAATTACAAAAAATATTGTGTCTCATACGAAGAATTAAGGATTTACTCTTGTGACCAAATTAAGGTTACAAATTTTTTGCAAATTATTAGAAATGTTATTAACATTTTGTTGGACACTTCTTGAGGACAGAAAATGTCTTAATATAAAAAGTGGAACATTTGAAATGTGCAATTCTGTAAAGTATTATTTAACTGGTTCCAGTCAAGGACGAATCATAGATGTCGCTTTAAGTTGATCATTAGGATGAGTAATTATAATTGAACTTTTTTGATTTTCAGAAGTGGCCAACAAATAAATTTCTTAATATTAATTAAAAATTTTATTCAATATTAAGAGTGTCATGGTTTGGAATGGAAGGCATGATAAATCTTGTATTAGGTCCAAATTTGTATAATAAAATTTCTCATTTTCATAATTATATTATTAGTTAAATATAAATTATTAGTTTTAATGGTAGTAATTTGTACAGAGGTGGTAATTTTTATCTGATCACTAGGAAAATTAACAAATTAAAAAAAATTTAATTTTTCTAATATTTTTTTTCAATTTTTGAAAATACATATCAGAAATGACTGAATTCCATTAAACTACAAAATATTTATTACATGTAATTAAGTAAAGGTGATAACAAGGTATGAGACATTCCATACTTAGATTTTTAAATTAAACTAAATATAGATTACATTCTTGAAGTATAGTTTATTAATAAATTTAAATCAGTTTAATGAACTATAATTTAAATATTTTACATTACAAACCGGATATTTTAAAATTATAATTATATGCACCTTAAAAAAATTGATTAAACTAGTATTTTTCATTAGTTTATCACGTCAAATTTTACGTAGTAACATGAAATTTAATTATTTTTTAATAAATTAATTATTTTCGTTTGACAATTCTACACTTTTTCTACTGAGATTATTTCTTGTTAATTAAAATATCCAATAAACATTAAGAGAAAATTACATAAAGGCCACTGTACCTATTTATTCATTAAAGTATTTTCAGATCTCCGTTTTTGTCGGTTTCGTTTGTGCCAAAAAAAAATACATATAATACATAAATATAACTTCCGTTTTGTCTGTCAAAAATTTCAAAAAAAGATATTTAAAGAAAAACTAAAAGATACTTTTTTTTTATGTTGCATATTTTCTTGAAGAGGACCAATTCTGTAAACCTCTGCATAAACACAACATAAATTCAATAGAAGAAGAAATAAAAAAATGTGTGTAAATCCCAAAAAATATGTAAAAGGAATTGTTTAAAAAAAAAACCGGTTTCTTTTTTGTCTGCTGGATGATGATGGGTCTAACAAAATATATAATTCCCAATTTTCAATTTTTCCTTTATACATAATAGAGTGACCATTCGTACTTTTGGGAAAATTATAATAAACATTACTTTTTAAAATCAATTAATAAAATATATAATGAACTTGAAATTTTTTTCAACATTTCTCAACAATTAAATGAGATATTTAAAAGTTACAAAACTTTTTGTTACAATATTCTAAGCTTTACGGTTCAGGTACAAAATTGATCTAGTTATCGGACGTTATTTTACAATCGTGTAGACTTATTAACAATATATTAAATCATTAATCATTTTACATTTTTACAATTACACAATGTATTTTTAACTTAACCACCGATTCACAAGAAATTACGTTAATTTCACATTGGAATAAATCGATTACGAAATGATCTTCTCAAAATTCCCATAATTACAAAATACAATTACATTTTTGGTATTTAAAAATGATAGAATTTAGATAATAATTAGTTTAAGAAAATTACATTTTTAATTAAGGACGAATCCTTCCTAAGTAAAATGATGAATTTCCCTTGTTAAATATTATAGTGTCACCACAAAATTTACATTGTATTGAATAACAGCCAAATTTTTATACTTCTACTAAATCCTGAATTAAAATAACTATTGGTCATGGTCACCCTAATTGATACCGACTATTATATTTATTTTGAAGATTTTCGTGTGAAAATTTCAAAAGTCCGCGTATTAACGTATAAATTTATATCCAGTTTTAATAACACTTAAATTATTATCACATGACAATTCCATACAAAAAAAAATACGTTTTTTTGTAATTATCATTCATAATAATTGTAAAAAAGTTTAATAATCTTTTAGCTCACCGTTATTGGAAATTATCACCTATTTATTTTTGAACTGATTTGTCAGATTCCAGATAATAACCACAAAAATAAATAAACAAAAAAAATAAGTGTATAAAATAAAAATCACTGAAATTTTTTTTATTATTATTATACATATATAAATAAATAATTTAATTTGATTATCAGCTGTTTCGGAAATTTGTTTAACCGGGAGAACACCAACAAATTCACTATTTATTTATTTTTACTGAACCTTTTTAAATCCGCTTTTACGAGAGTTGAAATTTATGCACTAATTTTATCTAATTTAATTTAATTTAAATATAATTATTATAAAATAAACACTTTTAATTTTAGGTGAAATTTATTTTTTTGATATATTCTGAACTAAAAAATGATTTTTTTTTTTTGAAATTATTTATTTATTTATAATTTATTTCAATTAAATAACATTTTATTTTTCCCACAAAATTTTTATTATAAATTACTCTGACAGGTAGAAATGAAATTCTCCTTTTTATTTGGTTTATTGAAGCACGTCGAGAAGAATTTTTAACCGAATTCCTTCTTAATTTTTATCGCGGCAAACGTCCGTCTTCAAAGCCGATCAATAACGAACTAAAAAAATTATATTTGTTGAATTTTACAACCGAAACACTGAAATGTTAAAGAAAATTGAATAAAATAATATAAATAAAATTCAACATTTTTATTAATATAAGAATGCTTTCCAAATTTGATATGTAAAAAAAAAAAAAAACATTGAACAGATATGAACTCAGGGGTAGAGGTCACATTGTTCCCGGGGAAGAAATTTATATAAAAACTGAAAATGTTAATGTAAAACTTTACAGTACAGATTAAAAATCAGTTTATTATACTTTGGTAGGGGAATCAAAAAATATAAATCATGAGAAATTAGAGTATTTTAAATATTTTTGATTAAATATCAATTTTAATACTAAAATACTTTAGCTCATTAGTAAATAATTATCATTGTTAGAGATAATATTAAACGATCATTAACAACTATTTATACTTGCCGCGCGCTGCTTCCATCATAATTATGATGGAGATACTCTAGCCTAGCCGTTGTAACTGCCACTTTGAAATGTCAACAAAAAATTGAAATATATAAAAATCTATGAGACTTGTTAAACTCTCCGCTTGGGGGAAATGTCAAATAATTTTACAAACAACTTTTCATTTGGCATGATAATTCTATCTTTCGACTTTCTTTTTACATTTCAAAGCAGCAGCGGTACAGCGACAACTGCGAGAGTATTTCTAGCATTAGAATTTGTATTGTAATTCCGTTTAGCTTAAAGCACATTAAATAGAGTAATTTTGAAATACGATTTCATTATTTTAATCTAATTTCCAGAGTTCACCAAACGCATTTAAACAACCATCGAAAAAAATTGAAATTCTTTAATTTTCTTAAGATTTTCTTTTAATTAAATTTTCAGCCTCAATACAATGTGTCCGTATGCCACTAATAAATACGTTACTGTAAAATGCTGCTTTTCAATTGGATTTTAAATTAACATTTTTGCTTTTGGCTGTTTCTTTCCTTCTACACAACACCAACAGCCAGAATATTTTTATAAAAGAAATTTTACAGTCTGCAAAATTACGGCGAATTCATATTTTATACAAATACAACATGTTTTTTTTTATTTAGCTGTTAAATTTTCTCTTCTGTCTGCATTTAGATTTTGTTAATCGAATTTTAAACATGTTTTTTAAATGGTTTGTTGTGCTGTCTGCTGGTTACCTAAAGTAAGTAGAGTCAAGTTTCATTTAAGATTTTTGTAATTTAATAGAATTTTACTTTTTACATGTTTTGCTATTCAAAAATGTATTTTATTTCTGTTAAACAACATCATTATCATAACTTACAGTTATTTAACTGTTAAATATGTTATCCTGTAAAGGACATACCAAAAAAATTTAACTGTATAATTTCTCTGTTAATAAAAAATTTGAGTACAAATTTATAACTTAATTTTATTATTCTCTTAACTGTAAGACTTTGAGTGAATTATTAAATCCTTTTTGTCCTTTTAAATAATTTTATTTTTAAGAAGAAAATGTTAAATTAACAGTTGAAATTTAACATTTCCTGATTTAACAATAATTTTTTTTTTTTAAATTTTGATATTAGTTTAACAAAACTTAATTATTATAATCTTGTTTAGTTAAGTGGACGCTTGTATACTTCATCAGCAATACAATAATTTCACAAGTTTTCATATAATGTACGATTTTTTAACATCATTCAAAATTACATAAAAACTATGTAAAAAGTATATAAATAAAAAAAAATGCACGAATATGTACTTATAAAAACCCTGCAGGTAAAAGTTTATAAGTTTTTCTAATAAATTTATGGTTTGTTTTTCTTTAATAATTATTATTACATACTGACAATATAAACAAAATTTCTTTAAGCTTCTGACCAGATTGGATTAATGTTGCTAGTGTTTTACATAATTTTCTGTTGTTGTATGGTATTACAAAAAGTTGGATTTAATTTCATAAAATTCGATCTAAATTGGGAGTGAAATTAAATTTTGTGCAATAATTATGATAATTAAGGAAAAAATTGATTAATGCATGGCTTCATTTAGAGAAGAATTGCGGAACTAAAAAATGTTTATGAATCTAAAGATATTTACTGTGGTTTATATGCTTCTACATCTAGAAAATACATTTGGGATACAGAATCCTATCCTATCTTGAAATGTATTACTTGATTTCATTAAAAGAAGAACTGAGTGGTCCTAAAATGTATTAGTCACGAATTCAATTAAAAATTCATTACGTCCCCACAACACCGCAAAATCGAGTTATAAATTTAATGTTATTAGCGAATTTCGAAATATTTTCTATATGAAATAGCTGTGCTTTCTTTGATAGCAGGGAATTCTGAATTATCTAATTAAATGACCATAACAATTATTATAAATTTATAAAAACTAGTAATAAGATTGGTTAATTGATTGATTACTGTTGGTCCAACCCTGCCAAACAATATAAATAAATAAATAATTATTCAAAAATTATTTTATTCAAAAAAATTATACAAATATTTTTCAAATATTTTTTTTGTTACACTTCCAGAGACTTGCCAAAAGTATCATTGAATATAATTATGTATGCAAATTTTGTTGGATGGTTCCAAATTTTATTAAATAAACATATTTAATAAGATTGAAAAATTTATGAAATGATTTGTTTTTATTTTCATTATTACAAAAATAAATAAAATAAAATTAATAAATTAAAAAAAAAACTGAAAATTTGTTAATATTATTTATAACAAATTTTTCCTCTTCAAATTGTAAATCGATATTTATTTTCTAATAATTAAAACAAAAAAATGAAATTGAATCTACAAAATTGTCCAATTTTGTTACGAATATTAAATTGAACCACAAAAGTTGTAATTACATCGAAATAAAATTGACAAAATTAGAAAAATGCTTGGTTGAACTGAATATCTTACAGGTCTCTCAGTATATTTGGAAAGAAAGGTCAAAACTTAATTATTTATGGTGTCTCACTGCATGACTTATTGATTTTATAAAATTCAAAAGAAAAATTGTTATCAATTTCAAATATTACATAAAAGTTTTATTAAAATTTTATCATAATGGTGGGAAATATTTAAATTTTGAGACGCCGTTTTGAAGAAAATTTGTTTTAGATAATTTTTCTAAAAACCCAAGCACGTCCAGCTTCAGGTCATTTTAAAATTATACTGTTCTCTAGAATATTCCGTGTCAGAAAATATTACAGTCAATGGAAAGAATCATATATAATTAATTAGAAATTTAAATTATATAAACAAGGCGCATAACATTATTTCCATGTCACTATCATTTTTCAAAATTTCCATTTTCTATTCACAAAATATTCAAAAAGTTTTCTGAAAGATTTTAATAACCCTTCAAATATTTCATAAGATGTAAAATAAAAAATCATAATTTTTTATACATAATTTAAAAAGAAGAAATCTTTATTCATAATACAACAATTTTTCCATATATAATTATTATATATCAAAAGTGTCCTTGTGATCTCTGATGTTCATTGTACCAACCTTTGTAATAAAATACGGAAATTTTATATATAGGAAACAGCAAAAAGTAGTAATATCATCATCACCTTTGCATAGCTGTTTATATATAAATAATAATAATATAATCAACAGCGTGATACTAAAGCATAAAAAAAAATGACTAAATAAAAACTTGAATGAAAATTATGAAATGAAAAACTTAAAAACTGGAAAATTCTTTCTATATTTAAATTATTATTTTATTAAAAAAAAATTCGCATTTCCACAACTCAAATATTCATATTGCATAGGTAAGATAAAAAAAGAAGGGAAAAGTACCTGAAGATTTTTAACAGATTTAACAGAACTTGAATATCACGACGAAGTGTTAAATCGTGATTTCAAAGCACGATAAAATGAGAGAAAAGAAGAAGAAAAATTCCGATATAGAAAATCTACAATCAGCTTCAGTAACAACCGACGACACTATATGGAAATTTTTTGAATATCCTCCAAAAAAAAAAATATATTCTTCAACAAATCTTTTACACCAAAACTGAATTTTAAATTTTTTTTTTACAAATCCCGCGATTATATTATTTCCAGATCACAGACCATTACAAAAGAAAATTCTCCATCACAAACACCTCTACTATAGAAGCATTTATACTAACTAACAACTATGCAAATATTTGCGATTGCTGCTGCATTTACTGATTGTATCAAAATCTGTCTCATTATTTGTGACATTATAAATTTTTATTTTATTTTTCTAGAGTGTTTGTAAACTAACTCAGCAACATCAGCAATTCTTGTCTACTTGCAAAATACAAAAGAAAAAAATACATGCAATAAAATTGACACCTTTAAACGAGGTTGGCTTCTTCTACGTATATTTATATTATATTACTGGCTGATGTAAACGAGAATTGTTTAAAAAAAACTCTAGAGACAATTTTTAGTTTTTTAATATTACATTTTAAAATGGTATCAATATCAAATTGAAGAAATTCTTTAGAATATCAATAGTAAAGTAAAATTTTGCATGGTTCTATTTTTAATAGGGATCTTCTATAAATATGCAAAAATAAATTTATATTTTTTTGGTAGTGCGCTACCCCTTTTCTGTGCAGAGTAGCTAAATACTTATGGGCATTTTGGAATTCTAACACAAATTTATAATTTCTCAAGACTTGAACAGTTTTAGAGATTATTTTAGAATCTAGAGGATTTTGAAATGACCTGAAACTCTATTATATAAAATAGGGTTACAGCTTCAATTGACATGTTATTTATATACATTTTAATGTTTATGCTTAATTAAAGTTGATTATGTAAATAAATTTTGTGATGCAACGTCATCTAATAAGTATTTGTTCTATTAACATTATTTTTCGTCATTGAAAATCTTTGTTCGAAATTATTCTTTCGGGATTATCGAAGAATTATTAGCTTCAAGGATTAGAAGAAATTGTCCAACTAAGAATTACTTTACTGAAATTTAAAAAAAATTTAAATTTTTCTACAATGCACAGACAGACAAACGATAAAGTCTTAAAATAAATGTTTTTGGTTTCACAGAAAAATGCTTAAAATATATCAAACAAAATAGTTAAAATTAGAATCACTTATGCAAACATTTTTGTTTCAAAAACGATGATAAAAAATAAAAGTGTAAAGAAGCAATGAAAAATAAAGGTCAATTTACTCTATAAGAAAAAGCATTTTAACAAATGCTCAAAAGTCTTTTGTGTATAATCTCAAAATATAATTTATAAATATATGATATTTAAAAGATATAAATGGGTCGTCTCTCGGGAAAATGATATTATCGTAAACCAATAGATAACACCGGAATAATTAAATATTTTTAACAAATGGTTTGTACAGCACCAAAAACAGTTCTCTGGATATCAGGTACACGTCAAAGGCTGTATTTTATTTAAATTAATGTATTTAAGCTTGGACTAGTTCAGGTAGGCGCAGATGAAGGCGATTTCATTTTGATGATTTGCAGAAGCATCAAAATATCCACCAAAATATCAGTGAGACAGGTGGTGGTTGGTATGTATGGGAGGATGAGGTGCAGAAAATACTGAACCGAACTGTAAGTTGAAGAGTACCTGGTCAAAACTGAAACTAATTTGTAAAATCGAATAAGAAAATCTAGTTTGATTCTATTAAAATGCAGCACCTGATGAAAATAGACTGTAAATTGATCTTAGACTGAAAATTTAAAATCTATTTTCTTCTTACTACTCTGTTTTTCATTCATATCTGCTATAATGATATTGTGGTTCTTTTGAAGATATGCAAATTTTAAAATAAATCTTGCCAAAAAATATTCCCAAATTTTTGTGGCATATAGCATGAATATCTATCTTGGTATCCTTCATAATTTCTATTCCTTACGAAAGAAATATATATACTACATTGTATTTCTTAAAGAAAATAGAGATTATATCGTAATTGCAGAAAATTATGACTTTAAAAGGATCTTCATCTCTAATATTAATACTGTGAATAAAATAATATTGTTTTTTGTATAACAATATTACGAATACGTATATAGTCCTGAATTCTTACAGATAAGAAATTCAAATTTTATTTATAAATTTTAAAGGTCGCAAAATTATATAAATTTTGAGCTGCTCTTAGATTTAACATAATTTTAAATGAATTATTAATAATAATTTTATTACCATAAGGATAAATTATATAAATGGATAAAAATTATTTGTATTTAAATATTATTCTTAATCGATTTTTGGTTTCTATTCAGAGAGAGAAGAATCATTTTTGCCAAAGCCATGATGTTAAGAATTAAATTATAGTGTAGGCAAAAACGTTTTATGACCGTTTGTGAATAGATTGTGCAAGGTCTTTCTATTTTTTTTTATATAACATTAAAGTTTAATATAATTTTTCACTCTTTATAAGCTCTTTGACATATAAATAACTTTAGGTAAATAATAAATTTTTTATTTTCTTTGTTTAACCTAATAAATCTCGAAAAGATGATAGAAAAAAAAATATAATTTTTCCTTGCCACTTTGACTTACACAATATTTTTCTACCTGATAAATTATTAGAAATGTTTTTTTTTTATTATGGTTTGGAGTTATAGCTACAAAAAGCTATAGCTTGGATATTATGGGGAAAATATTAACAAAAAAAAAATTATATTTGTGTTTTTGAATTATGAACTATGCCGCTTAACTCTCGATGGCATAATTCTTTTAAATTGTCCTCTAGATTCAGAATTATTATATATATAGTGTTTTTATGTGGTTTAGTAGAACAAGAGGAAAATTAATAATGAAAATATATTTAAAAAAAAATACCAACAAATGTTAATGGGTCAACCTTTCAAGGAAAGATTCAAATCGAGT
Source organism: Rhamphomyia laevipes (assembly GCA_963920725.1). Taxonomy (NCBI): domain Eukaryota; kingdom Metazoa; phylum Arthropoda; class Insecta; order Diptera; family Empididae; genus Rhamphomyia; species Rhamphomyia laevipes. Next base: position 3,463,615 of record OY987256.1, on the reverse strand, counting down.
ACGAGATTTAATTGTATTCAAATGAAAGACGGCAGAACGGAAAGTGTGTAAGCTTACAAAATGTAAGCTATTAAGAAGCCTGAGATCATTTTATACTGAATTTATGAAAATAAGTATTCAATAAATTTATTACCATGGTGTCATTAAAAGTTGGGATACCAAATTTATATTGTAAAAGATAAAAGAAAAGAAAATTCTAGAATTTCTGTTAATTTGGAACAAATAGCAACATTTATTGATCATTATTCTACAGTATGGTAAAAAGTTCAATCAATAAAGACCGTCAAGAAAACTAGTAAAAAAGCTCGTCCAGAACGATTATAACTTTATTAGGAACAGGACACTGCAAAACATAAATATAAATAGTACACAACAACACAACACTTTTGGATGAATTGCAGACACCTTGTGGAACTGCAAAAGTATTAATATCTATATCTCTATAAAGCTTAAACGATTTGCATCATTGTGAAGGATACCATGTTTATTTGTCAAATTATTTTACTATTGAAATTGAAACACTTGCCAACTTAGTCAGACCAGACAATTCCATTATCACAATAATACGTCATGGCTGCAAGTATCAAGACTTAACCTAGTCTTGAATTGGTTAAATTTCATAATTCTTGGAAAATGGAGATTTACAAATAATAATCTACACATTAAAACAAAAATTCAAATTTAATTTGCAAAAAAAAAAAAGTACTTTTTATGTGAAAATTCTATATTCGTGTATAACCCTGAGATTTAATGATTTTCGATTTCCGTAACTGTGGGTGGTTTGTTTTGTTGTATAGTAAATTGAAAGAGAAAACTAAATTTAAATACATAAAACAGTTTTCTATGTTGACATATGATATTTGGCCTTTACTTAATGTCTACTCGTTCAATTAGTTTTGTATTGTCTCTGGGTATATAATTTGAATTGAAAATGGGAAATGACATAGCAAAAGTAATAAAATCGATATTTAAAAATTTATAAAAACTATACAATTAACTGTAACAATTTAATTGTAATGATACTAAGCTCAATTAAATCTCTATCTATACAATTAAATTGCAAAATATTTTTATATATCTGATGTAGACCATTTATTACAACAACACATAAACAAATCATATACAAAATGAAAACTTAAATTTGAATATATCTTTAAAAATGGTGTGGTTCGTAATATCAATAGTTATTATGTCGACAGTCCATATAAGACCATAGAGTAAACAAATCCTTGTAAAAATTCAATTGAAATCATATTCACCTGATTCCAAATTTCATTCTAACTTAGCAGCTCTTATTTCTATTTATTTTCAAAGCTTCACCTCGAAAACTGGAATCAAATGTAAACATGTTTGGTTTATAAATGCGTTTGTATACTCGTCCATTTTCCAAATCTTAAAGTATCAAATTTTGAATTATAAACATCGTCGTCTTATGTATTCAATTACCAAAAGTTAAATATTGCAGAAACGTTTTTTTTTTAACTTTCAAGTAAAATGGGCATTTTTTAAAAGTTTTGGTCAGTTAAAGTAAGAAATTTAGGATTCCTTATATTCGAAAATGGTAAAATCAATTAAAAAGTTAAAACTGACAAAAATGGTATGTAAGACAAGTAGTAGAAAAGTAGCCGACGATATATTTAAAATTAAATCTACAATATTTTGCCGATGGTCTTTGACTGTATTAGCTGTAGTATTATTACTAAAGTTTGTCGTTCACAATATGCCGCCGATTTTAGCTCTACTCTCGGCAAATATATTTCCAATTTATCTATATTTTTTTGATTCTGCTTAGAGCTTTACGATTTATCGACTTTAATAATTATCGACAATTTGTGTAATCTATATTTAATCCTGATCCTTTTAAATGCTCAACTAGTAATTTGTTAGTATGGTAAATAAAAATTATAATTGCATAGGAAAAACTATATTCATAAAATATACAAAAGTAAAAGCTTTGTAAGTGGAGGTTTTATATCAAATAATATTTCAAATTCTATGTCAAAATTTCGAAAAAAGTTGAATTACTATATAACTAATAGAGACTCGGTATCAATTTATTTAAAATATAGTTTTTTTTTACTTGATCGTTTTTAATGATAATTACTGGTTACAAAAATTTATCTCTTCCTTATATATTTATTAGATACAATTGACCATTATTACTTGATTTTCCCATTTACATATTATCCATAACTTTTTAGACCGGCGTCCAATATATACTTATATTGTCTCTGCATTCATTTTTTTGATGGTGAACTTTTGACAGTCATAAAATCTTCATTTCACAAAACATTTATTATTGAAAACTATTCGAGTATCATCATCAATTTTATACCAATTTTTTTTTTTATTTCGGTTATTATATAATCAAAAATCGAATGGATAAAATTATAATATTTATGTCTGCAGATGCTTCTGATGATTTCCAATGAAGCATTTAATGCGAAAAAATTAACTTTTCATTAAGAGCGCTAAAGCTAACACGATCAATACAATTTTTATTTAAATGAAGAGCTCAGATACAAAATAAAAAACTTGATAGAATTTTCCTTATTACTTAATTTTTATACTATATAATTTATAAATAAATTGAAAAATGAATTATGTTAAATTTTAAAATTTAAGTGATTATGTTTCGTTTTTGAATTTTAATTTATCAAATTTGATATTTAAATTATTATCGTTAAAATATAAAAACATAAATTATGATAATTTTTTTTATGTGAAATATTTATGTAACAATTCAATGGTAAAAGAATTGTTTTTAAGAGTGTCGTAATAGAAACCTATTAAATTGATCCATAAAATAAAATTGTTAACATTCAAAAGTTTAGGGAAATTATAATTTTTTATGATTAAAGGTACCCTAAAAACTTTACCCAGTAAGATTTTCACGAAAACTTAATATCTGCGATATCACCAAACGTAAATGAGATATACGATTGGCAATAAAATTTGATAGTTCACTTCCTGCAATTTTCTGTTCGCAATAAGTTGAGATGTACTTAATGAGATTATATTATCGTATTGCGACGATATTGTATAATTTATGTCAGATAGAAATAATGCTTTTTGTGTCATTTATAGTTCACAGTGCGATTTATAATAAATTGCTTAACTAATCGATACAGTTGACCAATAATTCGGTTCGTTCGGTTGGTTTAGCCACAGAGAAATAATACAGATTTTTGTTAAATACGAGTAGGTGTTAAAATTCCGTACCTCTGATTATTATCACAGCTATCCTATTAACCAAAATTTAATAACGCATTAGATATGTTTTATTTTAACCCCAGGGAAGTCTACATATAAATACCGCTCAAACAAGCGATTACCTTGACAACCTGAAGTATAACTCATTTTAATATAAACGAGTTTATAATTCAACTTGAAAAAATTATACCGGCATGAAGTTTACGAATTATATTTGCGATCTTACAATTATTCGCTTAGCGAATAGTCGTAGTATTTTCGCGAGATATTCCGAATTCCGAAATCTTGCTGGGTTAAGATCTTAAATTATTTGTTTCCAAATAATTTTGTATTTTATTTAATATTTTCAATTAAATAAATTTTGTATAAAAATTGATGAATTTTATTGACACCAAATGTATTAAACGTGTCCATTTTTCACGATAACTCTCTAGCTCTGATATTACAAAAATCGTGTTTTTTCTATAAAAAAAATTTACAAAAAATTATGCTAAAATAAAAACTACACATTTTTTTAGTGTTTAACAAATACGGAACTATAAATAAATGTAGAAAATTGATGATGAACTGCAATTTAATAAAAGATATTTTTGCTGTAATGCTACAAAAAAATAATATTAAATAATATTGGCGCGCATATTAAAACCATCAGCGTTTATAGCTTCGAAAAAAAATGTTGAATAATATTGAAGGTATTAGATATGAAAATTATGCGATTAGGTACGCGAAGTTTGTAATATTTTGTTTTTTCAAATAAATAACTTAATTTGAAATATTATGTCATTTAAAAAAATATTTATTTTCTTATAAATTTTCTTATTATTTTTAATTCAACAATTCAAAATTTAATAATGTAAACAAATATGAAAATGACAATTTTCTTGATTTATGGACATATAGAGAGAATTTTTAAATAAATATTACTATATAAAATTAAAATTATATAAAGAATTAATTAGGAAAATTGTTTTGTAAAATTTGTGTCAAGAATTATTATGTATATTTGTTGTGCAAAATTAATTTTTGAAGACGTGTTGATTGACACGTGACACACGAAGTTAATAAATTGAAGGATATTAATAATAAATTTAATTATAATTTAAATTTATATTATTTTTAAAATATATAATAAATAATTTGATTTTCATATAATTTCTTGACCAACAGAAATATTTGTATATGTGGTTATGTTATTATGTAAGGGGTTTGTTAAAAGATTGACATTTTGAAAAAGTTAATTGAAATTTGTGCTTATAATTTTATTTTGTAAAAATTAATTAAATTTGCAATTACCGATAAAAAACTTTAAATAATTAGCAATATTTTGAATATGGATTAAAATTTATTTATATCTCTTAAAAATATTGAAATGATAAATAAAATTGCTCACAAGTTCTTAGTATTTGAGTTTATTAACAATTTTAACTTCAAGTAATCTCATCAGTACGAAATCCAATATGTCAGTTTATGACAATAGCTCATTACTATTCTTAATCTATAATAAGTATCTAGTTTTTGTATATATGGCACTGCTGATATCTGTCTAACTCTCTTAATAACCAAATCCGGAATACGGCATCAAGATGACCTAGAAATATGTCAGATTCTAACCGTGGTGCAATACTAATTATCTATAATTTAATCTGAATTATGGCATCAATGAAAAACTGATATATATGTCATATTTTAATCTTGAACCAGCATTACTTCATGGTGCGGCATCAAATCGATACCGAACTATGTCAGATTTTCATTGTTATCCAGTATTAATTTTATTCTATATAATCTAATTTTGATTTTGATATCAAAGCGACACAGAAACAGTTCAGAACTGTAATTGTGGACCGATGCCTTTCTTAATTTATAAATCAAATCAGTATTTCGCTCTAATAGTTCTAAAGGATTTTATTCAAAACTTATATAATTTGAAACTTTTTAAAAGCATAGTTTCCGATAATATTAAAAATGGAATTGTGAAACCGTACATAAATTTTAGTTATGTATTTCGATTTCTATAGGAAAACTTTGTATTATGCCACAACCCCCACAACAAAACAAAAAAAAATGATATTAAAGATTGTTATAGAAAATAAAAAATCATTAAACAAAATTTTAACTGAAGCTACTAACTAACATAAATTTAAGATTACTTATCTAATAATCATATTGTTTATCTTATTTTGTGGTTGATTACCAATCCAAACACTTAAATAAAAATATAATAAAGTATCTTTTAAATGAATATAATATAAGAAAATAATAAATTATTTTGTCCTAGAAAAGGTTTTTTTTTGTTGTTGTTGTTAAAAAGTGACATCGTTTGTTGCTTAATATATTAAATTAATATTATTATATTCAATTTTAGTTTTATAAAGAATATTTCTATCAATTTTTATAACTTTTTGTAATTATATTACGAAAAATAACCTTTGTATATATAAATATATTTTAAAATAAAATTATGTATGTATAGTTAATTTGTATTTACCTTTAATTTATTTTTGTTGCTTAAGTCAAAGATTCTTCTCATCACCCAATTTTGGAATTTTCCAATTATCTAACAATTTTATTTTTTATTTTTTTAGAGAGAATTGCCACACACTTGAAATATTTTTCATTGTTAATTTTTAGTTTCGATTTTTTTTTTTATTATTATTATTGATTGTAGGTAGTGAAATTGGCTCTTCAATGTAGCACATACTTTTGCAATATTGACCTACTGAAATATATATGAAAAATTGAAGATTATATATAGTTAAGAATGTTAATTAGTAATTGTATAAATTATATAATATTTATGTGAAAAGTTCAAGTTAAGATTATAAATATAATAAAGAATATAATTTTAGAAATAAATCATTACATAAAAATGAATTTGAGGATTAAATAAATCTGATTATAGCTAAGAACGATTAAGAAACTAGCTTCTTAGCTAAGACTAAGAAACTCTGAAAAAAATCAAATAAAACTTAACGATGCATTAGTGCTACTCCTCAGATAAGTGTTACCCCTTATTTCCAGAAGGATTTAGAATGCCTGTGCAAAACTTTGGTTGCTACTATATTGGTCCTCTCAAAATTTGTAAGAAACATTATCTTATAACCTTGTGGATGAAATAGACTTTACAGAGACAAGTTAAATACTGCCAGACTAAAATAACTTAAGACAATATATCAAAAACAAAAATCAACTTATGATAGTATACCAAAATGTTTATAAGATGCTAACTTTTGACATTATATAATTCATAAAATTATAAATTGATTTGCTTATTTTTGGTATCATATTTAACTCAAAACTATTTTCTAGACTACCATGTAAAAAATAACTCAAAACTTTCTCTATTACCACCAAAGAAAACCATAATTTTCCTTTGAACATTCGCCAAAAAACAAATTTTTTTTAATGCAACTTCATGTCAAAGAAAATTAATAGTAAAAATAAAATTTCTGAAGGGTTTTTTTGTTAAACAAAGATATAAAATATTCACCAGTGAAAAAATGTTGACTAAAAAATGGTTAATTATTAATTTTGTTTACCAACACTGTTTTTTCTTGTTATTATGTAAACCACTTGAGATAGCCTTAAAAAAATACCCCAAAATTAAAATTTCAATATATTTAAATAGGAAAATCCTTTTTTTACAAGAAATTTCAACACAATTCTGATTCATATAAACCGAAATAATATTTTTAACCTCTGGTAATTATATGGATAAATGTGTAACTAAAAAAATATAGTATCAAAACAACACATTTTCTTTGTGTTGTTTGTTTATTAAGTTTTTTTTGTAGAACACCTGTCGTAAAAAGTATATAAACTACAAGGATATAATTATTTTACCTGGTTGTGTCGTTACGAATTTTGTGGATCATCAAGAGAAAATCCTCGAGAGAGATATACAAAAAAAAAAAAGGATATTAGAAAAACTTTAGTGTTTATGTATTTGAACAACAAAAGAAAAACAATGCAAATTGACCAGTTAATCACCAGTAATTAAGCTTGTAGTACAGGATGGCGTATAAGTAACTAACTGGTTTGAATATTTAATTACATTTTTTTTATTATTTTACGTGACGTTATGTATAAATATGAAATTTGCCCTTGAACGCATCAACTGCTTCATCATGTGTTGAAAAGCGTTGACCTCGAATTCTATTTTTGATGTTCGGGAATAAAAAGAAATCATTGGTTGCCAGAATAGAATTATTCAGCAATTTTTTGTTGCCTTATCTTGGAACATTCATACCGTCGACTGCTGTTTAGTTTCGGAATTTGTCACCAGTCATGATATTATAGACATGTTGTGAAGCACCGTGAAATTGTCGACTAATTTCCAAGAGTCTTTTTTTTTGAACGATTGTCAAATTATGTGAGACCAAATAACAACAAATCTTTTTGACGGCCAAATGTTCATGCAATATTGAATGTATGCCGGTCGCACTAATGCCTAAGGATGCCTCAATCTCAAAATATGTCACATAAGGATCTTAAAGGATCACTTCATGGACAGCATCAATGTTATCCGTAAGCTATCTCCTCCAATTTCATATTAAAAAATAACTAGTTCCTTTCATGAAGGAAAACTTAAAAAAAAAACTGTGGCAGGAACTGGAGAACAATAATGAGACTCTAATTGCTGATTTTATCTGTGAAACGATCAGAATTGTAATTACAGCCATAACTAATATTATTAGAAGTTCAGACTTCTGTTAATTACTTATACGCCATCCTGTATACCACAAGTAGATTTCCTTATAGACAAACTTTTAAGTATAAATATTTTTGTTTTAGTAAATTCATTTAAGAAAAATTTCAGGTAAGACTAATTACTGGTAAAACATATTAAAAAAAAAAAAAATTAATGTACGGTTAATGTAGCAACCGAAGAAGGATAAACTTTAAAAAAGGATAATAAACTCTTTTTTTTTTTTAAATGAAAATATCCTAACAACTTAATGAAGGTCTTCTATATATAATAATAACCTCAAGTCATGTTGTTTATTGTGTAACTCAACAATTTTCCTTCAATTTTATATCATCTTTTTTTTTCAACGAAAATATTTATAAATTCAAAAATTAACAAGGAAAAAAAAGGTCATTTGAATTTTTTTTTTATATATTATCCTCTTTATTTAGGATACATAAAAAAAATTATAATACTGACTTTTTCCATATTATCCTTAAACAATATTCTTTTTTTTTTGTGTGGCCTTAAACCATCATTAAATATTTGTTTAGTTCTATTATATTTACTTTGAGATCGTATATACATACAGCTGAAAAGTATCCTAATTTGACTTTTAAAGTGCCAAATATTAGATAGATATATATACGCAACTTCTTAAAAAGAAAACTGTTATATTGAGGACACGATAAAAATCGATGAAAACTTATTACATCAGAATAAAAAAAAAAAAAGTAAATGTCACCATTTAATAATATATTATTATAAAAATAAAAAATATTGAGATTTTAAGTTTGATCTTATTGGTAAAAAGAAGGATATGACGACGACATTTACTTTATATTTATTGACTTGGTGAACAACCGCATAAATGAATAAAAGTTTTAAATTTAAATTGTCATCAGAGATGGATTTTAAAAAGAGTAAAAATTGATTTTTAAAAGGCTTCGATGAAAATATTTAAAAAAAACTTCCAAACTTCCAAATTGATGAATGGATTGCAAAGAATGTCTATAGCGAAATCCCGATGATTAATACACTTTTGTGTATTCACTGAAGTGTATTAAAAAATAACATAATTGAAACGAGTTTTTCACAGCCATACACCAAAATTTGTGGTAATAACACCACAAATTTCAATCTAAACATTATACCTAATATAATTAGATATAGGTCCATATTTTAAGCGTTGATTTGGCAATTTCCAATTCAGTGCGTGAGACGAAAATTGAATTTAAACCTAAATCATCCTTTGAACATATTTCCACACTAAAGGATATTGAGAAAATCATTAAAACTTGTCAAAGTTTTAGAACCATAAATCTAATATAAAATTCAAGATGTTTTCATGTTGTATATACAAAATCTCTTCAATACGATTCTGGTTACTTTCAATATTATCATTCTCAAATCTTTCACTTTAAATGGATACTATTTCGTTTACCATATATATAAAATATTTAAACTGTTATATACAATAATGTGAAAAAGGATCAAGGATATATACATTTTTTTTTCTCTTATAATATAAATTCATATAATCTGAAATTCATGCCTGCCTGTGTGTTTATAGTTTTATATACCTAAAAAAACAAAAAGATTTCAATGAAATACGAACAGACTTGAGAAATAAAATTGAAATATTTTGATATCTCTCTAAAAAATATACAATTTCCTTGAAAACTATTTTCCCATTATGAATAAACAATGAAGTTTTTCTTCATTTTTCTTTCGTTATACACAAAATCAAAAAAAATTTTTTAAAAAAAATCCATTTTCCATTTTGATGACCCTCCGAAACAAAGAACTTCAAAAATCTTTATTTGCTTTTTCATAAAAATGGATAAATTGAGCATTTTTGATAGTTTGTAAAAAATAAAAAAAAAAAAAATGATTTTGAAAATTGTGAAAATCTAAAATTTCTAAAGTGGCACATTAATATTTCATATAAAATAGAAACTTTTAGAATATATGAGGAATTTTCATGAAAATGTGGTGAAAATTATATTTGTTTTCATTATTTATATAAACATACATATATAGAAAATTTAATATAAAAAATTGAAAATCTTTCAAAAACATTTCCAGGTAAATTGATATTAGAAATACATTTTTTTTTTCTGTGGTAAATAATGTGTAAGGATGAAATATTTGCTTCTACATATATAATAATAATTAATTTTATTGACATCAAGAGTATTATATTGAAAATTTTATGAAAATATGGTTTTAGAAATATTCAACAGGACAAGCTAAAAATATTGAATACCAAAAAACATTACTGATTAGTATTAAATATGATGTATAAAACAAAGTAACATATTTCTAATGAATACATAACCGTCACCTTAATACTTGAATGCGATATTTACATATTTCGTAATTTTTTAGATGTTTAGAAACATTGCAATTTACAAGAAACATTATAATTTAATAATAGAGTAGTGAAATATTAATATTTTAATATGATATTTTGAGTAAACTGAGCTATATAGTATTGATCAGTTCAGTTTCGCTTCGATTCGAATGGCTAAGTAAACTGTAATCAATTAAATCACATATTATTAATCGTATCTAATCGAAGTAGTCAATAACAAGAAATACTTACACAATAGCAAAAGCTTAGTATAACTGGCGGCAGTACTTTTAACAGGACACTCAATGCTGAGGGATCATGTTTTTAAAATGTGTAGAGTATGCGGAGATGAACGTGAGATAACTACACATTTTTTGCTTTATTGTCTCTGTCTCATGCACCTACGACGGAAATACTTATTAAATAAACAAACTATATAAAGCATAAGATTCTGGGTTGTAAACCAATTCTGAAATTCGGTCATATATATATTTTGAAATGCATATACGTCACTTAACCACTAAAGTGATTTAAAAAATATTCTTACAAAGGATAACTCTATAACATATACAAATAAATAGGAAATATTGAAGTAACATTAGGTGTTAATAAATAATTTGGATAAAATAATAAATATGACCCAGAAGAAATTGTTGAAAATTGAAAATTCATATGAAAATTTATATTATTATTATCCCTGAAAACGCAATTGTTAATGTATTTGTTTAACATTTTCATTATTATTATTATATAATGAAAAGCAATTTGCAATTTATGATATTTTGTATTAAAACTAACATTGAATAATTAAGCTATTTTCTAATAGAACTAAACATAGAGTAATTTAGTTTCTCTTCATATATTCAAAGTTTTAAAATTGGTCAATTTTTACTTATTTGTTTTCCATAAAATTTCAATTTATTTTATGAATTACGATGAGTAATATCTTGAAAATTATGTTACATAAATATAATACAGTAAGTATTTATTAAAGTTAATTTTCATTTCTTTGTAAAAAATCGTCCAAATAAACAAAAAATAATCGTGATAATAAAATACATTCTCATAATTTTATATTATATTATATACAAACAAAGTTGAAAATTAACTTAGCAATTTACACGCTCAGTAAAGCTACTAAGTTACACTTAAACATTAAATTACATAGCCTGAAGATTTTCATTACAAAAAAAAAATTGCATAATCAAAAGTAAATCTTGTGTTCATAATGAAAGTGATACATTGGAATTTGAAAGCGTATTATAAGAAGAAAAAAAAATGATTACAAAGAAATTATAGTTTTGGATTTCCGAATAACTACATATATTAAATATATAAATTAGTGTATGAATTGAATCACGATCAAATATATTTTTTTCGGAGAAGCCACCCTCTTTTTATTATCAAATATATAAAAAAGTATAACAAATTCCATACAGTAAAAGTAATTTTTGTAATAAATAAGTAATTTTCAATTAGGAAACTACAAGTACAAAAGGAATTTTCGGGGTTTATTAATTTTGAATAGGGGGGGGAAATTGTTATTAGATGAATTGTTAATCTAGCTTCTAGCAACACTTTCGATCGAAAATCTTTATTTGTATATAAAGTTGTGATCAGTCAATATGATTGTCTAACAAAGATTTATATTAAATCTCACAATTGCCCTGTATTGCCAAGGTCTCAGCCTTTCATATGGATAGATTGATAGAAAGAACTGAAAGAAACCACATTCAAGGAAAGAAACCACAACTGAAAGAAACCACATTCAATATATATAACTACAATTTTCCACCTCTTTCACCTCTTTAGTTTATGTCAGAAAACTGTTGCAATATGTGAATTTTTTATTGTATTCCGAATGAGTTGCTGAAGAAATATTTTAATACTAGCTTAGATTCAAAAATTAAAGGCAAAGGAACTGATATTTCAGTGTACGCACAAGGAAAATTCTTGATAATTAACCAAACTAATTTGTAAGAGCAGCCCGACAGACAATTTACAAATTTATAAACCAGATTTTATTTAACAAATTTTATTTTAAAATCTTTTTCGAAAGTAAAATTGCACTCGAGCCAAAATATATAATTATTTTTTCGATTGATATTTTAATGTGAAACTATTCTTCTTACAAAAATCACAATAAAAAAAAATGATGATTCGAAAAATGTTAAAAGATAATTTTGCAAAAATAAAAAATTTAATTATATTTATAGATGCGGTGGGTAAGATAAATTAAATTTGATTGACATTAATATTTAGTACATTTAAAAATGAAAAAAACAAATAAATCTCCACGCGACTAAACGCACGTTTGACCGCTCACAACATTTTTGTAAAAATTAAAAATCGTGAATGCGGTAAATTAAATTTTGTTGTTATTTGTGATTTTATTAAATTATGATTTTACTTAAATTATAAAGTTTTAACGACAACTTACTTAAGAATATAGAAAAAACGAGACTAAAACTTATATTTCTGGTCTGTTAATTTCCATTTGAAATAATATAATAATTTTAATGAAAATGATAGCTAAAAGTTAAGAAAATTATATTGCATTTTATGGGTTTGTGGAGAATAAGAATATCGTACTAAAATTAAATTCGCATTAGAGTGAACTTCCGGTCATCTGGAAATTGGAAGAAGTTTAATGAATAACTATTACAAAATAAACATTTTAGAATATGCAGTTTTCAAATTGTATACATTATACATGCATTGTACAAATTAATGGTTAGGTCTGTTAACTGTCATTACAGAAATATATATTTATGAAAATCAGATTCCGTTAGTGCTGGTGAACTGAAAATGATGTTTCAAAGACAATCAATTAATTATTGGTTTTATAAAGATTGTGAAATATAATTTACTAATGTCTATAGAAATATTTGATTTAATTACGAATTTGTTGAAACTAAATTACAAGTTCGTCATGTAATTTGAACCAATACCTAAGTAAATAAATTACCACATTAATGACAAACAAAATAGACTCCACTTTTTTTATAATTCGCAGCAATTGACTAATAATGAAGGACTCAAAATAACAAAGAAAATTTAAAATTATAAAATCTAGAATCTTTACACCAATTTGGTCCAATGACATCTTAAATTCGGGTAATTTTAACCATACAATCTATAACTATAAAATCTAGAAGCAACCCAACAGATAAATAAGGTTAAGTTACTGGCTTTGTAGACAACTGCAATAATATCCTCTCTCACAAAGTGTTTAGTTCCCTTGATAATTCTATAAATCTTAGTATTTATCTGAACCCCACATGTGATAATGCTCAGTAAACAATTCAAATTGAATAATCTTGTCGACAAATATTATTGATTAATGACATAATGACAATAATATGACATACATAAATATTTAAGTTTGTTAGATATACCGAAAAAATAAAAATGATTCAATCTTTATTAGCAAGCATTGTTTAATCAATTTGATCGTTTTAGGCATTTTTATTTTGATTTATCCGCACACACACGTCACACGTGACTAACTCAAAATAACAATGAATAATTAATTCATATTTTATTAATGTAAATATAATTTATATAAATCACACCGTTAATCATTTTAAGAATATATGATTTGCACGAGGCATGGTTAATTTAATAAACTTTATTCGTCTAACGACCTTGAAAAGATTTTTTTTTTATTGTTATAAAAAATCCACTCCTAATTTTCTGTTAAAAGAAAATAAACAGCAACAACAACAAAAAAAAATCATGTTTTAAAATGTATATCAAAAAAATAACAAAATTGTTAATCTAGTTTTTAATAAATCATAAAATACACAAATAAATGAATAGCTTTTTATTATGATTTATTACACTTTCCTTAAATTTATATATTTTGCTGCACAGCATAAAATCTATGCATAAACATAAATTTTAAATCAAGATAATTCTATACACTCAACTATACATTTACATATACATAAAAACACAATTCCGAAATATTTCATTCAATTTAGCCCATGTAGAAACAAAAATTGAAAACTTTAAAATTTCATTTTAATCTAAAAAAACGTTATTAAAATGTCTTTAAGTTTGTTAGAAACATTTAATATTAAAAATTTGGAGCATGTGCAACATTAAATTTTTGTATATCTACAACATAATGATGGCCTTCAACTTGTTCAACATGTTTCTTTTAAGGTTCATTTAAATAACTCTTAAATGTAGACTATAATAAAAACTATAAATTTGTAAATTTTCAGTTAGTATAGTTGTCATCGACAGTTCTCAGAGACATGGTTCAACAACAAAAAATAATATTTTTTTTTTTATTATTACAAATTATTTGTTATAGAATTTATGTTGGCCTAGTTTTACATACTTCTGTTAAGTTACTGATGATGACCTTTTGATTATATATATTAAACTTGAATTACTGGGTGCAGAGGTGCAGTTTAATACTTAATAAAATAGTATCTATATAAATTATAAAAATGTAACAAATAAATTGAAATTATTGTTTTTTTTTTTTGATTATTACTCTAATAATTTCAAATTTAAGACGTGAGCTTGTAAGGTCAAAATGCCCTTTTAACATTGATATATTTAAAGATGAATTGCTAAAAAACCAATTAAGAAAACTTATAATATTATTAATTTCATATTATTATAGTTTTGATAAAAAGGTCAATGAATCTTAGGTTATATTGAATAATTAAAAGAATTTAGCATAAAACACTTAATTACAATTTTAAATTTAACGTATATGTATAATTTTTGGGTTCGAAAATCACCACACAAAATAAAAATTTTGGGTTGGTGTTGAAAACTCGAATCTTGTTTTCCCGAAACACTAAATCCCGAACATCGAATTAATCTTTATATAAATTTTAAAACAAACTGCCAAAAGTATGCCGGTAATAAATGGCCTCTATTCACCAACGTTTCGGTATAATGTGTTAACTTTTAGCAAACAGTCTACCAAGAACACTCAATTGTGTCGAAGCATGATACACCTGTTTAAATACTCTAATTTCTAAACCGCAAATGAACTTATGTAGACATAGAAAATAATTTTCATTTCCAATTTCTTTGTTTTATTTTTCAGTATTTTCTGTTTTGAAATTTAATTGATTGATTTAATTTTATTCGGGATTTTATACATTTCATGCTTTCGGGATTTTATGTTTCGGTCTAATAATGGTGTTTCCAAAAATTTCCAAGGATATTCGGTATAGTAAATGATTCATTTATTAGTAGAAAAGTAAAGATATTAAGACCATATGGTTTCAATATTTCTAAATTAGGTTTATATGGAGTTTATTCAAACTTGTAAAACTTTTTATTATTATCCTTTTTTTTTTATATAAATGTTAGCAGCACACAAAAGACACTAAAAGTTGTTCAAACATAAAATAGTTTTGATGAGTAAATTTATGGGATTATAATAACTAAATCCGAAGAATTTGAAAAAGCCATAAAAGTGTCTGAGCGGAAAAAAGACATAGAAAATAGATCATTAAATTAAGATATGAGCTAACATCTGCGAATAACATCATCCCTTTTTTTAAATCCGCTTTTTGATTACGTAAAAGACATATATTAAAATTTGGTTTTATTGGTAATCAAATAAAATTAAGGAACATAAAAATATTATTCTTAAAATTTTATTTTATTTCTAGTAAATTAATTTTTTTTATAAAAAAAATTAAGAAAAATTTGCGAAAATATTATGAAAATAAGAAAAATCATTAAAATATAATAGAAAATCTTAAAATAAATATGAAATTTAATGAAAATCTAAGAAAAAATTATAAAAAACATAAAATATTTTGTAATTTACCTTTTGATATGCGGCGACACAACAAAAAAAAAATTTTTTTTATTCAAAATGGCTGAATATAAAAAAAAAACTGTCTTTCACAACCGAAAACCCGAACTAAAAACTCTATTAATTTTCACTTTCACATAAACAATTTTATTTTTATATTTTAACAATTAATTTTGAAAATAAATTTAATAATTACTTAATTTACATAATTTTTAAAATTGAATTTCCACCTAGATAAATAAATTTTTCCACAAAAAAAAAAAAATTATAATTTTTTTTCAATTTTTCAATGCACATTTTATTTAAACGAATTTAAATTGACGAAAAACTCGAAAAACTTAAGTTTTATTATAATTATTTTAATTGTAAATTATTTATAAACATTTATTTTATAATTTAATTAAATTTTAGTTATGAAAAATGTTAATTTTTTTTATTTAATTAATTTTTATTCGCAACCTAATTATAAACGTCTTGTTACACCGGCAATTAAAAAATAACTAAGGAAAAGAGGCGTGACTAAATGGATAGAAAAAATTTGGAGCGAAAATTTACATTTAATATAAAAGGCGCAAAATTTGAATTTGAAAATAATAATTAAATGAGTTAAAAATAAATTTTGATATTGTTAAATATTAAATTTAAATTATATAATTAAAAAATATTTAATGTCAATTGATTTTACTTAGTTTCTGTGTATTTATTTTTAATTTGTGTAAATCACATAAAATTTAATTAAAGGAGGATAATTGAAAAATCAGATAAGATTTTACCGAAAATAATAAAATTACCAATTAAATTTTAAATAAACGTAATTATAAATACAAGATTTTCTAAATATTTTTAAAGAAATACTTACGAGTATCATTTGCTAATATACCGGCATCAACCACCATTGCAGTTGGTTAAAATTAAAATACTAAAAGTCTCTAAATAAAAGATACGAAACTACTGAAGTGGAAAATAACAGGAGCAATAGGAGCAATCCGTATCCTTTCGAAGCACACAATAAAAAAAACCAGTCAGTAGTGAGATTGGGTCTGTCTACCAGTCAGTCAGTAGTGGATGGGAAACCGGTCTATCCTTCTTGATGAAGATATCAACAAGCATCGACCGGTTTCTCATTATGTTGGGAAGAAGTAGTTATTGAAGGAACTGGTAGAAACTAGTACTCCAGCATCTTCTCTCTTAAAGAGCGAGCACAATATTATTATGTATCAGACCTGTACGACAACAATATTCAGTAATATTATAAATTTGATGAAATTTTGATTTTTGATTTGCTAAATAATTTCAGTATGGCGAATACTTATATTAATCTTCCAGAAACTCAAATATTTAGAATCAAACTGACCCAAATCTAATCGAAAAAGACATAGATCAAAT
Source organism: Rhamphomyia laevipes (assembly GCA_963920725.1). Classification (NCBI taxonomy): domain Eukaryota; kingdom Metazoa; phylum Arthropoda; class Insecta; order Diptera; family Empididae; genus Rhamphomyia; species Rhamphomyia laevipes. The sequence continues at coordinate 3,446,173 of OY987256.1, read as the reverse complement.
TTAACATATTTTTCCCAATTATGATCATTAAAAAATACTGCCAGAAAAATTAATTAATTTAAATTTCAAAAATTTATAAGCTTTCTCTGCCAATTATCTTAAATAATATAATGGTAACCCAAACCCCAAAAAAAACAAAAAATGACAAATTATGTTTTTTTTTTTTATAATGTTAAAGTTGAAAAACATGAAACATTATAAAAGTAAAGATTTCTATAAAGTTTTGTACAAGATGTTAGAAAATTTATGTTTTACATTCATATATCATAATATGAAACCTCAATGCACTCTTGCACAATATTTACATTGATTTTATTACTTTTATGGATGTCAGATGATGAGGAAAAGTAGCTGATAAAATTTACAAATAAATAAAAAACACAAAATATTTACTATGACAATGCACCAAGCACCAGAGTCTCATGTACACCAGGAAGACGATTCTAAGTGATTTTGGAATTAATGAGACTTGTCTTTTATTGCATACTTTTATGATTAGGTCTTTATTTTTCAATTATATATACTTAAAATTTATCGTTAGAGGTTTGCACAATTTTCGATAATTTATTCAAGTTTATTGTTAAAAAATGTATAAATTTAATAACAATTTTATGCGGACATAAATTACTGTAATCGATTATGGATAGATTTACATTGTATAAGTTACATAATTCGGTAGAGTATAGAAGTAGATAAATTAATTAATTCAAAATTGCTGATCTTATTTCATTTTGTATTTCAAATAAATTTTAGAATTTATTTTATTGTATTATAAGTTCAAATAAGCTTGACTGACGACGGATCCGAAGGAAACGACATTTGGGTACATATTGGGTTCAAATAAATATAGTTTGTTATGGTAGAAATACAGCTAGTAAACAATTTGTAGCTATATATGAAGATACATTTGTTACTTTTACAAAACTGTAAAGCTGCCAATACATTGTACAACCTTATTGTCAACGTATTATCAATCAGGTTGTACAATTTATATAATTAAAATATTTTTATATGTAATTCTTCAACCGATTAGTCAAAATGCTTGTCAATTCAAACTGTTGTAAACTTGCACACAAACGATACAATTTGACCATGTTGTCAATAGGCTTTTAATTAATTTTAATTTTAAACATGTTGCATAAGTATCAGCTTTAGAAAACTGATTCCTTGTTAAAGCTAATCACATTAGTTGTTATTATCAATTGCTACTATCAAATATATGCTATCTAGCTTCAAAGAAACATTTTACCAGAATTTGGGGCAGAACATTACAATAGGCAGATATGATCTAGAAGTGGTCAAAGAGTTTATTTAATCTTGGCTCCAATGTAAACTCCGAAAATAACACAAGAATGGAAATTAAACGTAAATAATGCTTGAAAATCGATGTTGTTTTGGACTGAGCAAATTACTTAGGTCAAAGCATTTTACAAGAAAATTTAACAGAAGAAGATTCAAAGAAGAACTGTACGAGTTATATTATGTACATGGATATAGTCAAACGTATACTACGGCTACGATAGCTAGGTCATGTTATCCGGATGAATGATCTTGCTCCAACGAAATTAATCTTTGAATCCAACCCGAAGGGGAATAGACGAAGACGAAGAGACAGAGTCAGCTTAAAATTACCAATTATTTCTCGAAGCTTCGCATAAACAACTGGATAGAAGGGGCGCTAGATTGCTAAGGTTCCCAACAGCCTGTAACACCAGGAAAGTAAGTAAGTAATTAATAGTCAAAATCATTATAATGAAAAATGTTCTTTGGCTATAACGTTTGAAATTTTTAATTATTTCAGTAAATTTCTTTCTCTTTTCTTTAGCAGTTTAGCTTTATTTAGATTTAAAATTTGAATCTGTTAATCTGTTTAAATTTAATTTAATATAACGTTTCCAGATTATAAACTTTAGTTGAATTACCAACAAGCTTTATAAATAAATGTATACGAAGATGGTTAACAATATTTTAAATTTATTTGTATAATGAACCGAAACGAAAATATTGTTTAAATCAATTCTAAAAGATACTAAAAAATAACGATTTTTTTTTAAATATTCAATTAACTACATAAATTATATCCGTGGAAAATTGGAAGTAGTTGTGTAAAAAGACGTATTACACAATTCTTTATTTACGATATATAATTTCTAATTTCATGGTTTTCTTAAAATAACATTTGTGTAACGCAATCTGTATATAACTAAACGTTAAATTTATAATGTAATATATTATAATGTTCATAATTTACTTTGAGAGTTTTTATCGACGAAATAATAAGACACAATTTTAACAAGCCTATCTTTACCTCCACCACCATACAAATTTATACCCAATCATTTAAGATTGACTAATAGTTCTATTACGGTTGCCTCATTTATCAATTCGCATTAAGTGGGCCAAATAAATAAAAAAAAAAATTTTAACAATGTCGATTTCATTTTTTCCTATATTTATCCTGATTTTTTCTGTTGTTTTTTTTTTTAAACGTAATAAATGTACAACAAATAAATTTTAGCTCCTTTATAAATAAATAAATGTCCTTAAAAGACAATTTCAAAAACAAAAAAAAAATCGAGGAAGAAATGAAAAAGGAAGATTTTTTTTTTTATTTATTTCAATTTGCAGATGGCAAATGGGTTTCCGATTGTGATCAATGTGGGTCTTTTTGGTCGACGACTATGTCACCGTCACAAAATATTATTATTAAGATATATAAAGTTTTTTTTATAAATTGTTGTTAGGATGTTCAATCTATATAAATAATTATTATATATATAAATTGAAGAAGTCCTTTTTTATAATAGATAACAAAATATTCAAAAAATGACATTCAATCTGATTATTTGGACAGATATATTATGTATAAGAAAGAAGTTGACAGTAAATCACAATCTCAATAGCTATTAAATTCAAAATATGTCAACTAAAATAGACAAAAAATGGCTACAATAAATTATGGTTTGTGTTGAGATTGTGGTAAAGCAATTTATTTTATATTGTTACATAATTTGTGATAAAAATCATAATTTTGATTGCTCAATTAGGATTGACCTTTAAAATTATAATTGAATTTTCAACCTTTTTCAAAATGTATAATTTATTTCAATATTCTGTGATGTTTTATTATGTTAATTTATGTAATTGTCATTTGAATGTACGCCATCATTATCAGAATCAACGCAAAAATAAGATAACATTTATATTGAAAAATTATATTACTACACACTGGAGATGTCATCTGACATCTGACTAAATAAGTTCTTTTTCGACCGAAATCGAACTTGTCCCGGACAAGGTGCAGTTGGATAATATCATGTACAAAATTAAAATTACTACATCGACATAATTTCTTCACTACATATGACTATTTAGTAGAGTAGTAACCAAAATAACTAGTAAAACCACTCTCAATTTGAGATCTTCTTATTCATAGCTTTGTTAAAAGAGTTTTCTGACCCATACGTTACTAGGGCTCTTTATATTACTTGTATTAGGTCGATAATAGATAATGCTATTCAAGGTCTGGACACCGTTTCAAGAGGTGCACAGTGTAACAGTTAAGTTGGTTAAACGTAGATTTGTAAGGTTTGCTCTTCGTGAGCTTTAGTATTCTCTTTTTTAGTGGTGTAGTATTAGTCAATAGTATGCTATGCTGTTCTTCATTTCACTCTAAGTTCATTCAGTTTTAAATGAATACCAGTAATCAAATTTTTAAATATTTAATTGTGATTTTAAGACGAGGAAATATTTTGACAGTTGAGTTTGAACCATTATTTGCTGACAACAAATGTCTCACTATTGAAAGCCTTTAACTTGTGGATTAGTATATCCAAATTGCAATTAAATGTTACGAAATATCTTAGAGGAGGCCATCGATTTGAACTGTAGCGCCATTGCAAAGAAATCTTCATAAAAATCAATATTTTCATATTTCCCAACAATATGAAAATTTGTACTTATTTCATTTTATCGCTGGTAATAATTATAAAAAATGGAAAATTTTCTTAAATAACCGGAAATTTGTTTTTCAAAATTTTATTCAATATTTTTTTTTTTTTCTGTTATCTTTATAATTAAAAAATAAGATCAAAAATATTATGAGAATAGACTAGACTCAAATTAAACTTAAATTTTCTGATTCATAAAGTTTACAATTAAAATTATGTAAATTTCTATTTCTATATTTATTTATAGATCACGAATAATCATTTAATTAAATCATAAGAAATGACAATTTTGTCATAAGCATTAAATTTGTTATTTAATATTTATGCCAACATAAAAGATTCACTTTTCACTGTAAGCGGATAAAAGAATATTTATAATTTTATTCAAAGTTTTGAATATGCAAAACTTTTCAGTTATTTTGATTGTCACTTTATTAAAAGCGTTTTTTATATGATATAGTAATAAAACGTGTTCAGATAGCTTAAAATGGGCACGTTTTACAAACGTTATAGTATAATAGTAATAAAATTAATAAAACAACATTGAAATTTAAACCATAACAACAAAAAATTTGAGAATTTGGTAAAGCAATTTGATAAAAAAAAGCCCAGCAGCAATTTTAAACGTTGTCGGTTTTTATTGTTTTTAAATGTTCAATAATTAGCAGGTTTTTGTATAGCAGTTAAGGTCAATTTTTTTGATGAATTTAATTGATTTTTGGTAATGATTCCAAGGTGTGATTTTGAATTTAAATATGGATTGGAATTTGAATTAAATGAAATGAAGAAATTAATGATAATTTAAATTAATTTGTATTCTTCCTAAAAAAAAATTTAATATAAATATTATTATTTTATTGTATAAGTTTATAAATTATAGTTGAGTCCTTGAAGCAAATTACGTGATTATTGCTGCACAATAATTATTATTCATATAGTTAGAAGTAATTGTAATGCAGTGAAGAATCTTAACACACTATCGATAGTAAAAGAACTGCTGATTATTTGGAATTTGCGATTGCGATTAAATGGAATAAGAATGTAGTGATGAGAAATTAGATTATTTCTTACATCACCTAGAAAAATTAGTAGATGGGACAGAATTGCGATGATAGAAAAGTGTTCATGGATATTTTAATATCAAAACTATAAGTAAAACATCAACAGATTAAATGCTAGCATTGCCACATGATTCATTTTAAGCTTAGCCTGGCTCTACCGAGGCTTATGATAATAAAAATACCGAGATTTGGGATCATTTTAAGGAACATTTCGGAAAAATGAATAATATTAAGGACGAATTAAAAACCAGTTATTGCCAACCTGAACCTGGAAGACTTTCATAAATCTAACTAAAAGAATCTTCAAAAACAAACCATAAATTTAATAATTTTAATTAAAATTTAACTATTTTAAGCTTGAAATTTCCTTCCATCTCATTTAGAAAAACTACAAATTTTAATTAATATTTTCTTGTTCTTGTTCAAATAACGATTTTCCTGATTACAATTTTTCATTTACCTAAAAATTCATGATTTTTCTTTTATTTTCTTTAATTTAAAATTGAGTCAAACTTTTTTAAACGTAAACATTTAAAAAAAATTCCTATCACTTCATCAGAAACTTCCCACAAAAATTTTATTATAAAACTTTAATATTTTTTTTGGTTGTTAAGAGTTTTTTTTACCAATTTGAAAACTTATCGTAAATGCATAAAAGAATTTTCTTTTTTTATTATTATAATTTTTACAGTATTCAAATTCATTGAAGCTGATGGTTATAGTGGCACTCTTATCGAAGTTCTTTTTGAATGCCAACCTAAAAAACCTTTAAAAACTTTGAATATTATAGTGAAGACTGAAGAGTATTCATAGTAATTTAAGATATTTTCCATTTGAAAACATATATTCAATGGCCGACACAACAGCGACCATTCATACAGAGTTTATAAAGTAAAAGATAAACTGTTTTTTTTAAATTATTTTTTTGTGATTTTCCTTCTAAGGACTAAGGACTATTATAAAAAAAAGATATGTTTTCTTTTATAATGGATTTCTTTTAAAAAGGAAATCCATATATGAAAAATATGATGAACCTAAAAAAAAGAAATTTAAAAATATTAAAAAGAATGTTAAATTTTAAAGTACATAAATTTATAAATTTTATATAATTTAAATTGAAAAACTTGAACTTTTTAAGAGTGCAATGCTTCCTTTTTAATATTTTCAATAGTTCGTTTTGTTAGTTTTACCAATTTTGTGTTGATCGTGATGAAACTAATGTACAAAATAAAGATCATCGTAAAATTACTTCTTTACTAGAGCTATGTCTACATAATATAAAATTGTGATTGAAATTGAAAGTTTAACTAACAATAAAAATTATATCTTCATTTAATAGTATTTTTTTTTATAAATAAAAGACATGCAATTTTGTAAAGAAACCGGTAAGTTTTATATCAGAGGAGAAAGTGACAAAAAAAATTGCAAGTATTTAAAACCACACTTTAATGCACCCACGATAATAATAACAACACTTTGGAAATTATTGTTCTTTTATATAATTGATATTTATAACACCTAAGCACATTTAATTTCATCATTATTTAAAAGAAAATTAATTGTTTTCAATTTAATTAAATTAAAATTATTTATAATTTATAAATTGTTTTGATTAATATTTTGTTAATAAATCAAATTTCTATATGATTTTTTTTGAATTTTCATGTAGAGAAAGTTATTTCAAAGCTAGATTACAGCTCTGTCAACCGCTGATATTATTAGTGCATTGAATATGCAACAGTTTAATTTAAGCCAAATCTAATCATTCATATTGATTAAAGTGAAATTTATGTTGATTAGCGATAGTAATTGATTGAATGTTCCTAAGACCCTAGAAAAATTATAGTTACTGTCGTTACTGAGTATTCTTTGGAGCTGTTTTATTCAGATCAAAGGATTTTCTAGTCTATAGTCTGATAGATTTAAGATTAGGGAATTTTATGATAACTTATACTATTTAATTCTGTTCTGTTGAATAGGCCATGAGAAAACAGATAGCTTGATCACGAAACGGCAGTGGCTGTTGATTGGTTAGACGTTAGACAATCCGGAAAGGCGACGGATTCAATGCTATGGAATCCATTTCAGAGTGGATAGTCCCTTCGCGCAATCAGTCTGATTGGAACAACAGAAACTTGGTAAAATCTGGGGATGAATTGAAACACATTGTCAGAAATCGACAATCGTGTTTATAGTACGCGTAATGCCGGTCGAATGGATCTACATTGCAGATAGAAATTATCCTTCTTATCGTACTGGCGAAAATATTTCAAATATTTTCCTAAAATTGTTTAATAAATTCTTGTGGCTAATTATTCTATTATCACAATTGTAATAATATTTTATAGTCCATAAAATCGTCTAAGCTGAAGTGTAAAATTAAGGAACATTTTGCAAAATAGTTGCTCTAAATTGTACGTTTTCACGAATGTTACTTTGTTATACAGAATTTTGTACCGGAATAATTACTGTGAGTTCGATGCGTTACATTTCCTGTAAAAATTACTTGTTTTCAGTAACAAGCGAAACATAAATGGCTTTCGATCAAGTAACGTTCGGTGAAGATAAACTTTATTGAATTCTATCATTTTTTTGCAGTAAGTTCTTAATTTTTAAATGGAATTCAAATTTTCGATTTTTTAATCAACACTGTAAAATTGATTTTCTTCTTTCATTTCTTCCAAAAAAACCACACAGAACGAAATTTAGCAAAAATTTATCAACTTTTAGTTTCAATTCCATTTGAAAGCGCATTAAAAAAAACTTGTAATGGAAAGAGTTAAAATTTCAACATTTTGCATTTTTTTTCGATTTAAAATTTTACAATAACAATAAAATTATTTATGATTTTAATTTATTATTATTATTATTATATTTTCGAATCATAATTGTTGTTTATTAATAAAAAATTTTCTTTATAATTTATCTGCATAATTTTTGCAGTGAAAGTGAATTTTTTTCCATCCCACAACAAAGATGACATTGCAAATTCATTTTTTATTTGGTTTTTAGTTTTTTTTTTAAATATATTTATTTAATTTAAACTTTAACATAAATTATAAAAAAAAATATCCTCTTTATTATGTTTGTGTGGTTCTTCTGTATCTGATTTTTATAGCTTCGGATATTGTGTCATCATCATTGGTTACAAAAGATAAATAAAAAAAACTTGAATGGAAATAAATTGTCCATAAATTTGTTAAAAAAGTGTTAAAATTAATTTGCAGTTTATTTTTGGTATTGTTATTATTTTATTATTTATATTTAAATATTCATTTTACATAATTTTTATAAGTTATTGTTATTGTGTCAACCAACATTACAAAATTTAAAATGGAAAAAACATTATTTTAACAGGAATTAAAACAATGAAGAAAATGTAAAGATTAATCAATTAAAACTTATTACTAAATATTTCAAAATTACGTAATCAGAAGTAAATTTATTAGAAAATATACTTTTAATATACAAATTAGTTTTGGGTACTCAATACGTTGATAGAGTTTCCACTAAAATATTACAATTTTATATTTTAAAATATTGGAATTCCCAGTTTTGTTTTAAATAAAATTAACAAAAATATATAAAATAAATCACTTTTTATTGAATATATTATAAATTTTTACATTATATTTTAATAAAATTGTATTATAACTTTCACTCTTCTTTAGTCAATTAACATTTTTTAACACTTTATTTTTATTTTTATTCAATCACAATTTTTTCCTTAATTCTTCCTTCGTTAAAGTAAATTTTAAAAGATTTTTTCATTTCAAATTTAATTTAAAATTTTTATTTGATATTATATCAAGAATTTCCAAAACCTGATAATTTCATCATCTAGCACCAATTAATATTTTATTTAACTATTACAAACCAGACAAAAGCGTTTGGGGGAAACAAAAATCGTTTACAAATTACGAAAACTTCATATATTTGTTATAATTAAACCTTTTCCAAAATAATAATGTCCTCGTTTTTGAAGTGCAACCAATTTTCCTTGGAACTATTTGAATATTAATGATTTTACGTGCACAATAACAAAATAATAACAATTAAGTGAGAGAAGATATATATAATTTAAAAGAATTATTAATAATAATTAATGAAATAAAACAATAATTTAAATTAATTAATATATGAATTATCTCTTCTATCTCCACTAAATATGATTAAATAAAATGTAAATATATAAAAATAATAATAATAATATAATTGGTGTAAATAGAAAAGGTTTGCTTATATATTCAGTTTGTTTAATATCAAAAATTTTTTTTAATATTTTATTATTGATTTTTAAATATTACGTCAAGTGGGTCGAAAATCTCTTTTTTTTATTTAAAACTCTTGTTTGTAAAAAAAACTTTCAACTTTCTTATGATTTGTGTACACAACTCTGCCATAATAAACCACCACATGCCATACTGATAATCACATAAAGAACAAAAACAATTATAAAACCAATAATAACGTACATTCGTATATTTTTCCAAAACATTGCACGTGCCAAATTTCTAGATGTTTTACGAAATGTAACAGTCTAAAAACAAAAAAATAATAATTATTAAAATTAATTATTTAATGAAATTGAATTAAAATAAATTTATTAACTTACATTATTCCTAAGATTTTCAGTTTTATTAACCAATAATTCCAATTTTTCACCACGATCTTTTAAAGAATCTATATATGATTATGAATAAAGAAAATATTTTTAGTTGATTTTGTCTTTGAGTCAAATCAATGATTTTGAGATATGCTTGCTGATTTCTTATATCTTCTATAGTCGTATACTGATTACAATATTTAGGTAGCCTGTATAATTACTTTACGTCACAATTTTTTTTTAAAAACTTATAATTTATGTTAGGGAATGTAAAAAACATTTAGAATAATGCCAAGCGTAGCATTTTAACTAATTAAATAAAACAGGAGAAGCAATAAAATATGTTATGAATAAATTTAATTAACAGACCACAAAATATATCATCTAAAATCTTTGGAATTGTACCTCCAATAGTTTCGATTTTAGGAATATATCATTTTATGTAAGTTCTTATAACAAATATTTTGAGAAATATTCAAGCCAATTACAAATTAATCAACTTTATTTATTCAATTCATTTTCCTTCATGAATTGAGCTAATAAAAAAAGTAATTGGAATTTAAATATTTACAACTTGGCCAACTTAATACAATTTAAAGTAAATTTCGTAATGGTAAACCCTAAGATTACTCAGAAGCTATGATCATAATTCATGTGATTACCGAAACATGACATTTATATCTTCATGTATTCTACGTAAATTAATTATAAATATCAAATATATAATAAAAACTAACCAATATTTTTAACAATAATGTGTTTAACTTCATCAATTTCACCATGTACTCGAGAAATAGCATCAACTTCATTTGATTGACTAAAAAATGCCATTTGCTGTGCTAATATTTTACTAAATTCTGTATTCATTGCATAGGCAATTGCTGTAGCCACTTGTAATCCATATGTAGATATAAATTTTTGTTTAATATCAGTTAAAAATAGGAATGCACGTGTCCTTTCAAATTCCTAAAACAAAATTAAATGATTTTATAATATTATATTTTTCAAATTCTATATTGATTACAACTTACATCATCCGTTATGCACATATAGATGATTTTATTGTCACAAATATAATGAATTAAATAATGTCCATGACAATAGGTCAATTTATGATTATCAGCTGGAATTTTTGATATTATTTGTTCAGTTACTTCAGCAAAATTACCAACACATTCAGCAAATTTAGTTAGAATAGTTGTTTGTCGGGCAATAACCGAATATAGGATAGGCATTTTTGATGTTTGACCTTTTTATAGTTATTGTCGGTACTATTTCTTATTATATACAAGCTTATACAAGTCCCTCCAACAAAAAGTGATAAGCAAATAAATTGTTTATAAAATTGTTATCGCAAAATATTGAATGTAATACGTCAGAATTAGTCATACATTTACATTAAAATTTTGTTGGTTTTTTTAAGGTTTTTTTTTTTTTTTCGTTGTAATTAAATTTGTGGTGTTAAATCAAGTAATTTTCCTTTGTTTGCTGATAATTTATCCAGCAACAATTTAAAATAATTCACTCTTAAACTTGTTATATCCGAAATAATTTCTTTCTTTATATTACGAAGCACTTTTTTATAATTTTCTGTTTATGCTAGTTTTCTCTTCTGGATTATGGCGATATATTAGTCAATATAAACAATAAAAAAAATTAAGAAATTTGAGAAATATACGTTTCAAAAAAGATGAATTTGACAATCTAAATCTATAAATTTGACGTTTTACATATATGTCAAAGTTTAATTGGTGGAAAAAGCTTTTTTTTTGTAACAGTGACATCTATAAAACTTGATTTTATTATTATAAAATTTGTTTGCTTTTAATTTGTAGATGTCGCTACAAACGAATAGAGGATATTTAAGCTGATGCATAATTTTGGTTTGAGTATTTGTTTTAATTATAAAAAAAATCGCTGTTAAATATAATGTCGCGAATCGAAAATACAAAAATTGATGCTTCTTAAGCTACTTAAACTTAAAAACGTAATTTATTCGAATAAATTTGCGTATAAATTTGATTATTTAGCTTTATTTACTACAATTTTCCTTTTCAGGCAACCTTTCTTACTATACTCTTTTTTGCGACCGCAGCGTTTCCCTAAAATTATTTTCACTAATGAGTAATTTCATACCGCCAAGTACAAAATTCCAAGATAAGGCAAAATTTACAATTTGTGAAAATCATAAAGATAAAATTTCTTGGTGTTGCTCTTTATACCAGACGCTTCAAATGTAAAGGTCGAATTATTACATAGAGAGAGATGATATCGAAGTCTGTTACTCAACAAAATTATGCTTCAAATACACCACCTGCAAAAGTAGTGACGGCTAGTAACAGAAAAATCTTTCCTACGTTATTGTTAAATAGTTTTGAGGAAAAAAATTCTAGAGAAGAAACTGTGATAATAAGAAAATTGTTTTAAGCAAGGAAATTGCTATTTGGGTGCAAATCCATTTTCCAGCAATAATTCTATTCATATAGCGGCAACCATTTGAAAATATCAATATTAATTAACCTCTGATTCTCGAAACGTCTTACAAAATTGAAATCCACACCAAATTTTTCACAATAATTTTTTAAAGTTTCCTTTTTCAAAATTACTTTCCTTCCTGTGCGTGTCTAGTAATTTTCTTATAAAATTTTAATTCATTTCATTAACTTTTAATTTAATGAGTTTAAAATATTCCGAAATCAATAAAATCAGGAGAAGCCAGTATAAAACAAAGGCAGACCTCAAAATATTATAAATGTGTCGATCAAAATTAAATTGCGATATCTCCACTTTTAGTGATTTTGCAGAAATGGAAGATTTTAAACATTTTGGTGATTGTATTTGTGTAAGGATGTAGATCCAATTTAAATTTGGATGTAGCAGGTATTGAAGTTCACTTATCGAAACTCATTAAATAATTAAATAAAAAATAGTTTACATATTATCTTTATAAAAAAGATTAGAGTTACATATAACAAATCAAAAACACTTCATTCTTTGGAAATAAGGCACAAGTTTCTGATATGACGGTTTATGAATTAAAGTCGTATTTTGGGCGTACTGCAATAATGAGTTATGTCGATTTTCTTTCATAATGGGGACCTTTATTACAAGCAAACAAAATCAAGAAAAGTGGATATAAGGGAAAATTATGAAATAAAACAAATTTTGATTTTTTTTTTTTTAACTAATGAGTAAATCAGATTCTTATTTTTAATCAGCTTGCAAGCATATACGGATTTAGGTGTTAATATTAATTTTTTTTTTTAAAATAGTATTTTTTTTTTTTGTATTTATTGTAATTATGAAAAGTATATTTATACTATCAATTTTTAAATGCTTACATTTATTATATTATATAACAATTATTTTATAATGATATTTAATTAAATTTATTTTAAATCTTTGAGTAAGTTTTATGATCACCTATGAAGGCCAAGATAAAAATAAGTAGAAAAGGCCGTTACGATTGTTTTTTTTTTTTTTTTTTTCTTCAATTATTTAACAAGTTTATATACATAATTTCAATTTTAACAATAGTATATGTATTATTATTGTTGTTATAATTTACATACAGAGCATAACATACAATTTTATGTTATACCCGATTATATTTAAATTTTTTGCAAAATAAATTTCACAACTTTTATATTAATTTAATATTATTATATTAAAGCAAAACTCTGCTGGCTCTAATTAAAAATAATTGCTTTCATTGATTAGAATTAGATTTTATTTTTTATAGAAATTAAAATTATATTTACATAAGTTATGATGTGTGGTCTATGAAATTGGTGCTTAAAAACCATTCAGTTACGCTTATGAAAATCAATTATATTAGATTATTATTATTTATGGTAATATGACATAAAAGCTTAAATCGACTTACAAAAAACTTGATTTTTTGTTGTTATTTGAATTACGTTTTAAAGAGTTTTTATTTCATGAGTATTCTATATTACAAACAGATTAAAACAAGTAAAGTTAAATGAGTTTTCCTAAATATTTAAGTTTTGTATTCGACAAAATATCGTAAGTGAAAAAATAATACATTTTTTTATTTGACAAAACATCTTATGTTAAATAAAGTTGTGAAGATTAAATAATTTTCATTAAAACAGTTTACGTTAAATTGTGATTATATTAAAATTAATTTTAGTCATTATGTTACTTATGTCGACTTACGTTATTTTGTCAAAAATTTGATATCATAATTTAAATTTTTACAAAATATCTTATATGTTTAAGTACTTAAGTTTTAATTGAAATTGATTTTTTTTTTCAAAACATCTTAAGTTCTAAAAATTAAATTGTTTGGTCATTCGTTCAATAATATTTTTAACAATTTAAATTACATTTAACTATTTATTAACAACTTCTGCTATAAAATAAGATTAAAAATGATTTTTCAATTATAAAAAAAATGTGAAGATTTTACATAAATTCGTGAATTCTGCAAAACGAACATTAACGACTTAAGCTGTTATGTCATAGTACCATTTTATAAATTATGTAATTCATTTATTGCGACTTTAAAAAATTTCACATAATATTATTTAATTTTAATTTTATTTAAAATAATAAATTCTTAAAAAAAAAATCAATAAAATTTTAACATATTTAATATTAAAAGATTGTCACTTTTCATCTGTCTTCATTTTTCCAAATATTATTTATTAATTCTTATTATTGGACGGTTAATATTTTAGCATAAATAAATATTTTGTATGTTTTGATATTATTTAATAATATTTACAGTAATAAGTTATGTTATTATATTTTTTTTAAAAAAAAATTATCATTAGCAGCATTAAGCATAGTTTTCTCAAAAACATAGTGAATATAATCTAAGGCATAATAGGTTAATTAATGATTTTTTTATGTTGCCTTTTCATTTAATTTAATTAATTAATTTGAATTTTGATTATTTAAATTAATGTTTTGATTTTAAATTATTTTGTGTATTTTATTTAAAAATAAAAAATTTAAAACAACATAAATAAATCTCTAAGATTGAGATCCTTTTTTTACATAATATTCAGTTTAATTTGAGCTGCAAATAATTTCTGTTTATGTGTGCGTACAAAAACTGTAACTAATATCAAAAAGAAATTAACTAATATCAAAACTTATATATAAAAGTTTTTATTCTGGGATTAAATTTTACAACCCCGCAACCATAAAAGCGTTTTTTCAAATACACATACTTGCATAAAACCAAAATGTTTATAATGTATATAAATGTTACAGTTAAAGTGTACACAGCAGTCAATGTGTACACTGAATTATATTCAAACCTTTCCCATATAAAATTTCATAAAATTTCCACTTTTTCCAATATAATTTATTAAATATTCAAAACATTTACTAGTTAATGCATGAATTGACTGCTGTGTACACTTTAACTGTAACATATACATAAACTTTTTGGTTTTATGGAAGTGTGAGTATTTGAAAAAAAGCTTTCATTCTTGTGCGTTGTAATCCAATACAAAATTTGCATCGATACAAAAACTTTTATATAAGTTTTCATCTCTTTCTAGTACCTATACTTTTTGCTAATATACTTGGCAGTGCAAGTTTTAATTTTACTTTCATTTAATTTTTACAACTTTCATTCATACACCACAATTTTTTTTATTAAAAAGCATTATTGACATTAAAATATATTTACAAAATATTGGATAGTTTAAAATGAATTTAATTAAGTTTCGTAAAAAAAATCATATTTATATACTTAATAATAGTTTTATATTATTAGAGTTAAGAATACTTTACAACAAGGCGATTTTAACATAATTAAAACTAATTTTTTTATATATACAATTTTGAAATATCACAAAAAATTATTTGACGACTTTTGTTGGTTTTTCCAGATCAATTCACATTAACATTTTTACATCTATAAAACTCAATTTTGTCGTATTTTGATCAAAACTACACAACTATACATCTGACTGGTGGCGAACAAGTATTTTTGGCTAGAGAAATTCATGTTTCGGTTTACTAGTACTGCCACCTGTAATATTTGTTCCACTAGTACCACCACTAGTTTGACCACTTCCGCCACTTGTTTGTGTTGTTGTTACCAATGTTGTTGTACTGCCCATGATATTTTGTTGTTGTGAAACAATCATTTCACTTTCCAAAAGTCTAGTCTGTTCAGCAGGACTTGATGCTGTTGAATGTGTCGGTTTTGGTGGTGTTGGTGCTTTACGATTCTTAGAACGACGTTTTTTTAATAGTAATGGACCAAGACCATTACCACCTGGATTATTAGTTTGTTTTTGGTAACTAGTACAACTAGATGGAATTGAATTATTGGCAGTGTCAGTGACTGTATTGTTGTTAGGTGGTAGTAATGATGGCGTTACCGAGCCAATACTACTTAATCCTAACGCAGCGCCTAATGTTACTGAGGATGATGACGAAGATGTTGCTGATATAGATATAATCGGTTCTGTTGTATGTGGTGATATTATTGTAACTGTATCGGTTCCATCGCCGGGTGTTGTTGCAGACGATGAATTATCATGTTGTAAATGTTTTATGATTTCACTTAAAAGATCCTCAATTCTTCCGATACGCTGGGAAATTCTTTGCATTTCTATTCGAACATCAACTTTCAAATCCAATACTGTAGAAATAAGATCACGTTGTGCTAATGTAGGTGGTTGTTCTCGTAAACCTGTATCATATGTATCCGAGGTAGTTGCTCTTGAAGATGCCATTTCAATTTGTCTTTCCCGTTCTAATTGTAAATTTCTTTCTTTGCAAGCATCTGCCAATAATAGGGTAGACCGATCGCAACTTGGTGGTGATGATTCTATTTCTCCGCCTTCATCTATTGTATCTTGTCGAGCTAAAGATGGCTGTCCTGGTGACAATTTAGGAGTTTTGGGAAATATCTAACATAAATATATTAAAAAATGATATTTAAAATATATAGTTTTTTAGTTTGAACGAGTAATATTAAATATAAATCCTACTTTATTGCCTTGCCCACTATTATTTGTTGCACTTTGTCGTCCTTGAACAGAAGAAGTTTCTCTTAAACTGTCTCGAGCACTGAAACTACGAGAAACTGATATTTTAGCAGTTGTATCACTTGCTGAATCGACACTCGAACTGCCTAAAAGTCGACCCCATTTACTAGCGCGAGCATTACGGCCTGATGGTAGACCAGATGGTGAAGGTGATGGTGACGGTGTTGTTATCGCACCAATTGTTTGGATGCGGGTATCTTCTGTTAATGTTAATTTAGCAGGTAATTTCTTTAATGTGTCACGAAAATAATACATTAATTAAACTTATAATTAGGATAGAAAAATAAAATATTACCTTTGAACGTTCGGTTTCAGTATCACCTTTTTCCACATCACTTTGTGCACAATCTTTAGAAACTGATGTTTGTAAATGTGGTGTTCTTCGGAATTTTGAAAATATTTTACGTACTAAATGATCTTGATTTTGGGGTAATTGTGGTTCATTTTTTCTTCTTTCAGCTAATTCTTTTTCTCTTTTCACATCAGCAACTTTACGGAATATTAAACGATGCCTCAAATTATATGTAAGAACTAAATTCCTCGCGAAACTATTCGCAAATGCTGAATAAAAATCCAAAACTTCTAATAATTTATCACGCTTAATAGCATGTAAATCACAATAAGTTAATGCACGTACGTTAGCAGCACTCTGTCCTACGGCAGAGTCTTTCCAAAATTGATCACCAAATACATCTCCCTTTCCTTATAATATTAATATACATTATATAACAATTTATTATATAAAAATTTAATAATTTAATAATTACCTAAAATAGCTACAACTTCATCATCTTGAATAACTTCTAAACTACCAGTTACAATAAAACATAAACTATCAATACTTTCACCGGTATGATATAGTAAATCACCAGGTGCAGAATGTGACATCATAAAATGCATTGCCAATGCACGTAGGCAACCATCTGATGCTAACCGAAATGCTGGATGTTCATTAAATACTTTACGATTTAAATGTACACAAATATCTGCTTTCATATCCTTCGGGCAATAGTTCAATACCTGAAAAAAGGAAACAACATTTGTTAAATTTTTTTTTGAATTGTAAGAAATTACATACTTTTTCAGTGTCTAATCCTTTAGTCATTGCCCATGTTGAGACAACATAATCCATTACACGTTCACTTAATGCTTTTGGTACTTCATGTAATTTCATAAATTCACGTACATTATTTAACATATCATGATATTTTGCTGTAGCTGATGTCATTTGCTGAATTATGGTTGTAACATGTCCAAATATTGTAGCATAAAGTAGAGCTAAAATATAAAATTTGATTTTTTGGCTTTAGTTAATACATTTAATTTGGATGTTGTCATTGCTCTCATTTAATATCGACTAGGAGAAAATAAATGCTATAAGAGCGATGGTAATGTTAAATTCAAAATAATTAATTAAGTAACATCAAAAGTGTTACCGTAAATGATTGAATCAAACATCACCACTTTGATAAGTTAATTAATATTTAGATGACTTTTTCTCATATATTTCAAATTTATTGGGTCCGTTTTGGTTATTATATCTAAACTTTATTCCAAAAACTTTCATATTTTTTAAATTTTGATATCACAAAAATAGAATTTAATCAAACATGTTAAAAAAGTTTTAAGAAATCAAAGAAGTTTAACATTTTGCGCCCTCGCCCATTTACTACTCGTTTTATGAAATTTAGATTAAGTGGAAAAATATTAACATAATTTAATATCAACTTAATTGAAATTAATGGTAATAGTTTTATATTTTAAAAAGATGAGTTGAAGGCCATCTAAATACATCCTAAAGGATACAAAATATTACAATATCTGTGAATTTCTAATTAGTTCTATCTAAACATAATTGACAAAATAATAGAAAACTTTATATAAACGTAAATTTTATAAATCGTAAAAATTCTTATCTAATTTTTTTAAAATTTCAATTTTCTTATTATCGTTTATACTCATAAAGGTCCATTCAGAATGTGAGCGCAAACCGATAGCGTTAAATGTAGATTTTTTTCCCCCGCCAATGTCATTAAGGCAAAATTATGGCGGAAGAAAATTGTAAATCTGACAAAATAATTTAGAAATTGTCCAAACTAATCAAGTAGTTTACGAGGTGTATCAATAATTTGTAAAACACATTTTGCTTCCCATATTAAAGACATTTAGTCTATAGTGACAATATATTTGAAAATATGTTGATTCCTTTAAAATTGTTTAGCACTGCCTTTTATATTCAACATGGTTCAACATCGACTGTAGATTTTGTTTTATTGGCGATGACTGGTATCATTGATTCCAATATGTTGAATATTTTTCAAAGTTAACGCTTTCAGTTTGCGTTCACATTATGATTAAACCTTAACGATATTTTTTTTTAATGATTCTTATTAAATATTGTAATATATTTATTTATATTAATTATTTATTAAATAGCATTTATTAGCTCTGGCGAATAATGGTTAAGTAATAGATCGAGAGAGAGCGAGTGGTATTATATATAATTATAGAATAGACGTGGCAACGGAACGTGTCAAACACAGCACCTGCAATTATCATCATGCAGATGGTGAACACCTTCTCGTTGTCCGTCTCAGCAGCAACATTTCCAAATCCCACCTGTAATAAAAAAAATAAAAATGGAAAAAAAATAGTCACGAATTATTTATATAATGTTAAAGTTCAAAATTGTTCACAATTTTTTTTTTTTAAGTGAATAAATATAAAGTCAGCTGTGTAAATTTTTAAAATGTGTGTGTAAAATATTTGCCGGAAAAATTAAATTTAATAATATTTAAAGAAATCAAAGACTGTATTTATAGATACTTCAGAGTATTACAAAAAAAAAAATACTATTAAATATGCAGTACAAACGAATTAAAATAGTTCATTTTTAAAAGACTTACCGATGTCATACAAGTCATAGTAAAATATAACGCTGTTACATACATAGTTTTACGTGATGGACCATTTATTAATTCTGTACCAGTTTCATTTGACCAAATATAAGAATAAGGTGTTTGTGTTACATTTGCTAATTTCCACAACCAACTGTATTGAACCTATATATAATTTAAATGTGATTAATAAATAAAGAAATAACAAAAATATAATTTACTCCATTATCAGCATCACTTCGTCCAATTGAATACCAAATACATGCTAACCAATGTGCTACTAACATATAAAAACATAATAATAATATTAACATTGCAGCACCATATTCTAAATATCGGTCTAATTTTCGTACAACCCGACCCAATCGTAATAATCTAACAACTTTTAAAGCACTAAATAATGAACCGATACCATCTTCATCATGATCAAAGGCATTAAATACATCATATGGTAAACAACTGAGCAAATCAATAATGAACCATGATTTTAAATAATTCATTCTAATAACTTTTGGATCACTGACCACTTCACCGCCAGGTCCAACAAATGTAGTATGAAAATTTAGAACTATAATTAAAAAAAATAAATCATGAATTTTATTTTCAATATAAATAATTAGTGGTGTAAAAAGTAGTTACCGATATCTATAAAGAATATTACATCTACAATTGAATCAACTACTAATAATGAAACGTCCTCTGAAGTTTTATTTTTAAAAGCTACATTATATGGTACCTTGAATTTGAAGTTTGGAATATAATAAAAAATATTGAAAATAATTTGAAAATTCATAATGAAATTACCATTATTGCTGTATAAAACGTTAAACATAATATCACCCAATCCCAAATTGCTTTGAATGCACAATAATGTAATAGTATATGCGGTGGTGTTTTAGGTGCTTCTTGTCGATATTGTGGCATAATATCAGCGTTTAATGACATCATCTACGATGAATCGAAACTTTATTATAAAATTTTTAATATAAAACATTTTACTGACATGTCCTAAATTTGATTGTTTTGTTGGGTCTTTTAAATTTGGAAGATGTGCACTGAATTGACGACTTCTTGTCACTGATCTGGCTAATTTTGCAAATTTTGAAAGACCTAAAACTGTAATATAATTACATTAAATATAAAATGATCAAAATAATGATAATTTTTCTTAATTTACCTCCTTTTGTATCTTCGCTGTCGATTGGTTGTTTTAGAGCTGTAATATCTCTGAATGTTAATAGAAACAAAACAACTAAATCTCTTTCGTTGCGAATCGGTGAAACTTGCAATAACAGCCATAATGGAGTTTCTAAAATAATTGATATTAATTCAATGTAATATAATATAAAAAATATAAATTGTAATTACTATTTTTTTTATAAAGTAATATCTCAAATTGATCGTGCTGTTGATTTTCTAAACTAAATTCTAATCTTGAGACAGTTTCTTTGTCTGTCAGCTCACCAAACATAAATCCACATCTGAAAATAATGGGAAAAAATTGATTTGCTAAAAAAAAATTAATGAAATATTAACTGTTGAGGTTACCTGCAAGATTTTTGCATAACTTCTGCACGATTGTATCCGCTAATTTTGCAAAATGATTCATTGCAATAAACAATTGGAAAATCAACAATTTGAGCATTTGCTAATAGAAATGAACTGTCCGCTATACATAAAGAAAATATTTATTTGATTAAGATTTCTTTATTATGCAGAATAATTTGTGTAGCTTGTAATTGGATATAAAAAATGGACCATTATTTATTACTGATTACAGAGGTATTTTTATTGATTATACAAAAATTTTACTTCTAAAAAATAAAAATGAGCTATATAGCCATACTTTATATTTGTAGAGGTACGAATAATCGCTCATAATTTTATTAAATGCACTGTTTCTAAAAATGTATACTGATTGTACTAAACATGTCAATGCCAATCAGTAATTAATCTGTATGTATTATGTGTACTGAGATTAATCCATTGTAGATAGTGAATAATTTTCTCAGCATGTATAGAAAGTACGTTGAGAACCAATATCCATTTTCGGCTTGTTGGTTCTCACTATTCCATACAGATTATTATAGTTAACTCAGAACCTCTTATTTATTCGTTACGCTTGATAAAAAACGTTCTGATTTGGATTAATTTTTAATTAGAAACTTAATTACTAGTTAATAATAATTTTTCACAGCGTATTATACATTCAGCTATACTTCTTTTAAATTTGGATGATGAACCATAAATAAATATGAACTGTTCACTATTTCTTCAGTAGACAACAGTTCTCTTACTTCTCAAATAATAAACTATAACAAATGACAATTTAATAACATAGATTAGCAATTTTATTCGATGGTCTACTTCTGTTGATTGCTTATTCCTGTTAAGCAATACTCTTAACCTTTCCTAGCACTTCAATACTAGCAAAACTGATTGTGTTCGGCCAATAATGTCACAGTTCTAGTCCATGTATAATAAAACACCTTAAAATCCTTCAATTTATTAATTTAATTTCGAAAAGGTTTTGACCAATTTTTTTTATTACATGTGAATCCACCATCTGGTGAACTTGCATTTGCATTATAATTATTAACTAACAATTGATATTCATTTAAAATCAATTGAACATTAAAAATTCATTAGCACTCGATTTAAAATAAGAATATTTAAGTAAAGTAAAAGTCAGCGCAAAGCAAATTTAAAACTTTGAACTATTTATGAAGAAAGTATTTCCATTCTCAATGAAATTTGAAGCAAATCAACGCAAAGCAAAGCTATCAACGTAAAATAAGTCCTACTCTTTCAACTTTTTCGATTTGTAACATTGGAAAATGTAAATTAAAAACTTTGAATTATTTATGAAGAAAGTATTTTCATTTTGAATCAAGTCAACGCAAAGCAAAGCAAGCAACGTAAAATTTGCCTTACTCTTTCAACATTTCTGATTTGTAACACTGGAAAATGTAAATATTAATGAGTAATTGAAGTTTAACATAAATTTTCATTGTGACTGATAAAAAAGTGATTCAAATTTGCTTTGCGTTCTGATATTTTAATTGTGGATCCAGGGTTAAGTAAATTTTCCATATATAGAATAAAACTAATGATATTTTTTATACAATTTCTTATAGCACTGGCCTTTTAATTACGATATAACATTCAGCAAAACTACCACAATCGAAATATTTTTTTCTGTTTTTTTTTTTGCAATTAAGCACATTATAAATTAATTTCTATACTATTTATACTTGTCGTGTTGAGGAAGTACTAATCCAATTTTTTTTTTTTAAATCGATTGTTGTAATTTACTAATACTATATACACTAGAAATTTTTTAAATATTTGTATACTACCGAATAATGGAAATGGAAATTGGCACTATCGATTTTTCCTTATGTTTTTAAACGTTACCTCTAACATTGATTTAACTATAAACTTAAACTTTCAGTAAATAAGTAAATTAATAAAAACAATTTCAGTGTAAGTTTTTTTTGTAAAATGAAAATTATGTAATAAAGTTTGGTAGTAATTTAAGATTGTTAAGTAAAGAATGATTGTTTATATTACAGAATCAATGAACATTAGTTAAATTAGAACAAAATAATAATAATAATTAACATTTTCTTTATTGGTATCATCAAAATTACTTACGTTGTGAATTTGACCGTCTTATTATATTTTCTAAAAATGTATTTTGCGGTGCTACAAGTCCCCTTCTACCACCAGGCATTTTTAATTTTGAAATTAAAAATTAATTAATTATGACTTATTTTCTTGTCATTTAATAATTTCAAATTATATCACACTAAATTTTATATTTCGTTGAAATTATTATCACTATTTTTTTAAAAGGTTACATTTTTTTTAACATTTATTTTAAAATGGTTTTTAATATTTAACTTTTAATAGATTTTTTAATTATGATTCGTTAATTTTATGTATTTTTATTTTATCATTTATAATTTTTAATTGAAACAAGATTTTTTAATTAATTTTTTTAATTTCAGGCAATTTTAATATAGAATTTTATATAAACTTTAAACTATCGCGATAGTAAATCTAAATCAATAACAACAAATTTTCTTTATTTTTGATTTTAATTCATTTTCAACAAAAAATTATTCATTTACAAAGCTTATCTTAAATAATTTACATATTAAGATACTTTTACATAATTTATATTGAGATACTTTCTTACAAATTATGATTAAAATTTATAGATTTTGATATTTGAAAGGCCCTTTTTTAATTTTATAGTTAATTTTAAATTATTTATTGTTACAATTTAATTCATCTTGTAAGAAAGAGAGAAACCAAAAATTGGTTTTTCCATACATATACATACACAAATATTGAAGTTTGTATTAATTTGTATATATATACAGTTTTCTTTTGCACAATTTTCAATTTGTATGTTTTATGTTTAAATCGATTTGTCAAAAATCTTTTCATCAAAAATTTTAAGTTTTATTACAAAAATAAAATTTTAATTAATTTTTTCAAGTTTTATTATATACTTAAGTTAAAACTGGATTTAACATTAACCATTATTAAAAATTGATTAAACATTTTTATGTAAAAATCACTTGAAAATATTTTTATGTTTCTCGTATACATAAAATGATTATTTCGTGTAACAATTTTATTCAAAATTTTTCATTACAATATTAAGTAAAACTTTTTATTCATTCAATTTTTATGGTTTAGGTTTAGGTCAAACAAAAATTTATGATTTTATAATTAAAAATAAAAACAAAACTTATTAAAAAATGAAATATATTCGGAATAATATATTTCAATATTATTTTGTAACACTAAAGAGTTTACCTCTCACAAATTGACTAAAATCTGACAACAAAATTTTTTATTTAGTTTATACATTAACCCTAAGAGTTCATATACATGAAAATAAAAAACGGATCAGGCGCATTTGAAACATTCAATTCGGAATAGCCTGTAATATTAATAAGGAGATAATGTTTTGATACTGTTACAAATAAAAGTAATTTATGTTAAATTTCATATGAAAGATTTATGTAATTTAAATAATTTATATTTTAAATTTTATATTTAAATTAACTTTATAACAACAGATTTTTAATTTAAAATTATTGGTCACATATTTTCTATTAAGGATTACATTTAATCATTTCACGGTATTTTTATAGCACAAAGCTTTTTATAGCATAATAGTTTTTTCTTGTACTAAAAAATTACCAACGAAAGGATATTTTTTAATTGAATTATTAAGTTTAACGAAAAGCTTTTGTACTATAAAAAGTATAGAGTCCTTCGAAGGAAATATGAAATATCGTTAAATTTAGTTTTGTATTTGATTATTTTTACATTAAAAATTACTCAGTTTACAGTACCTATGAGTATTGTAGTGGACTTGATTGATTTGGCTGCAACTTTTATCCTGGACGTACGAGAACGTTTACGTAAAATTGTGATGTACTCAGAAATATCATATATTTATGATTCGTAAAATTTGATATACAGATTGGGTTCGTGATTGAGTCTAAAAAGGTAGAGACAAGTAGCTTCAGTGGGTTCATGCTAAAATTTCGTCCTAGAGTATGTAAGAATTATTATATGATTTGAATTAAATTTGGTGCACATTCCCTGATGTGACCTGTAAATTTGAAGTAGGTACCTCAGTCGATTCATATTAAAATCCCTAATTATAGTTCATAAGTTCAATATTCTACATATGGTAATTGTTAGCCGATTTCAATGACTTTTTACACACAGGTTGATTAGTGTTCATGAAATTTATAATCAGTACTTTTAATAGTTTCATGGTAAACTAATTTATGAGCAGGTTAGTTTCTGAAAAATATTTGATTTTTGTAGTTTTTATCCGTTTTTAATGAAATTTGTTGGGTTCGTGATCTACTTTGTATTTAAATTTGAGATCTGTACCTTGAGTGTGTCCATAATAAAATTTCCGGTTTAAATTACAAGTGTTCTAGAACATATAGTAATTGTTTACCCTATTTTAATGACATTTTACCATGTTAATTTTGTGATCTATTTTGTAATCTGAACCTTTTAGTTCGATCTGAGATAAACATTTTTAGTTACCGAATTATATTTAATTATTATGTCACTTACCATGTAATTATAATTCGATTTCAATGAAATATGATACAAATGTTAATTTTCTAATCTAATTTGGTCCTATAAAAATCAGTTTCAATATGGATCTCTATCAAAATTTCGAATTATATAAAATTTATTAATGGTGTCTTAAATAATGTGAAATTAAGTTGAAAAACCCTCTTGGACATAAATCAATGTTGAACTTACCTAACTACGAGTTATCTGGTCTTTTTCTGGTAACGATATTGTGTGGAACAGCATTATCAGAGGCATGAACTTCTTCTCTTTAATATGAATTTAAAAAATACATTTTCTTTTTTATATTATACTTGTTTTTATTTTTATTTTTTTATATATAATTTTTTTATTTTTATCATATTCTTATTTATTAATTTAAAATTGAAGAAATATTTATATATTAAAATCATTATTATTATTTTAATTAATAACTCTTTTAAAGTTATGCGTAAATTAAATTTTTTATGATAATTACAATCATTTTTATATTAATCTAAAGAGAAATGAGATAATAATTTAGCTATCGTGCTTCTTAAACATTATTGATATGAATATTGCATTATAATAATTTTAACGATACTTAAATTATTAATAATTTTATACATAATTTTTTATATTTATTTATTTATTTATTTATTTTTCAAAAGCTTTAACAAACCCACAATGAAGGAAAGTAATTTTTATATTCCATATAAATTTTTTATTTTGTTGCAGTTAAATGATTTTTTTTTTTTGGACGAATCTTTAGTCAAAAAATTGCGATTATTTACAAGACGAATACTATAAAAATATCCTTAAAATTTTTTTTTTTTGCTGTGAATTGTTTTTCTGCAAGGATAATGGTTCGAATAAATTTTTTTAAACTCATATATAATTATTATTTATAATCATAATTAAATATTTATTTATTTATATACTATAAATCATATAAATATATTAGTAAAGCAATTTAATTGAAAAATTTACTTTTAAAACAAAGATTTATTATCAATCGAATCGGAAAATTTATTAACGATTTTATTCTCAGTCAGTTTATTTATTTTCGGCAAAATCGTTCAGTATTAAATTGGCAATATAAAATTATTGTGTTTCAAAATTAATTAAAATTAAAATAAAAATGAATTAAAAATTATATAAATATTTTAGATTTTGGTTTAAATGTGCATTTTTTCAGGTCAAATTAAAACTTTTCTATTTCAAATTCAAAATTTTTCATTTCAAATTCCAAATTTTATATTTCAAATTCAACATTTTTCATTTCAAATTCAAAATTTTTGATTTAAAATTCAAAATTTTTCATTTCAAATTCAAAATTTTACATTTCAAATTCAAAATTTTATAATTTAAATTCAAAATTTTACATTTGAAATTCAAAATTTTCCCTTTCAAATTCAAAATTTTTCCTTTCAAATTCAAAATTTTTCATTTCAAATTCAAAATTTTACATTTCAAATTCAAAATTTTATATTTGAAATTCAAAATTTTGCATTTGAAATTCAAAACTTTTCATTTTTCATATGAATATAAAATTTTTAATATGAAATGTAAAATTTTGAATTTGAAATGTAAAATTTTGAACTTGATATGAAAAAATTTAATTTAAAATGAAAATTTTTGAATTTTAAATGAAAATTTTTCAATTTGAGATGAAAAATGTTGAATTTTAAATAGAAAAGTTTTAATTTGACCTGAAAATGCTTAAATTGATTTTATTTTTATTAAAAAAAAAAAAAATTCGCTCATTTTTGCAATTATAATTATACTTTTTTTCAAGCAATTTTAATATCACTTATAATCATATATTATTTTTTTTTGTTATATTACTTAATTCCTTAATAGCAAGAATTTATGCATGAGATCAGAAAAAAGATAATTATAATTTTTTATATAATTATTATATATCTAAATGTTAGCCCCCTGGATTTGAATAAACTTTACATTACAGAAAAATATTCGAGTATATTTTCGAATACTTACACATTTTTTTTTATATATAATATAAGGGATTATAAAACCCTTAACTAACATATATTTTCAGTAAAGTATATTCGATCAAGGGAAGTTTTTTTTTTATATATTTTTTTATTTTTTTTACAAAAATGATAATATTTATATCTAAAAAAAATGTTTTAAATGCAAATTTAATTATTTATTTACATAATAATATATTTATATATATATATTATTTATAATAATATTGTAGATATGTATATTTATTATATATCTACAATATAATTAACAATATAATCTTATTAAAAAGTTTAAAACTAATTATTATTAATATATAATTTAATTATATCGTACTTAAAACGATCACAATTACAGTTATTAACTCATAATTAAATGACTATTATATAAAGTGTATATGTATGTATGATAAATATATGATTTATGTTAATGCCATGGTTTCAGTTTGGCTAATAAATCGGACCCAGAAATCCTTAAGAATGTTATAATTCACATTTTTCATATATTTTGCATATTACAATTTTATTTTATATTAATTTGAATCACAATTTTACTGATTTCTTTATATTTAATATTTAATACTAAAAAAAATTATTTATTTTATTTAAATATTATAATTTTTAATTATTATTAATAATTCTTATTTATTATTTAAATAATTCTTAATTTAGAAATATGATTGCACATGTTATACAGATTTTCAAGTATATTTTTTATTATATTTAAAAATTTATTAATTAAAAATTATTTTTTAAAAAAAATCTATCTTCAATTTTTGATATTTATATATTAAATCGAGAATAATAATCTATATAAATATTTTAATGTTTTATATATTCCAATTTTTATGTTAATAATGTATTAATAATTCTTTTTTATTATTTCTATTAAATTCTTCACTATTATTATCTGTATTATCTATTTTAATATCATCTAAAATGTTAAGTGATGAATTCGTTAAATCTGTTGTTATTGTAATATCATTATTTTTTATTGAACCAATACACTCTGTATTTTTCAGTTCATTATTATCATTGTCTAATATATCACTATTATCTTTTAATTCTATTGTATTTGAATCGGTTTGTAAAGAAGGTTCAACACTAGATTTTCTACTATAATCATCAGCTTGTTGTTGCTGTTGCATTACACAAACACCATTTATAATTACTTCATTTTCAGTTTTATTATTTAAATTTTTAACTAAATCAACTGGAAGAACACTACCACCACCTACACCTTGCCAATCTGGATTCACCCATTGTGGTGCTGCTGGTTTTCTACGTGATGTTCTTGATTGTAATCCATGTGACATAGACATAAATGAATCATCTTTTTGATTATCTGATTTTGTTTCGCCATCAACTGATTCTGAATCAGATAGATCATTATCATTATCAGCATCAGCATCATCATCAAATTCATCGTCTCTTTCTCGTTTCACAGAACCACCGCCCATTGATAGATCTAGTCCGTTCATTTGTTCTCTGAATGCAGCATTTAGTGCTTGCAATTCGCTTTCATTTGTTGGCAATAGACCGCGACCTATTAAAGCTGCTAGATTTGGATTTGCGGCAAAATATGATGGATACGGAATTGGAATACCACTAATTCCCATTCTATCTTTTTGTAATTCCACTAATCGTTGATTTAATAATATTCTGAATTGGATGGGATCAAATGGTGTAGCTGGTGGATTTTCACGTGACGGCATTGGTTCCATTGGTGCGCCATGAGGAACTTGTTGTTTTAGACGCATTCTATGATTATGGAACCAATTTGTAATTGTTCTAGTAGCTAGGTTCAATTCATTTGCTAAAAATTCTATTGTAGCTACATTAGGATATGGATCAAGAGCAAATGCAAGACGCAATGCTTCTTTTTGTTCTTCGGAAAATAGTACACGTTGTTTTTTATTAGGTGGAGCACCAGATGAGCCAACGGATCCTGGTCCTGGGCTATTTGTATAAAAATCATTTGTATCATTGCTACTTGTATCAGAACTATTGTCTTGATTACCACCTGGTCCTGTGGAACGTCTTCTTTTACTAGCTTCGCGCCGCTCATTTTTCAATAGTTGAAGCCGTTCAACATTATTACCATCTGATAGCCATAATTGCATTCTTATAAAAGGTTCACGTCCTTTTATACTAAGCATATGCCATGGCTTTGGTTTTGAGAGTAATTCAGAAACTGAACCTTGTGACAAACCAAGAACAGCTTCACCAAAAATTTTCTGTCCTATATTATTTGCAAGTAATGCTTCTTTGATTTTTGTTGTTATTATTTGTGTATCTAGATCTTGAGTTAGCGCAGCCATTTCATATACAGTTGGTGACATATGTTGATGCAATCCACGCATTGCATTGGCTTGTTGCGTTGATTGAACTGGTAACGCCATTGGTTTTTTTTCAGTGGAATTTGTTAAACTTATTGCATGGTGGGGTGGCATTCCAGGTGGGGTTAATAGCATGCCTTGATGCTGTGATGGTGGAATATGAGCCAATACAGATGCTTGCATTTGTTGCATAATATGCTGAGGGGTATTTTCTTGCATTTTTAGCTCATTCATAATTTTTTGCATTGGCAAATTAGCCATATTAGCAATATTAGCCATATTTCCCATTTTATTGGTTAAGCCAGTCGGTATTTGAGGACTACCGCTATAATTACCTGTACGCATTAATTTTTCGGGTGCTATTTTATATTGGCTAGCAACTAATTTATGTACAGCATTATCATCTTCCAAAAACATTTTCATTCTAATAAATGGTTCTCTACCTTTTTGTGTTAACATATGCCATGGTTTCGGTCTGGCTAATAAATCGGAAACAGATCCTTGAGAAAGTCCTAATACAGATTCTCCAAATAATCTTTGGCTTATTGAATATTGAGAAAGAGCTTCTTTCACGCGTCTCACAATATCTTCAGTATTTAAATTGTTAAACATATCGAATTGTTGTTGAGTTATGGGAGGTAAAACAGCTTTCATTGGCCTTTGAGGTTGTGAATGATGAGGCGTAACAGGTGGTTGAGTTATTAAAGAATTTGTAATAGAAGCCATCCTTTGTAATGGGCTAGCTGCACTTGAGAAATCTTCATTAGGTGTCATTGCTGGAGGAAGAATTAAATTACCCAGTGGACTTGCAGCAGCTGATGATGTACCAACACTTGCAGATGAATTGTTTGGATAACTACCAGGTTCTTGCTTTGGTCGAACTAAACTAAATGCACTAGAATGTCGCGGATCTTCGCTGGTCACTGAATCTTTGGTATTTTGATCAGATTGTTCACTGGGACAGTTTATTTGGCCATTATATTGTTCTTGTGTCTGCTTAAATCCTTTTTCTTTTGAAATTGACAAATCCTGCGCTGATCCATTAATTGTAGCTGTAGCTTGATGCTGCAGGGCTAATAATCCTGAAAGATTAGGAAAATTTGGTATAGTTCCACCTGTTTGTTGTAGCTTGGACAATTCACGATGATACGCTTCCATTGCTACACGAATATTATCATCTGGCATCTGTGGTATATTGGGATTTAGTGGCGCACCACCACTAAAAAATTGTGGAAAAAGAAAACTAAATTAAGTCTAGCATATTTTTATATTAAATAAATAATTGTTAGATACCTTGGAAATGATTCTCTTTGTGATCTTGACATAATTTTAGCGAGTTCTTCCTGATATATTTTGGTTATTTTATCCTGGGATATTTCATCACTTTTACGTTGTCTTGGCTGATTTTCTTTAAAAGCTGGCGATTGACATCTACTATGAATTGGTGATTTAGAATCCTCATTACTATTTAAATCGTCTCGTTCGCCTCCAAGTTCCATCAACGATTGTTGTTGGTGAAATTGGTGATGTATGTGTTGCGGTTGATGATGTATATTCGTATTTAAAGATGTTGGATTTTTCATCATTTGAGAAGCTTCAGATAAAATATGGGCAATTCTATCATCAGACATGGAATCATCTGATCGAGAATATTGTGGCATACCAGGATCTGAACCTGCAATATTAGTGAATATCTGTATAAAATTTAATACTAAAATTTCTTGAGTATAAATATTTAGATTTTTTTTTTTTTTTTTTTTGAAAGCCATACTATAACATTATTCTATGTATGCTATACGCTTACCTTTTTTTGGTATTAACGACTTTAGTAACAACACAGCTGTATCATCGCATGCCCACGCATGCATTTTTCGATAACTATCACGACCTTTTTCTGTAAGCTTATCCCAAGGTTTTGGCTTTGATAAAAGCTCAGAAACTGTACCCTGCGATAGACCAAGTACGTATTTAGCAAACAATCGCTGACCAATATTATGTACTGATAATAATTCACGAACCCGTCGTGATATATGTAATGTGTCTAAATTTTGATTAGCATATTTATCCATATTATATCTTAACATTTCTTGTAATTTTGCTTCCATTGGATCACCTTTTGGTATTAATGATTCACCAAGCCTGCCAGCCATTGATCCGCTCATTTGAATATCATCAGAAAATCGAAAATGATTTCGATCTTGAAACTGAAATGGTATACCGGGTAAAAAATTACCAGGAATATGTCCAAGTGATCCAAGATTATTATCTTCATTACAATTATTCTTGTTTAATGATATTGGATTTAATATTCCGCTTGATATTCCACCGGTACCAATATGATCATCTGTTGAATGACGTCCATCATGTAAATTTGGTGTACTCGTAGTTGAATTACGACCACTACTTTTGTCCATGTCTTGATGCAAATGATTATGTGAATTATTATTATTATTATTCGTGGAAGAAATACATGAATTATCTGTTCGTAAAGAATTTGAAAATGTTGAATTAACCAATTGACTTAATAAAGTTGTAGAAGATGGTTCTAATGTTGATGTTGTTGGTATAATATTTTGATATGAAGACAATACTGGCGTTTTATTTGCTGTTGTTGCTAAATCTGATAATGGTGTACCTTGTATTTGGCCACCATCATCAATAATTGGTTTTAATGATAAGAGTGTATTATGTTGTATATTTTCATTTGGTAATATAGATAACGAATTGTTAGAATGGGGTAGTGGTGGTATTTCAAAATTACGAGGCCAATATTTTTTTATTAGTTCCTCACCCAAAATTGTACCAAATTGTTCAACATTATGAAAATTATCAGGTACAGAAGATAAATTACTAGAATCTTTGGTTTGTTCAGTGGATGATACATTAATTTTATTTTTTAATTCCTCATCGTCTTTTGAATTTTGTGCATGAATTTTAGTTAGATCAGTGCATTCAGATGTTTCTATATTATGATCAATATTTTTATTATTTGGATTATTAATTTTAGTATTATTTTTGGAATTTGGTGTATTATTTAAATAATTTATTGAAGATTCAATAAGTGAAATCGTTGGAATAGTAGACGGTTCTGGTGAGGAACAATTATATGAATTTATATATTTTTTGTTGATTTCATTTGATGCGAATAAGTTCAATTGTTCGGTTGGTTCTGTGAAATTTATGGATTACCAAAATCAGAATTTTTTATATTTTATATTATAAATAAATGAATAAAATTAAAAGAAAAATATATTATAGCAACAACAACAATTAACACGCAAAATTTTTTAATTATTTTTTTTATAGAATTTTATAGAATTCGAACTTATAATAATGTTAACTAATATCTGATTTCTATTATATTTTAAGCAAGCATAATAGAATTTAAATATATTGATTATAAATAATAAAATATCTTACCATCAGAATTATAAATATCTGCTTTATCTTTATGCTGCACAGCTCCTAAAACTTTAGTATTTTCTAATAAAACTTCTTGAATTGGATCATCATCAACGGCTACTACTGATGTGGGTAGTGGACTGCCAATTTCACTAATTTCACTAAGTAGATAATAATTTTTGTGTTATAAATTTAGCAAGAAGCTATATAATTATTAATTAAGCTTACTCTCTTTCTTCTTTTATGGTTGGTTTTGATAATTTTGATTCACTATCGTCATTTGTAGTAACTTTCAATTGAGATTGTAAATTTGTTATAACCTCAATTTTTCCATTGAGATTTTCTTTAAGTTTTTGAATTTCTTCAATATTTCGTTCATGGAGGGTTTGTAAGCGACTTACCTCATCAATAAGTTTTTTTAGCTAGAATTAAAAATTTATTTTCTAAAATTACAAATATTTATCATTAAAAAATAAAATAAAAAAACAATTAAGTAAATCCAAAAAAATATATAGAATATTTGAATATTAACTGATGCTATTAAAAGTAAAGCTGCCCACACATTATAAAATGTGTTGACAATTTTGCCAAATGTGTTGACAATTTTGTCAAATGTGATGACAATTTTGTCAAATGCGTTGACAATTTGGTCAAGTTTTATTTATCGTGAGCAAGTTTAAAGCACGTTGACAACCATTTTTACGGTTGCCGAATAAGGTTGAAGAAATATTAAAATATTTTAAATTGGATGGGGAACTTGTATAATAAAAATTCCGTTTCTTGACGTTTTAAGTCAAAATATTCATGGTTTATATTATCAATATTTTTTATTGATTGAAATAATATTAAATCATAATTATATTTCACCATTTGACATTTGACACTATCCTGAAAAACAAAACACATTTTTGACAATTCGGTTGTAAACCAATTTGAAATGTGTTTGTAGTAAAAATTTAACAATTCGATTGATAATATAATGACAACCAAGGTTGTACAGTGTACGGGCATCTTAAAAATTCTCGATTAAAATGATAAAATTAGAATCGTTTAAAGTAAGTGAATAATTACAACACCAGATATTAATGAATTGACGAAAATAACTATAGAGAAGACTAAATACATTAATAAATTAAAATATTATGAATAATATGAAATATAACCTTAACAGTTTAATTGAAAAATTATATAACTTAATTATTGATAATTAAATAAAATATAATTTAAAATCTTTGTCGAATAAATAAATTGACTTTAAATATAATCACGTTTAAATTTTTATATGATTAAAAATTTCACAAAAAATCAAATTTTATATTAAATATAATATAGAATCATTAAATATTAAACTAAATTTTTGATAAGATATAATAATAAGAAACATCAATTATATTTTGATTTATTAGTTACTTCTGTACTTTGCTTAATATTCCCAATTTTCATTATTACAAATATATCCAAGAACTTCATAAATCACTTTACTATATATTAAAAAAATTAAAAATTATTTAAAAAAACTTAATAAATTGTTTCTGAACCTTTTAATCAAATCCAGTACTAATCTTGAACTAAGTTCTTGAATATAAAATCCATTTTTTTTTAGTCAGAATCTCTTAAAGTATCAATCGATTTCAATTTTGTAATATATTTTTATATTATTTTTGGTATTACCTACTCTCTTTAGTTACCCTAAGAGATGACCTGACATGATTTTTATTTAAAATATATATTTATTTTTTTTTGCTTTCAGTTTATTTCATAAAAATATGATCATTAATCTATTAATAATTAGAAAATTTAAATATTTATTAGATAATAAAATCAAAATACAAAAAAAAATTTATATGAGAGCATATTTAAACCATATAGTACGCAGAGATACAATTTTTTTTTTGTTAAATACATAAATTCTCTATCTATTATAATTAGTTTTGTTATAAAATATTTATGTTACCAATAAAAAATAAAAATTTATAAATATATAATAAATTGTTATCAAAAATTGGGTATTTTTATAGGAATTTGGTTTTGTATAATATATAGAATAAATCTGTGAACCTAAAATAGTAAGTTCACAATAGTAAAATATTGTGAAAATTAAGAAATTCCATAAGCTAAAATTAAAAATTACAATTTTTTTTAATATAATTTTCTTATCAATATTATAAATCTAATTAGTAATAATTATAATCGATTAAAATTTGTTTAGATCTTGTATCGGTAATGCTTTCAGACATTTACATTATATTTATAGTAATTATTCTTCCCCGTTCTGAATCATAAAAAAATGAGCTAATCTTTATTAAGAAAACATAAATTAAAATGAAGAAAATTAATATTTCGGCAACTCTTTGAATCGCAACACGTAAATAGTTAAAGAATGATGTTTGGACTAATACATAATCAATACTATTCTTATAGAATTAATACATACAATGAATTCAAGCAGCTGTAACTTCATGGATTAAAATCCACCTCTTCATCAAATCAAAATCGTGGTATGTTTAAAATTTTCAATGGAAAACTGCCAGAGGAAGTGGACAAGTCGAGCAATTACAATCTAGATGATAACATAATAAATAATATTCGAAAAATTGGTGTGGAAAACTTGAAAGATAATTTTGATGGGCTGTAGTGCCATGGAGTGATTAAAAGTAAGTAATAGTTATTCCATAATTATACAAACTCAAAAATTTATAAAGTTAGTTAGCTTGTTTACTTTAATTTAATTTAATAAAATCGTTAC
Organism: Rhamphomyia laevipes; assembly: GCA_963920725.1. Taxonomy (NCBI): domain Eukaryota; kingdom Metazoa; phylum Arthropoda; class Insecta; order Diptera; family Empididae; genus Rhamphomyia; species Rhamphomyia laevipes. Next base: position 3,410,033 of record OY987256.1, on the reverse strand, counting down.
AGAATTGATTTATTATTTTATGATTATTGATGTATATAAAATGGAATTATAAATCTATAAAAATGGTCACGCTGAATAGCCTAATTTAATAAACATCGTTAAACATTGAATCAACCTAAGTTATTTTTCTACTGTGAATAGAAGTATACAAATGGGAGACTGATTTGTTTGTGGCACTGTACAAGTTATAAACATCTCCAGAGGTTGTAAAGCTATTCAGTTAATTTGTAATTAGGTATTCGGTAAATTTTGTTATAAGTAATCAAAGATGATAGCTTTTGGAGAAATTTAATTTGTTGATGAAAAATCAAAATTAGCCTAATTTAATAATATAACATTTCATACTGTTATTAATTTGGTTATTATCGCGGAAAATTGCTATTTCCGACCTTAAATAATAACAATAATTGATGATAATATAATGTCAATTTTGAAGGTTTCAAATGGGGCCAGTCATTTTAATGCTAAGAAATGTTAATTATTAAGAAAAAATATTAAATACAAATGACATTTTTTTCTAAAATTAAAGTAATGATTTGAAAAATTAAAAAAATTATTATAATTTTGAGTTACAGGACAAATTTTATATTGTACAATTAACTTAAAGTTAATATAAAAACTAAAATTTCAATGCTTACTTCTTTATCTTTGGCAGCTAATTCTTCTGACAGGCTTCTTGTGCTATTACTATTATTACTATTATTATTATTATTATTATTATTTTGAATATTAATTAAATTATTATTATTATTATTATTATTATTGCTGTTTTCACTTGTACAAGTATTTAAATTTATATTACATTCGGTATCTTCATCAATTTCATCCAATTGATTTAATTTTGGGGAATGTGATGATAATTCTTTTGTTCTATCTCCAGTACTATTTTTTTTATCTACAGTTTGACAAACTTGTAAAAAATCCAATCTTTTCATATCAGCTGTAACTGTTTTTAAATTACATGAATCGTTTCTGTCATTGGTATCCGCCATTTTATTATTATTATTATTATTATTTAATGAAATTATTTGTTTATTAACTCTTAGATTACTAGAATTACAATAACTATTTATTATAGAATTTTTTGTACTGGACGCAGGTGTAATATTGCCACTATCTGATAACGGAGGTGATGGCGATGGTGCTTCAGTCAGTAAACCACCGTTTTGTAATTGATATTGTGGCTGATTTGATTGCTGATGAATAAGATTTTGGGACGGTGGCGGTGATGGTATATTAATACTAATATCTGACGATGAGTTTATAAGTTTTGTTGGTGATGATAATTTAAAATTTTTATCAGAATTATTCGTAATCGATATTTCTTGACAATTTATTGGTGAAGCTGTTGTTGATGTCGGTGATAGTGTTGAGATTTGTGATGAAGTTTGTGTTGTAAGATCTGTACAAGTTGATGATAATTGTTCTTTTAATGTGTTCACTTCTTTTTCCGCCAATGTTGCTCTCTGAAAATATTCATATATTTATTATAGAAATCAGTAATAATTTTATTTATTTATATATAGTTTAAACATTTTATTTAGTGTCATTAATTGTAAATAGTTTTAGAAAGAAATTACAATTCAAATATGGGCTAATTCATAACAAGAAATTTCTCGATTTATTTTACTTATTTATGTATCTAAAAATATACTGAAGTTACTGTATAAAAATAAGAATTTTAATAAACGTTAAAAAAATTGTTATAAAAGGACGAAAACAATCAATTGATATAATAAATATTTTACGAAGGAGATTCGAAATTAAACACTCAGTAATTACAGAAAATGCTAACGAAATCTTTAATCAAAAAGGTAAACGAGATGTAATCATAAATTTTGAGTAGAATAGCGAGCAACTAATTAATTTCTCAAATATTAAAAAAACAAATAAAAATCAGTAGATATTCTTCAATGGGAAATATTTAAAATCTTCGGGCTATAATAAAATACCCAACACCACAGTATTAAAAAATCTGCAATAGATAAAATTAATATTTTCCAAATCCTTTGAAAATATAGCCAAAGTTATTGCCATTAAAAAGCTACCAAATATCCAACAGACACAAAAAAAATTCTATCAATTATAGTTACCAAAAATATTGGAATTAGTTATAATAATATATTAACATGGAACCAATTTGATTTTCATGCTAAACACTCTAAAATTCATGAACCTAATAAATTATAATCTGATATAGGAAAATTACTTTATGTTCCTAAAAAATATGTATAGGAACATTACTTATCAACTTTTTCGATGCCTATTTGTACGAAAGAGTTTATTTATGAACTAATTAAAATTAAATTTTATAAACACCTTATAAAAATCGTTTGCAGTAATAAATAATTCAATATTGAAATAAATGGAGTTAAATCAAATAAAATCTTTAAATTGCAACAAGGAACTGTAACTTTCGAACCTAAGAACTGTACCTTATTTAATTGATTTACTGCAGTAAACTTGAATAGTATGTCAGTACAGATAAAAAATTTATAAAAAGTCAAATTATATTTAACTATAAAATGGAATTATCAAATAAAAGATATAAAGAAAATAAAAATATATACCAGACCTTACTGGTTGGTGGTTACAATTTAACGAATTCAACGTCCATATTATATTATGTCCGAAGAAGATTATCTTGTTAAGTTCCGTCAATTAAGACTAGGATTAGAAAAAATAAAAAAAAAATAAAAAAAATGTAATTGATTTAAATTTTCTTCAATTAATTTAACTATAAACATAAAATTAAAACAATTTAAACAATTTTAATTATAGTGAAAATCAATTAATTTAAAAATCAATTAATTTAGAGACATCGTAAAAATTTTCTTTTTAATTTATATATATTTTATTAAACTTCTACTGAAATGGAATTAAACTTCTACAATTTTTATTAAACTTCTACAATTTAAAGATAGACCTTCGATTTTATGCAACAGCATTTTTTTAATAACGATTTTTAATATTAAATATAGAGAATTAACGCGAATTTGTTTTTATACAAATATCATAAGTGTCAATAAAGAGACATAAAAACTATACGTCTACAAGTTGGACTACGTCTGAATTCAAATTTTATATAGATTTCGATTGGTTTTAATTAATTTTTATGCTCTCCAATCGAACAAGAACACCAAATCAATTTATTTTATTAGAATATGGACGAGATTGCAAAATTCAAAATTAAAATTTTTAATTTGAAAACAATGAAAATAATAAATGACATGGCATCCATTTTATGTGAACTAAAATTACTTGTTGTTTTTATATTTTTTATATGACTAATAATTATAAAAATAAAAGGCAACCACCTGCTATCATTTGAAAATTTATAATAGAGGGGTAAAGATCGATCAGTTTAGTTTCGAGTTGATTCGTACAGTAGCCAATCGTCTGGTTAAGTAGACATATTATATTTCGTATTGTAATTTTTATTATATTTTTTTTTTATATAACTCTGGATGAATTTAAATATCTTCTATAAACATTTTATCAGCCATGTTTCATCACACATTAATTTTTTTTTTATTTTGAAACTGTCAAATTTTATTTCTCTTGAGATTTGCTTCACTTTGGATTCGTAAAAGTTCAATCATTTTAATCGTTTTTATCGTGTTCACTTCCATATATAAAATATTATGCAGAGTTTAAATTTGATATATTGAAGCCCAAGTTTTAATCTTAAACAAAATCAAGATTTCAAAAAATTGGATTTAGATCAAAATAAAAATTGATTTTTTATTATAATCGAAAATTTAAATTGATTTTTTATACTACTGAAATATCTACTAATTTTTAATTTTTTAATATGAAAAATAAGTAATAAAATTCAAGTACAAATTAAATTAAATTAAATTCTTTATAATGACAAAAAATCGAATGTTGAGCTGGGCGATTAAATTTATGTAAAATTTAACAACATAACTTCAATATAAATGAAATGATAATACAACGTGTAATAAAATTGTTAATTAAAAATTAAATTCTTCTATTAATTCAAATCTAAAATTCCACGCTATACTAATAAATTTTCAAAGTTATACGGAGTTTGCCCATTTACGACTTTTATACAATTCTCTTCAGATAGATTAATAACCCCAAAATTAGGTACTCTAATATTATTTAAAATTCTTTGAAAACTATTTATCCATTTACTTATAGGATTCAGTTTAAGTAACTTTTTCTAGCTTTTAATATCCAATTCAGTTTTCTTGAATCCTTTATAATAGATACAATTATTTCCTGCCCTTTCTTATAATCTGAAAACCTATAAAAATCGTGAGAACTACTGAAATGTCAAACTGAGTATATTCAACCAGCTTTGTAAAATATTTGCATCCAAAAATAATTTCACTTTTTCACTCCAGTTTTATTTCTTTCAACATCCCATTAATGATTAATCCGATACAATTCCTACTTTTTAACTATACCCACACTTTCCACCTATTTAAAACCCTTTCCATAATTTTCTAACTAATAACTTTTGTAACCTCTCTTGGTCATATTATTTAAACCTATATTTCCAGCTTAATGATGTATTGTTTGAAAGAAAACTTCTGTAACTCCTGCAACTCCTCGTAACTTAAAAACGGCACAAATTGATTAAGCTATTAAGGTTCATGTTAGCATCAAATTGATTAAGTTATTATGTTTCATATTAGCTTCATAAGACAAAATTATTCCTTTTCACTTATATTTTCATCTATGCTCAAATTCGGTGAACTATTATAGATATTAATTTTTTTCACTATATTCACTACATTTCCCTTAAAGAACCATTTTTCTGGTCTACTTCTTCTTTATTACTATTTAATTTTAACATATTTATAAAACATTAAATGGAATAGAAATTGTTTATTATGTTTAAATTAAAGATAGATAGTATTAACGTTGTATAAGTTTCTGTTACTAAGGACACAATTAAGGATTATTCAATTTCAATTTGCAAAATTATAAATTACCAAAATTTTCTTATAAAATGAAATACAATTTTGTATTTTTGCGAGTAATTAATATTTACTTTAATTTCGACTATTATTTTAAAGAAAATAAATTATTCCTATACAGTAATTTTTTGTCTTGATTTAATTTTCCGGGAAATTTTTCGCATATTTTGGTATTGAGCACAAATTTTTGGTAATTTAATATAAAATAATTGTAAATAAATTGAAAAGTTTATGAAATTTTATTACAAATTATTTTAATTATGAATTATTTCAAGAAATTGGATTAAATATTAGTAACTGAACTTATTTTGATTGAAGTAGATTTAGAGTTTAATATAAGTAACATTATTTAAAGAAAAACAAATTTTTTGATTGAACACTTTAAAGCTGTCACTAAAACTCTAAGACTAGTTTATTTTTACTTGGTCGACCTTTAGGGTCACAGTTTTTTATTCATTACTCAATATATTAATATGTTTTACCATGTATATTTATCAATAAAGTTTACACTGTACAACATTTACACGTAAAATAACTCGGTAGCAAAATGTTTGTAACTTTTAAGATTATAGATTTTAACACCTTACAGATCACAGCTTTAAAGTGTCGTAATATAATATTTTTCACGCTCTTCTTCATTATATAAATACTTCTAATAAAAATTCAATAAAAGCAAATGTTTACACTTTTAATGGACAGTTTTAATGGTTTTTTAGTTTTCATTCAAAATTAATTTTTCAAAATTTTATCCTAAATAAAAAATATATCGTCCTTGTAATTGATATTTTTTATGTTTATATTGAATATCGCATGATATAATTTGTCCAATTTAAAGAAGATTACAATTTAAAACAGCTTATTAAAATTCGGATTTACGAATTTAATTTCACACTGTATTTCCACTGTTTTACGCAAACTTCTAGGATTAATATTAAAAAAAGACAGTCTAGTTCTAGTCTAATCTAAAGGATTTATGAGAAATATTTATTTATGAGTTTCACTGTTTCTTCTTGTTCTGTTTATATTATTAAATATTATTTTTTTTTTATAAATTTTAATTTTAATCCATACGACAAATTTATTCAATTATTTTAAAAAAACTGTCTCGACATATAAAATATTTAAATATAATTTAAATCAAAATAATCAAATAGTCTATAAATAAGTAAGACAACTAGGAGACCCGAAAAAGCAGTTGCATAATTTTATTAGGTATTTAATTGACATACGCATATTTTTTACTACTTAATCACACACTTCACTATTAAAAACCTCTACCCAATTTACACTTTTATCTAAAGTTCACATTCTGTGAACTTATAATTTCATAATAAAGATTTATAGGAATTCTAAATTAATTAATACATAAATTTTAATTATATTATATAAATTAAATTAATTTTTTAAAATTTCAATATTTAATTTTCATAAATTTATTATTAAAATAATTTTCAAATTCAAATTTCGCGCGTTAATTTTAAATATCAATTTTGCATCAATTTTTTTTTAAATATTTTATATTAGTCACGCCTCTTTTTTCTTAGTTATAATTTTATTGCCGGTGTGAAAAGATGTGTCCGTATTTGGTATTGCGAAAAATTTAATTAAATTGAAATTATTTGTGGTTTTTTTTAGTTAATAATTTTTAAAAAGTAGTTTTAATTATAAATAAATATTAAAATATTGACATTTTATGAAAATTTAATAATATTTAAAAGTGAAAATTAATTAATAGTGTCTTTTTTCATGTAGTTCGGTTGTGAAAATTAATTTCAAGACAATTTTTCATATATATTCAGCCATTTTGAATGATTGTTTTTTTACATAAAGGTAAATTATATTAAACATTTTTTATTTTGATTTCCAGATTTTTATTTTATGTTTATAATTCTATTTTAAAAGTTGTATAATCTCCAGAAGTTATTATTGAGATATATGACAACAATGAGGTTCAACCTTATGGGCTATTTTTTTTTATAAAAAACTATATTAATTTTCTTAGACATTCGTACCACAATCATCACAAGTCTTTAATTTTGTAGAACATTTGAAACTCCCTCAGTATAAATAACTTTCATACAAATTTTAGACAAATATGGAGGGTTACAGATAGAGTTTTTTGTTTTGAACCACTTCCCCCAATTTTTTTTGCAGTGAATTTTTTTGAATATGCAGATATAAAATTAGGACTCATTTAATTGACAAAACTTGTATGTATGTTGACAAAATTATTCGTTGCACAATATTCTAGCTTGATAGTTATTGGCAAATTCAAATAATCAACTCATAAAAAAATTGTAAAGATTATCAGTTATTTTGATAAATGGAAATTATAATTCTCAGTTACTTTAATTATTTAATATTACGTATTGTTACTCAATGGCAATCAGTATACAAGCTTCGTACACACTTTTGAGCCGTAAATTGTAAATATGTATTTGGTTTTTTCATCGTGAATTATATTAAATTACAAAAATAATTAATGAAAAATATTAATGGAACTAAATAATTCCATAGAAAACTATTGGATTTCATCTCGGTGGTCTGTGGATATTAAATATATTTATTGTTGGCGAATTGAACTAATCTGCAATGTTATATAAATATTAAAAACTTGTTCCCTTTATAATATGAAAGTTATTTATTCTAACTTGCTAACCATTTACATTCACTATTACAAACACCATTTCAAAACTAGATTTTAATTGTGGGATCAAATTGACAACATTGAAGTGAAATTAAATGGTGAAATTTGATGGCCAAAAGACAACCAATATAAAGATTTAAAAAAAAAACTGTTCATCTCTTGTGATTAATTCAATAATATCATTCGAAGTAATTAATCCAAGTATACAAATAATTATGAACATAAAATTTTACAAAAAAAAAAAACAATATTAAATTCAAAATATTAAATTTTTGAATAAATTTAAATTCTATGAAAAATTCTCTACAAAACTGTCTTAATAAAATTGTTAAAACTTTTTTTTTTTTGGTATGTTACAAGCTGTTACTATTTATAATTAATTATGCTTTGCATAATTTAAATTATGATTTCTGTATTTTAATCACTCAATAATGAAAAAATCATCAAAACATTAATTTCATAAATGTGAACGTGATTGATTTTAGTCCATGTACAATAAGTAAAAAAGTAAATTGATTTTTTTTTTTATTTTTAAATTTATAATTTACAAAATTAAAAAATTTTTAATTAAAAAAAAAGTAAACAAACTAAAAACTGAATTTACATTCCGGCGAAATTATTAATTTTTTTAAAAATATTAAAATTCCTTCTATTATTTAGTAATCCTTTTGAAATTATTGTATCCACTATTTTCCTATTATCACATATTTAATTACAATATCATCACACCATTTCAAAATCGCGATCACAAATTTTTTTTTTTCATTTTTTAAGTTTTCCCCCAAAACTTTTAAAATTTTCATGTTGCGTCGGAAGCGTTTTCAACACTAAATAATAAAACACTTAAAAACCTCTCACCTGTTGCCAAAATTGTGCTAATAAATAGATACGTTCTTTTTTGAATAGCCAATCCATAGATTGAACAGCCGTCAAATCCATATCGGCTATTCCACCGGTTTGTTGTGGTAGAGTTGGCTGCATTCGTTCTGCTAAATCCTTTAAAATTAAATGTGTATTTCCTTTTTTTATATGTAAATTGTAATAATTTTCTGCAAACTTTTTTTGAATAATTTATAATCCTTTTTAGTTTAAGTTGTCTTAATTTTAATTATTAGACAAATACTGAAATCCACGTCTACATTTTTATTTTATTTTATTTTTTATTTTATTTTTTACAATATAATTCGTAACTTTTCATTTTATAATTATTGTAAAAGACCATATTTTTATTTCATTTAATTTTCTTTTAATCAAATTAGTTTTAATTTTTTTATATATTAAAAACTATTTACATATTTTTCACAACACATTTATGCGAATAATTTTCACAAACATTAAATTTCATTTAATTTTCACTTTAGATCATTTCAAATTTTCATATATTTTATAAATTTCTCACTAAAATATAAAATTTAAATTTCTATACATTTTGTATATATTTAATTTATGTTAATTATTAATCATTACAATTTTCTTTTTAATTATTTAAAATTAACTTTAATATTTTTTTTTTTGTCACTTTTTTCTTTTTCATATATTTTTAATTTTTTTTTTTTTTTTTTGAACAATTTTCTCACTTTTCATTTTTCATTGAAATTTTTTTTTTTTTTTCAATAATTTATTTTGTAATGTAATGACTTAGTTTTCACTTCATTTAAATAAAATATAAATATATATATAAAAAAAAAAACTTATTACACTATAACGCGAAGAGCAAATCTTAATTCCAGTGTTGCTCATAAGAAGTTCAGCTGATGACTAAACATTGAGACAAAAACCAATTCAACAATTTCATTGATATCTGCAATGGCAATACTTTTTTTTTTTTTTTTTTTGAATATAATTTTTATTTTATTCGAATAAAAAACTCTTTTTATCAAGATAAAGATAAAATTGTTGCCCGCATTAATATAAAAATTCGACGATAGTAGCATGCAATAATAACAATAAAAGTTTACTGTCTTGATAATATTGTACTTTTGAGTTAATAATCAACAACAGTAATCATCGAATATCTTTTTTTATTACAAAAAATTTTTCTTTAGATACAAAAAATTATTATTTCCTTTTTTTTTTTTTTTAATTCAAAACTGTTAAGTTTTCTATGTATTGCACTCAACCTATCAAACGTATATAACTAACACTATTATACGAAATAAAAAAAACAAACAAAAAAAGTGTGTAGCGCAATGCAAACGATTTTTTTTGTATTAATTTTATGTAGCTATTGGTTAAGAAGCAAATTTGTTCTAAGTTCTACGGCTGACTTGGTGCGACTGAATATAAATTTATAAATCGAATCGGCATTATTAAGCGACTCCAATAAAAGAATAGGATAAATAATATTAATAAAAAAAAAAATCATATATGTAGATATAAAAAAAAAGAAAATTATTATAAAAAAAAAAGTATTGTATATTTTTTATATAGTCATTTTTTTTTATCGTTGTATTGGATATTTTGATATTTTTTTACAATTTGAAAATAAGAGAAGGAAGAAATCTCAATATTTATGTATAGATACAAAAAATTGTTATATGGATTCTTAAGATACATATAATTATTATCTTATGAGAAGTCAATACTAATGCTAAATAGATAAATGTCATAATATTGTATATATGTAAAAGTATCGATGTAATTAAATATTTTTTATAATCATTAAAATATTACCTCGTCAATGTTGACTTACCCCTCAAATATGGCAAAAAGAAAATTGAAATTTTCAAATCGCACTACCTAAACTAAATACATAAATCATAAATATATTTTTGTTTTGAAACATAAATTAATTAAAATATCTTTTAGATATATAAATAATTTAGATTCTAATTATGAAAAATGAAAAACAATTTTGAAATTTTTATAAAATTGAATAGATTTTGTTAGGGTGGGTGGGTAGTATGTGTTGAAATTGAAACACATTATCAAAGGTTCACTAATTTATTTATTTTGTGATAAATAATTTCAATATATATACAAAAATAATTCAATAAAAATATATTTCCAAATAAAAAAATTTTATATTTTCATTTTTTTTTTATATATACATATTAAAAAAAATATATATAGAGAGGAGAGAATATTATTGGACACGCCTCTGGATAAAAAAAATATATACAGTGGTAAATGACATATTAGCAATTGGGATTTTTTTTTTAATATGGTTATATACTAGTAAATACTTAGATATAGTTAATACTTTAGGTATATACAAGTTAGTGGAAATATTGATTAAGACAATACGCGATACATTCGTCATTATCTTTTTAAATCTATAGCCACTGTTTTTTTATCCTAATAAGAAAAAATTATTAATAAAAAAAATTGTAATAAAAACTATTATAATTTTCATATGTAAATAAATATTTTTCGAAAATAGGGGAGGTACCTTTGCAGGTACTATTGTAATATAAATCTTTTTAGATTGCTGCCCCTGGGTAGTAAACACTGATTCGAAAAATGCAGATAAAAATGTCCATAATCTTTTTCTTTTTTTTTAATATAATAATAATTTTTTTACCCTTTCTTTGTTAAGTTGAAGATTGTTCGAAAATAAAAAAAAAAATGTATAGTAAATAGAAACTAATTAAATATGTATCTTTAAAATTGTTTATTTTAGTATTATATTGTTTACAATTTTTATACATCAATTTTTGAATATGTCAAATTAAAATAAGGTTCGCGATTGGGTGTGTGAATGATATACACTTTTGTATAAAACATTTTAAATATTATGTGGTTTAGAGATGATTGACAGTATTGATTTTTGATTGAGAAAATTAAAACTTTTCATCAGGATTCAGTTGAATATTTAATATAAAAATGACCATGGACGATAAAGATGAATATAAATAATTAGTTGATTATGTTTGTTATTGATACAGTTCAGAATTATATGCAATATTGTCAATTTATTCTTCTGAGGATATTTTCTCAGGATTGTAATTTATGTCGAATAGATTTAATTAATTTTTCTACCTGACAGTGTAAATTTAAAACAAATTTCATTAATAATCCATACAGAATGATCTATAGATAGATAGCTCGTATATAATCTTTGATTTATGAAAGTGTAAATTAAATTTAGATTTAGATCGAACAAGCAATAAATTTTTTAACTATAGTCACCAGGCTATCTAATTTTAAACTCTTATAAATTCACATCAATATAAAAAAGTTTTTCGTGAGTTAGGGCTACAATATTTCAGAATTATATACGATATTTTCATTGCTCGTAAAACGTATTTTAGGATATTCTAAAATATTTTAATCATCACAAATAATTTTAAAGACTAATTGCTTTTATATTGACTGAAAACTGAAATATAAATTTTAGTATATAGATTTTACTAGTTTCTATTTATATATTAAATTTGATATGATTTCACTCGTAAATTTGATATGATTTCACTTGTAATAAATGGCAATCTGATATTTTCATATTGGAACTTGGAATAGTACAATCATTTTCAATCAAAACATTACTAACGTACAAGTAAATTATCAATTTATAATTGTCAGTCATATAAAGTTTGTATAGGATAAATTATAAACTTACTTAATGGAGTAGCTTCCCACGATCTAATTTTATTCGTTTGTTAGGATGTTGGAATTATACTTATAAAAAATTTATTGTTTTAATGTATTATTTTTCGTATTTCTTAGAAAAATTATATTGTTAGGAAAATCATATTAAAATTTAATTTAATATAAAATATGAGAAAAAATTACGAAACTAAGTTGAACTTACAATTAAAATTAAAAAACATAAAAATTGGTTAACATTTATGTTTTGCGTGCGGAAATGTTTAGATCCTTTTGTACAAATTAACTTGATTTTTACAAACGTTTAAGAATTTCTTATTGTAATAAATCTATCAATTTGTCATTATTTGATATCAATAATGCAGAAAAAGTAAAGGGCGTTGTTTTAAAGTTCCTATATACATAGCTAGTTTTATGCACTAGATATCTAGAATTAATTAAATTAATAGACTTTATTTACAGACTGCAAAATTAAATTGTAAATTAATAAAGAATTAATATTTGTTATGATAGTGAGGTACCCTCTTGAGTACGTCATAAATATTATATATAGAATATTTCGGTTTTTTCGATGTTGGTATTATATTAAAATATTTGTATATGGAAAGGAAATTCTCTTATTTCTCTCCTTAAAAGTATCTGCGCAATTCGGAAGAATAATCTTATAATATATTGTTTTCAAAAAATCCTTACAGTTTTATCCTATACTATACATAATTATATTGAAATAATATTTATTACTCAATTTATTAATTTTGTTTTAATTCAATTTTAATTTAATTTATTAATAAATGACTTAGAATTGTTGAGTATTTTATATATTTTGTATAAACATTTTTTAAGCAATTTCGATGTAGTACCATAATTGTTTTTGATGGCATCAATTTAATTCCATGATTTAATTATTTCCACTTTATTTCATACAATTGTAAGAAAATGAATGTTTAATTCCTTTAATCAAATAGTATATTAATATATAAGAAAACTAGGAAACCTGCAAATTCAGTTTCATAATTTTATTACATAATAATAATTGACACACGCATAATTTATTCTAATAAATTACACACTTTAGTATCAAATTATTATTATATATCAACCAAGATTTAACACTTTTGGCTCCAGTTGTAATTTTTTCCAAGCCTCTCAGTTTGTATGAAACTGTGCCCCCTACCTTCTCACTAAGTCTGACACAATCGTAAACATAAACTTAATGTTTATCTACTAAAATCTTCTTACTTTTTTAAAATTCATTTAGTAATTTACATTTTTCGAATTATATTACATTGCTGCGTTGCCAAATTCATCATACAATCATAGTTATTTATTTTGGTCGTATAGATGACGCTAGGAGTATCGAAATTGAATTAAATTTCATTTTTATTTTTGTAAATCAATACGATTTTTATGTTTTTACAATTTTTCTCTATATTTATTGTATGTATTTTTTAGGTGAAATTTGAAACTTAATGTAATTAAATGATTAAATAAAAAATTGTAATTTTTGTAATGTTTTTTATAATATATTGAAAAATTATTTAGTTATTATTTATGTTTAATAGTTTTATAGCTTCTTACACATTTAATGTTTTATTTTTATGTTTGTCGTCCAGAAAAAATATTTTTTATAATTTTATAACTACGATTTTATTAATATTTTGTTGAAAGAATACACTAATTTTCAGTCCACACAATTGATTAAATAAATTATATTACTGAAAAATTAAAGCTTGATAGCTAAGCTATATTAGTATAAAATATTTTTCTTCAAATTCTTAACCTGATTTAAATCAACTAGAAAATTAAATAATGTTAATTAACTTTCAATGAGCATTTACCTATTAATTATGTAAATGTGTTTATCTATGATATGTTACTACTTCAAAAATAAAAAAACCAAAGATTTGTATTATAGATAGCTGCTTCCTGATTGAAATCTATGATATCGAATTGTTACTGCTATAAATATTATACATTTAAATTATAATCTAAAATATCGATGCGATTAAAATTAATTTCCAGTAACCCGATCCAATATCAAACAAGAAAAAAATATTTTTTAGATAACTTTTTATATAGTTTACATTTATTAAAGAACTTATTTAAATTTTAAAGCTGATTATTGACATTTATAAATTAAATGTTCGATAAGGCAAGGCCATTAATAATTTAAATGTATACTATAATTTTGATGAATATTCAATATCTATTTAAAGTCAATAGCACAAAATTGTCGATAATTGCATATATTTGTAAAAAATCGTAATTTCCCTCTAAATATAAATTCGATATGTATGACCCAGTAAATTCTGTATGTTAATTTTAATTGCAAGTATTTAAGTAGGTCAAGTGTATTTGATGAATTATTACTATAGTAAATAACCATAAATATTATTTATAAATAATATTTGGTTTTACTAATGAACTAAAATTGCAATTAAACACAATTTTAATATTACAATTAATATTTCTTGTATGCTTTTTGATTTAAAAATTACTATACGTTGGCAGTAAATTATGTAATTTCTTTTGAAATGTTATAAATAATTTGAAAGACATTAAGAATTTTTTTTAAATTAATTTGTTAAAATCTCATTATTTGTTATATATTTGAGTATTAATTCACGGGAAGCGTACTTAAATTATAACATATAATAATATTCCTTTAATTATTTTTGTTACATACCTATGCTTCCATTTTATTGAACATTGAAATATTTCGCTAAGAAAACTGTTAAGAAAACATCTGCGGATATTTAAATGTATACTTGGCATTTGACATATTCAAAATATTAAAAGATTTTCAAATATTTTGATACTTCTTATTCAAGAAATTGAGATAGGGTGCCGATTATTTGAATCAAACAAATTCTATGATTCATTTCGATAATAAAGGATAAAATTTCCATATAAATACAATTTACTGGCTGGTTTAAGGATTCAAACTAGTTTGTAAATAAAAATTTATTCTGTAAATGGCTGATTATGATTTAATACCTACAGTAGTACTGCATTGAATGACTTTACTTATATATCTTTCGATTTTTTTGTACCAATTTCATTAAATAATTTTGTAGATTTTCGGTATTTTTTATTTTTTTAAATCAATAAAATTTTACGTTTATTATATGACTCAGCTTATGGGTCACATGTAGTCGTACATTTTGCACATTTATATTACACTTTTGTTATATTATCAATTTATTTTGAACAAAAACAAATAAACTACTCAAAAACATTAAAAATTTCACGCCATCTAATAATTCAGAATTTTATCTTACATGAAATTAATTATGAAGTAAAAGTGCCGCCGATACGATTATTTTTAGTATAAGCGGAATTTTAACATGTTAAGCCAAACTAAATTTTATATATATGGTAATTTTATATACCTAACCTGAAGCAGCGTTTTGTCCTTAAAAGTTTATCAAAATACGAAAATCTTTATCAGGTAATCGAATAAATATTTCAGTTGTTGTAGCCAAAACCAATAACTTTACATTAACATTTTAATAATTCTTTTTAATTCTTAAATTCTGAACAACAACAAATTTTATATTTTATATTTATGTTTTCTGACTGAAAGATACAAATCTTATTTATTATCATATCCTCCACATAAAGTGGAAAAGTATTATATGATATTTAATATATAGCATGCAACATAAAAGCATAAACACTGATTTACTGAAATTTCCAATAAACTCATATAACTATAGAAGTACCTATACAAAAATTGAAAATGTGTTTTGCTTTGAACATTTTAAGTTATGAAAAATTATTTTTATATTTTTTTTTTATAAATATTTAAGATTTTATATTTTAATAATTAATAAATTTTAATATTTTTAATTTATAGAATTTTTACTTTTTATTACAGTTGAAAAATCTGAACCATAGACCATAGAGGAAATAAAAATGATTTAAAAATATTTATAATTGTAACCACAATCAAATCAGCTGAGTAAGTTTTCAATATTTAAATTACATATTTTGTACCACTTTCAATTATAACTTCTGACAATTTAATTCAATATAAATGATCAATTGAGACCTCGTCAAGTGCAGATATATTTAAATTGTTACAACTATTAAAATGAACTTTTTATATGCATTTTATTATTTATTTTCATTATTAAAACAAATTATCTTCAAACCCCTCTATTGAAAGGGGGTCAGAATTTAGGTAAATTCAATATTAATTTACCACCCAAATTCGAGAATATTTGAGGTATGATTCTTGTATCTCGCATACTTGATATTTATATAGTTTAGTTATAATAGATTCGGGTCTTTCAGACTCCCCTGATGGTGGCAGTGTAAAAAAATATTATTGGACATTTCCAATTTTGTCTATATACCAACAAAATGATGGCAGCAATTCTTGGTGGATAATAAGACAGATAAAAGATGCACTCTACCATGATTAACAGCTTGTTTTTCTAAAATAATTATTTCATTATAACTGATATAATTATTTATATAAATTCCGCATAATATTTTTCTTTTACAGTCGAAATTAAATCACGTCCAATGCAGTGTCATAAATTTGTTAACTTTAACCGATAAATTATAATTAATTAATTCATTGCTAGCTAATTTCTATAAAATGATTTTCTTTTACTATAATTTTAAATTAAAGAAATGATAAAAAGTCATAAATTTTGAAAGTAAAAACAAAATAATTTCTCAAGTCTTTCATTAGCTACCAAATAGGATCCTCTACCTCTCCCACAGATTAAAATGTTTGTAAATATGTGCATATACATTTATATAAATAATGAATATTATACAACATTTTTGTATATTAATTTTACATTGCTACGTTGCCAAATTTATCATACCATCATAGTTATTTATTTTGGTAGTATAGATGTCGCTAGGAGTATCGAAATTGAATTAAATTTCATTTTTATTTTTGTAATTCAATACGATTTTTATGTTTTCACAATTTTTCTCTATATTAAATTAATTATGTATTTTTTAGGTGAAATGTGAAACTTTCTGTAATTAAATGATTATATGAAAAATTGTAATTTTTGTGATGTTTTTTATAATATTCAAAAAATATTAAGTTATTAGTTATGTTTATTAGTTTTATAGCTTACACATTTAATGTTTTATATTTATAATGTCGTCCAGAACAGAAATATTTTGTATAATTTTATAACTACGATTTTATTATATGTATTTTATTGACAATTTACGCTAATTTGAATTTGTACATTATGTATATAATGTGTAAAAGTGAAAAAGTATATAATAAATACTATTATGTATAATCAGTTTACAATATTTAATAGTAACATGCAACATACAAACAAAAATACTGATTTACTGAAATTTCCAATTTTACTTCATATTCAAAAGAAATTAAACAAAATATACAAAATTTGTGAACCTTGAATTATTATATTAGCTTATATACTTCTTGTCTAATAAATAAATTGCACTTGGACTGGGGTGACTGCAGTAACAACAGATACACAACAATTTTATGTGTGAAAAATATAAAACATTTTTTCAGTTTTTGAACGAAGTAAGAAAAGATTTCTAGGATTACTGTTAATGTTTACTAATAGCAATTCACAAGACAGTAAATTTGTTATTGTTTGTTACTAATACTTACTACTCCCGCCGTACTTCTATAAGATTGAAGATACGATCTCAAGCAATGAACAAAACTTTTTTTTTTTTATATTACATTTAAAATAATTTCCTGGGCTTGGTTGGTAGTTTATTTGATTATTAGTATTGCCACTGCAGACAACAAAGAATTATGTTGTATTAATTTTGCTTCAGTGTTTTTAGTCACTAGTTGAACGTGATATGAGAAACATTAAAATTGTGATTCTTCTTCGTAATTGTGATAAAAGTTGAATGTGAATTAAAACTATTATAAATTGAATAAAACTAAAATAATGAAGTGAAATTTTAAAGATGTACCTATATAAAAAATATTGAATTTAAATAAAAAAAGGATAAGAAATACTGGAAAAATTTGATTAGTTTCAAAAAGTTGTGAAAATTAAAAATATTAAAGGAAATATCTAAAATTAATGTGTAAAAGTGTGAAATAAATCGAAAAATAAAGCATTGTATAAATAAAATTTATCATTAATCATAGAACGATAAACATCTAATATACGTGGAATTATCAAACCAATTCGTACAATTTTAATGACGATTCAATATTTAATAAATTGTCAAATATATAATATTAATGAAGGCTATAAATAATATTAAAGGTTTTACTAAAAGAAAATGGAGATATTTCTACAAACAAATCGATAGAAACACAATTGTTACTATCGATTACATGGATTACCTATTCGTAATTGAACTATGAACTATTAATATGATCAATTTGGATATCAGTGATATTACTATATCAAAATAACTGCTGCCGGCGGGTTTTCTACTACAAGGACAGATCAAAGCTAAACATTTTTTTTGGGTTCTCATCTCATGGAAAAATTAATTACATTTAAGGGGCTACTATTTATAGATAATGTAATATTCTGGATAATACAACATGCCAACTCAATTACCTAATTTTTGGAATGTCATACAAGGTATTTAAATATTTTTTAATTTAATAAAATTTTGTTATTTATTTCTTATAATTTCACAGCAATCTTAGGAAGACCACAGGCGAGTTAATTAGTTCTGGCGTATATTAAAGTGATTGTTAAACACTCAATTTGATATTTCTTTTATAATTAGTTGTTACAAAAACGTAAAAATCTTAAGAATTTTAAATAAATTGTAATTTATCAGATTTTGTTTTGGATTATAAATAAATAATAATTTTCACAAAAATTTTGGTTTGTAGCATTTAATTTTATTTACATGATATTCATTGACTGAATAGGCAGTAAAATTAATAAAAATAGTAATTTATTAATTAAGTAAAATGTTGGATATTATTTTATTTGATATTATTTAGAGTTATATAGTTAAATAATATTTGTTGGTATTTAATATACTTAAGCAAAATTTTCATTAAAAGTGTAATATTAATATTATCTTTCTTTAGTCTAAAGCTCTAAAGTGTTAATAAGAAAATATAATTCTATTACATCACATTCTGTTGAATCTAAAGAATGTAGTAAAGCTATTTCTTCGTCAGATTCATGTATAGTTAAATGTATGCCCTTTTTCTATATTCAACAATTTAAATTAGCCTTCAATAGTTTCTTGAGTACTGTATTTCTTAAGTGTAAGCAAAGTACAATTGGATCTAATCATCTAATTCCTGCAAAGAACAAGATGTTCCCACTACCTCAATTTAATATTTGATATTTGTTATAATTGGCTCTCATCGATTGAAAACATTGGCTATTTAAATGATTTAATAATTCACTAAATCAGATAAAGTGAGTAGAATTTACGAAATTTCTTTAAATTTACTAATACAAGACATAAAACATTTTCATAATCAGCCTTAAAATAAGACATGAAAGTAATCACCAGGAGCTGTGATATATTTGGGAAAAGCAGTCGATAAAAAATAGCGATAATATGAACCAATCTTAAGACAATATTAGATGTTATCCATCAGTATTTCTCCACTAATAATTATAATTGGTTTAGTTGAACCAAAAGTATATTTAAATTAATGAGTTATTCAACTAAAGTTGCACTTACTTACCGTAATTTAAAATTTAAATAACAAGAAAACGTAACCTGTTTTGTAGCTATGAAGTGTCAGTGGTAAATTTACATGCTGTTTTGTGTTGACTGTTCAGTCTTTAATTGTGTTTAGACTTCCGATAAATTACTTAAGTTCATAGTCATATTAGCTACCTGTCTTTTTTAAGTGTGAAAGTATACTTAAAGCAAAAAGTATTCATCAAATTCAATGAAATTGGATATAATTCGCGTTTAGCTTACATTTTGAATTCGAAACCGATGAATTTAATGATGCCATTGTATGTTAATAGCTTGTGCAGAAGAAAAAAGATTGTAGTACAACATTATGACAAATTATCACTGTTATAATAAATTAACCAATATATAATAAGTTAACCAATAAAAATGTTGATTAAAAAATATGAGGTTTGAAAATTTTTACCAATTTGCGACTTTCAATATCAATTAACCAGAGAGTTAATCTACAACAATTTTAAATCAATAATATTTACATAGTCGAAATGTGTAGTAGATAAAACTTCTACACTCGCAACATTCACAATATTAAATACACAGTCTCACTCCGAGTGCCACACAATACGCGGCGATAACAAATTTTCTTGCTCACAAAACACTAATTATATCAATTAAAAACACCCTTCTTTTACGATTCGGAATTTCTATCTTTTTTTATTTTGAATACTCAGAAATTATGGTGTTGTGGAGAATGAACCAAGGAGCATGACGGTATTTTGTAAAAGAAAAATATTTGATTTCAATTTAATCTTTAGTTTCTTTTTCATTGGAATTGTTTAATGTTAGTCGTAATGTTTCTGAATTACATGTGAAAGTCGTTCATTTTAGACATAATAAGTTGTTTGAAGAAAATGCGTGCAAATGATTAAAAAATATATTTCTTGGATGAACGACATCGTTATTAAAAAATGTATTCTCCAGAAAAGAATATTTAGTGTAGTTTATAATCTTTGATTTTCAGCAAATGCTTTAGTAGGTCTTTGTTCTGAATCAATTATTTTGTGGAGAACCCTTTAAAATAATTTCAGTAATAATTATTTGAGTTATTAATATAGAATTTTCATAAATTACTGGTCGTTTTTTTTATGAATTTCCATTCCAAATATCATGGATTATTAAATATTAAACAGTCCCAACTATTTTTTTTTAGCACAAATGGAATTGTTTAATTCCAGCTTCACAAAACATAATTTCTGGATGTACAATTTTCTTTATCAAGAATTTTGAGTTAATTAATTTTTGTTTTTAAAAGAATTCTTTTTAAAATCATTCGGAATATTTTTATGATTTAATCGAACGCGTTATTTTTCCCATTTTGTTGCCAATTACTCTTGGAAATATTTGATTCTTGTAAAACTGTTCAGATTCATTCAGAAGATTTTTATGAAAATTTATATCCTGATCAATTTATAATCGAGAACTTGTTTATAATAAATGTAAAAAATCAATCGCATAATTTTAATGTAATTTTTATTTAAAATATTTTATTTATTGTGTCGCGGTACTTTTGATCAAAAAGTTGTTAAATCACTTGCAACTACTTTAAAAAAGAAAGCCGAAATTCATTCGATAATCATGGGACAAATATTTTTCAGATTTGTATACCAATCAATTCATTTTCTGATAAACATTAATTTGTAATTTATAAGGTTATGCAGTTTTAAATTTTTGTAATTTTTGTGTAAGATAGAAAAGTCAAATGATATTGAAAAATTATAATTGGATCCACCTAAATAAAATCTTGCTGTAAATAAAAATAAACATCAAATAAGTCGAGCAGAACCGCAGGAAACTAATCAATATAAAGAAATGTTGCCAGTACAAAGTAAGTTAGGGTTTGAAACTTTTTTTGAATCGTTTTGGTTTGTTTAACTTTACACCACAGACCACACAATCGTCTTGAGTTTTTTATAGGGTCTTGAAATGCGAGTGTACGTAAAACAATAAATTATTTTCACAGGTTTGATTAACACAACATATTTAATACTTTTATAATTGTAGACGTATTTAACATATAGCCAGGCATTTGAAATAATTCAGTTTTATACAATTATTTGAAATTGAAAAAAATCGATTCATTGATTCAATTAATCGAAAGAAATGTAACAAATTAGGAATATAATATTAGATAATCGAAACCACTTCTTGGATGGTGCCATATGAAACATTTAAAATTGACATAAGATTTATTCTATTGTAACTTTTAGAATAAAAGTACATAATAGACTATTGTAACTTTTCGGTAGTATTTCTATTATATCTAATTTTTATCAAGACATGTATGTAGTTGTTTTATAATTGTGGGCTACTTCTTTCAAAATATTTTATCCGGCTAATTTTTTTTAAAAGTAAGTCGAGCAATAAAAATTCGTTATAAATTAATTTCGGTTGTTCTACTTATTTGCTTTTGAATTTCTTGTATTGCAATCTGAAATGAAATATTTAAATCTCTTTGATTTATTGATTCCATTAATTGGTTTAGTCTGATTACAAATTTTTCATTATGGTTTTACTTATAAAATTTTCTTGCCAGTTAACATTTTGCAGTAATATTTATTTTAATACAAAACTTTGTTTACTTATTAAATTATGCTAATTGTTTTACATGAATTGATTAATTTGTAAAGTTAACTAAATTCATATTTCATTAAAACAACATTTTGTAAATTTAAAAAATATATTTTCTGTATTCATTCTGTATAAAAACATTCTATATAAATGTTGATAAACATCTTTTATTTTACAAATTCTTTAAGTAACCAGTGCTGTTACTCACTTATCTCCATATATAGTAGTAAAACAGTTGATGTAAATATCCTTCGAAGTTCAATTTTTATTTTGCAGAGTTACTGAAAGAGCGATCGTTCATCATTAATATATTACAATGATGAAAATGCTGAAAAAATAAGAATTTTTAATATTGAAAATAATTTGTCCTTCTTCATATTAAACTTTTGCATTATTCATTCCGGATTATTGTGATAAATTGACGACAATATTTTAAAAACTATTCAATTTAACAAATGTGTACAGATCCTGAAATAAAATTAAATAATATATTTATATACACAAATTTTCTACTTTATCGTCCTTACAGAAAAAATGTTATGCGTATTAATTCAAAATAAGCTTTCGCCTTATTTTCGGTATGAGCTGATTCTAGCTGATTTTAATTCTGAATTTTGAGATTTACAATTTTTTCTTTGATTTGGTCATAAATTTTATGTAATTTCATTTTGTCCAAGCGTCCTACAACTATATTTTTTTCGCAACACTTCTAGGTGCTAAAATAAACGTTGGTAACGTGTATATGTATATAGAAAAATTATTTAATGAAGGTATGAGCAAATCGATTTTGTTTTTATATATAGCATTTTTTGGTCCAAATTGAAGATTTTTTCTCAATAAGTTTGTTATCTTGAGCAAAAAGGATAATGCTTTGCTCGCTGAGATGCAATAGAAAAAACTGGATGAGGTGAACAGCTATCAATATTTTCACCGGGAAGTGAATGCATACGAAATTCGATTGGTTGTTTGGATTTAAATTTTCAAAGCAATTCAAATAAAGCTTTATCAATATTAAAAGTATAAGAGGAGATTTATATATTGCAGTCATCAATAAATCTTTTTAGCTCCACCTTTGTAAAAATGAAAATTATATGATAAAATTAAAAAGATACAGAATTTTTGAAATTGTAATAATGGAAAGCTTTTATAAGCTTTTTTCTTATATATAAATATTAAGATAAAATTATTTTTATTGCAAATCGTTCACCTATCCATATACACTCTCCGACCCTTGTAGAAAAATGTGTATACCTTAATGCTTCTACAATGAATTCATGTGAATTAAGGAGCTTTATAAATGTAATTATATCATTTTCTATTGATTTTATTTATATTTGTTTTTAATTATTTAATTTTGACAAGAATAAAACCCAAAATCATAAAACATATTCATAAAAATATATTTATGATAAAAGGATATAAAGGAGACGAACGAAATTAGCAAAATTGGTTGAAAATCAATGCGATATTATTTATTTAAGGATTCACAATATATTCATAATCATTCGTAAGGTGTAACAAGAATTGCAAGTTGCTAAATATAAAAATTAAAATTGAGATTTATTTGAAATCAGCTATGAAAAATAGAATCAGCTATGAAAAGATCAGAATGTCAATTTTTTAATCAGTTATTGCTGAAAAAACATGCATTAATACATTTTACTATATGTAATAAAATAGTTTATGATTTATGATTTCATTTTACGCTTTACAACCCTAAGAAAATAAAATTGTTGTCATCTAAATGGAATATTAATGGCAGTATACTTTAAAATATTGAAAATTTCAATTGGAAATTATTAACATTATTTTTACGTCTCAATAATCAATTGAATATTTATTCAAATATTAACAAAATATTATTGAATAAAAGGATCACAAATTTTGACTTAGATTTATTGATAACAGGAAGATTTTCATTATTAATTAAAAATATCTTTCATGTCTGTTTTTACAATGTAATAATTTTTGATTTATTGTAAAGTCCTGAGGTTTAAAAATATTTAGAATACATTTTTTCAATTCAATTTTGATTCTGGATTATAACAATAAAAGAATTTGGAATTAATATTAGTAAAAATCATTTGATGAACAAATTTTTATAGAAAGTATAATATTTATAGAAGCACGAAAGTTTAGTATTAAAATTTTGCTTAAATTTTCTTAGCATCAAAAATAATCGTGTAATTTATTTTAGCTCAATACAGGAAAATTTAATATATTATAAATTTTCTATAAATAATTAATAATTTCTACCCAAAAAAAATATTACCCTAAAATTATGTTTGCGTATTACAGTATAAAAAAATAAAAGAAATGTTACCAAAGATACTGAAAAAGGATAACCATAAAAGGATAACCATAACTTTTATTATCCTGTTATGATAGTTGGGTGGTATGAAAATAATGGACAAAATAAAAAAAGGGTAGAATATTTTAAACATCGCGGGTGGTAACAAATAAATAAATCGGTTTTATAGAGAACCAAAGCGAATCGCTTGGAAATTTTTCCATATTTAAATATGATTTATAATTTATTGGTTTATTCAGAGATATTTAAATATTATTTATTAAATAGAATTGAATTGCTGAGATGCTACAGCTGTAAAATGGAAATTTTTGAGTTATCTGTCGATATTTAGTTGGTGTAGCATTTTGAAATACTGCAAAGTAATTTTGTTATTTAACTAAAACAATTTAAGGCATTGACGAAATCAAATTATTTATATTAATTAGATGTAATTACCCGGTTTCTATCCTTTGCAGAAACTTGCAAATTTGTTTTCTTTTATATTTATTTGGTTGGTTAGTTTGAAAAAAGGTGAAAACTTCGACACTACTTTAAATGTAGGCTGAATATTTGTGGTCTCTTTGTATTCTTCAGTCCAACGCTGCATCATTATAACAGCGTGTCGTCCCATCCCACTTCTTTAATTATTGTTATCACTTTAGCCGATTTCACTTTAGCTGCATCTTCATGATTTTCTATAAAGAAAAAACATAATTTTCTAAATCTTTTAACAAGTCTTCATATTGCTAAAATTAAATTAATTATTATAGAATTATAGTTAACCAGGGAATCAATTAAGACTACAATTAAACCCAGCAACATATTTTTATTTGTTTTACAAAAATTATAAAATATTATCAATAATGAGCCATAGCTCATGTTTACAAAGCATCAAATAATAATTCCCATAGACATTTTTTAAATTATGAAAAATCATTAAGTCGGAAAATATTTGAGATGATTGGATAATTGTACGGATGAAAAAAAGAAACTCAAGATTGCAATCAATTAATATTTTTTATTACTTGACATATTATCGTGCCTTGTTTCCAAATCACATATCTTTTCAGTATCGAGATAATAAAATGTTTTTAATTGATATAATTATGATTGTTTACGCGAACAATAAATCTTTATCTGTTTGGTTTTACTTCACTTGGATTTCAATCTTGGAATAGTTTCTAATTAACTTGGACTATTATTATCATTGATTATAGAAGATTATGGTCAGAATAACTTCAACGAATATGAAAATATTTATTGACATTGTGTTGCAATTATTGGCTAAACACAATTTTTTTTCATTAACATTTATGTAATGTCATTACTAAGGATCAGAAAAATGCAAGGAATTATATAATGTGATCGCAATTCAATTACTTAATTGATTATTTATTGATCTTATGAATTAAAAGTCAACGATAATTTTCCAACTAAGCAAAATATTTTATATAACGCGTTGGAACGTTACAATAACATAGTGGAAATATTTAGATAGGTAACAAAATTTATAGATATAATTCTAATCAATTTTTGAATATTTCTGCAGTTATTAAGAACCATATAGAATTCAAGTTGACAAAATTTAATACAAAAAATTCACTTCAAACTTTAAACACTTTTAAATAATAGTGGCCGTCATACTGGCTACTATTATAAATAAAACATAAGACCATTAAATAGTGACATCAAATTATTCAAATTTTTGTTTACTGATATATGTAAATATAAAATATCCATCGTGATCGTATTCTATAATACTAGCTTCCAAATATTGAATTGGTTTTTGATTAACTTGAACATTTATTTTAGATTGTTTCTGATAGATTAAATTTCAACCATTTTCAACTTATTCAAAATAAGACAAATCCATTCCACTTGCATTGGTACAACTAACCTATAAAATCTTTAAATGTGACATTACATAATTAATTTAGAAGTATTACGAAATAATTGTATAATTTATTAAATTCTCGCTTGTATTTTATGTGAAAAGTACGAAATTTAGTCAATATAATTTGTTACTTGAATTCTATATTAATCTTTAATTCGATTGAATAAAACGACTATTAATTTTGAAATGTTCAAGAAATATGTAACTTTGATCCAAATCTTCACAGCAGTGTCCAGTGTGTAATCTGTTTTAAAAATTCGTTAAAATTTTGGACTTATGGTTTATTTCAAATTGAATGATTTTTTTTTGTGGGTATTAACTCCCAAAACTCAATGCTATATCAATAAAAATATAGAAATTTCGAGATAGGACTGAAGATATTAATTTATTATGATGACTAAGACATGGATTTCAATTTTCCTTATGAAATCCATGCACTATTAAAAATTGAATAGGCAAAAATGAAATAATATTTTTATACGATCGTTTGAAGACAAGGTTTCATAGTGGTCAGTAGTTTGTCTTTTAGTTTTCTGGTCAGGAGTGTTCTAAGTGGTTACGTTTAATAGTATCGTATTTCAAGTCTACCTGCCACTGCAAAACAGCACGTACAATTGAAACCTTGGTAGATGTTCGATTTTTATAAGAACCACCAATAACCAGTCAATACCAAACGTACTGTATATATGTAGCTGTAATATAAAATAGATAATACTAATACCACCACAAGGTTACAGGGAAGTTTGTATCATATATTTCTGATATAAATCTTGAGGAACTATATAGATAAATGATATCAACCAGAGCTTAAGTTGAAGAAATTAATAATAATTATAACATTGATGCTCACA
Source organism: Rhamphomyia laevipes (assembly GCA_963920725.1). NCBI lineage: Eukaryota > Metazoa > Arthropoda > Insecta > Diptera > Empididae > Rhamphomyia > Rhamphomyia laevipes. Next base: position 3,382,612 of record OY987256.1, on the reverse strand, counting down.
AATTTTACAGACTTATTAATCAATACCGACAAACTCTGTATATGAAACATGGAATTAAATTAAATAACTTTCTAGTAGCTCCGCTAATAATATTATTTATATTAATTTCTACGACATGCCATAAAAACACAATCCAAATGTGTGCAATACAAGGAAATAAATTCATATCCTGTCATAATTTTTGAATCATTCATAGACAAAGAAATAATAATAATTTCTCTTTAAATAATTAAAAACATTTTCGATTTTTCAACTAAAATTTTTTACCACAAAATTTAATGACTAAAAAAATTATTATAAATTTTAATATCTTCAGTATTTATTCCTCGTATAATTGACTTTAATCTTGTCTGTACACCCGCGGACCCGTATAAAAATTGTTCTTGTTCTTGTGGCTATTTCAATATAAATTGATTAACGACATCCGAAAGTCTTGAATAATTCTATATTTTTTAATCAATTTATTCATACTCTCAAATGTGTAATTAAAGAATAGTTATTAAAAAATTATTTTCGTTTAATGAAATTATATCGTAACGAATCGAAACTTCACAATTTTTATCATTATTTCTTTTATTAAATATTTAATATTTACTGAATCAAAAAGAATTAATACAAATTTGAATTGTTTGAGATCTATTTCGATTAAATTCATAAGTGCCACTGTAATTTTAGATGACCGCATAATTATTGATTGATTGACAGTTCTTTTTTGTTTAGTAATTATTTGATTCGAGATATTATATCGAGAAGTCTCATGCAAGCAGTGATTTATATTCAAATCAATCAATTATTATTATAACTTAATTTCTGTAAGTTTTCTAAAAAATAATTATAAAAAAACGTTAACTGATGAAAATTAATAAAAGAAAAATGCAAAATAGTTGAAATAATGAAATAAAAATCAAATCAATAAAATAAATCGCTGATTAAAATATGAAAAAAATTTCATTTAATTTAATTTTATTAACAATTTCTGAGCACGCAACATAATTTTCTATTAAATATTTTCTAGAATTTTGAGTATTAAAAAGTGTTTCTTATTGGTGTTCAAATGGTGGTAGTGAACTTGTGCATTTGGAAAACTTAAAAGTTAATATTATTTCCTGGGTTTGTTAAAATTTCATAAATGAATTCATGTTATTACCATGCATAATTCTCCAATCAATTAATGTATTATGATAAAAATTTAAGTCAATAATCAAAATTACTGAAAATAATTCCAACTATCAATCAAATTCGGTAGATATATAAGTTAAATGATCTATTAAATATTGGAAACTTATATTTTTTAAGCGTGTTCAGAAAAAATTAAAAATTTTATTTACAAATTAAATTATTAAATATTTATTGAGAATTTTGCACTTCACATCTTTAATTTGTATAGAAGAAATTAACGAACTAATCACTTTAGTAAAACGTGATCTTATCTTGACCAAAATGCTGACATTTCATATACCTACATAGTTTATTTTATTTTTATTTAATTGAAAATATTGAATGTATAAAAATGATATAAATTTGAACTTTAATGAGATACCCCCACAACAATATTAATCATAAGTAATCATAACATAATCACGCATTTACTTCAAAAATATTTACAAGAATTCTTAACATTCTAGCTAGACCACGACAATTGTCTTTAATAGTAAAGGCACTAATTAGGCAATTAGAGATTAATAATTTATGTTCAAAGAATCGTGGATAGAAATCGGTACTTTAAGACAGCAGACTAATGTTCACTTTTAAATTATTGCAAATAATCAAATAGACTCAATTTTCCAATTTTTCGAGCCTAGGGATGTACGAAACAAATAATCATTAATCATTTAAGTACATATTGAAACTATACATTATTAGTCCATTATTAATTTTCTAAAACATTTATTTTTATACGTTCTAGAAAATAGTATGGCCTCCAAAATTTTTCTTAAGAGAGTAAGCATAAGTGTACTGGTAAAAAGTATTTGATGGTTTGCTAAATCAATTTAAAAATGTAATTTAATTATATTGCATAATTGTTGCTTGTATTATTGACAGACTTTTATTATCTTGCAGAAGCACTTCACACTTTCTGTTTCACAAGACATAGTAGAAATAATGTTTGCTTGCATACCTTTCAAAATGTACTTTGATTATGATTATCATTATATGCATTGGTGATATAGAGAGGTATATTAAAATATTTTACGAATTATATGTAATATAATTAATTTATATGTAATGCAGTTCTTAATTTTAAGGATAATATATTCTGACCCTATCTAAGTTCTATGACGTTACGATGATACGATTTACTGTGCGGTGGACTTGTTTTGATTTCATATAATGTTTTATCATTTCTGTAATTTAATTTCTAAAAATAAATCCAAAAACTTGAAATGAGTAAAAGTTATTTTAATTTTTTATATAAATATTCGACATAGTACTGAATATTTTAGCCTGAATTTTTGTTAATATTTCATTATACTTATCTTATATCATAATATAACTAACATGTTTGTTCCCATCGAATACTTTTTTCTCTTCTTCATTTATATTGAAATATTTTTATCCTTATTCAACTTTTGGTATTGAATTAATTAATGGTTTTATATTGCAAGGATTTTATTTCAAAATTTTTGTATATACAAAAACTTTTAAGATGCTAAGTATTATTTGAATACACATCATTTCTTTGTTCAAACCGAGTATTTTGTTCACCAAAAACTAAAAGTCTTTAAAGAAGAGGATGTGAAATATCGCGGTGATTACTGAATTGTATAATACTGTCTGTTCTCATCGATTTGTCGGTATAGAATTGTTTTTTTTTTATGCAAATTAATTCAAATCGAAGATCCTTTTGTCCTTATTTATTGAATGAATCTTAATAAATTTTCTGAAATATAATTTTCAATGGTTTTGTTACCTGCAGAGATTACAGAAGAATAAAAAAAAAGGATTTTGATATCACCGGAAGGAGCGATCTAATTTATCAAACTATATACTTTTTTTTTATATAATTCTTTATTATTCTTTGTATTCGGAACATTGAAGTTGTTTTTATTTGAATAATTTTAAGTATACATCGATAATGTTCTAAATATGTAAATGCTTTTATAAAAAAAAGGTGTAGAAAAGAATGAATTAAATCATTCAAAATGAAATAAAAATTGAGAATAGAAGATATTTGCATATCAAAATAAATTGAATAACAAATTATGTGGATAAACATGTTATATAGATATTATTTCTTTAAGTAAATAACCATCTTTAGTAAGGAATAGCGCTATTACAATGTATTGGTATTGTATATAAAAAAAATACTACTCTGTAATCCGAAATCTTGTTTTTATCAAAGTTTCATGAAATATATTGAATTATCTTACATACTTTGAAAAATTTAATCAATGTTCGTTACTACAGTGACGGCAGCATCAATTTTCAGCAATTATTTTAAAGTTATATAAATTATATTTTAATTTCTTACAGAGGAGTTTGAAATTAAAATAAAATACTTAAGTATTCTGCAAATTTCTTTGGAATTATAAAAATTACATTAATTAGCATTTCCGGACCTCAACCAAATCCATCTATAATAACTGACTTCTTAACAGGCCACTGCCGACTTAACGATCATGTAAATAAGCTGGATAGATCACACCACCAACTTCTCTGCTGTAAGCATTACGAAACCTCCAAACACATATTATGTGAATGCCTAGGGCTTTCTCGTAACAGACACCAACAGTTTAACAAGGGGTTCCTAAACCCACAGGACATTACGTCCAGCCCTATAAAACACACCATCAGGTTCATCAACAACTTGAACTTTGTTAAATATCTATAAAACAACAGAACGTCAAAATAGGTCAGTTGTGGCATATGAGAATTCTGTGTCCAGTTCTGTAACTCTAATCTAATCTTACTGCACATGAAACTATTAGATCTTCTGAATATGTTAAAGATGTTGAGCAGTACACACCCGAGAATGATGATATTTCCTGTATATTGAAATATTGTTGGGTTTCTTTGAATTGACAATTGGCATCGAATACAACTTCTCCTCGGTAACGTCTTCAAATTCGCTAATCTGTTGTTTTTTTTCGTTAAGATAAAAATTCTACTTATTGATAATCGCCTCGGCCTTGAATATGAATGATCATTCTCATATTCATATTTTGAATATCATTCTGATCAGTTTGTTGGTGGTAAATTTGTTGATTTTGTCACTGTACAATTTCCTTATTCTGAATTTGTTGTTGAAAAGATATTGCTGATGATTTCAATATAATTCTGTCATTAAAACAATAGAAAAATATTTGTAATAAATATTTTATAATTTAAAAACAATACAATTTTAAAAAACGAATCCCAAAGGATAGAAAATTGTTATAGAAATTTTAAATTACACTTTAATTTTTTTTCAAAATATTTTAGAGGTGTGGTTTCGTTTATCGAATTATGTTTTTCTCTCTCTTTTCTCTATTTATTGATATTGTATTGAATCAGATTTTTTATATCGTATTGGTATTGAAAATGTTGTATCTATCAATTATACAAAAATTCGATTTTATTGGTGTATGCTTAAATCAACATTTATCAGATACATATAAACATGCAATGATATTATTTAGGGAGAGGGAAAGAGAAAGAAATAGAGCGAGAGATAGAGTTCAGTTTATTTTATACTATTTTCGATTACTAGTAACATTAATATAGATACATATTCACATATTTCATTTATATTGGAAATTGGATTGAGGGAATTACTTAAATTTATTCGCCTTCCTTCTTTTACGATTCCTCATTTACTCAGTAAATATCGACAAAAAAAATATTTCAAAGATAAACTGACAAAAAAACCACATATATTCGTAGATACTATCTTTTTTTATAAATTTTTTTTTATAATATTATTTTTGTATGAATTTTTCGGCCGCATGCGCCCCGATATAAATAAATTTATTAACATTATTATAAATTATAGAATACAAATGAAACTATTGCATATAAGTAATACTTACAGAGACTTTTGATATTAAATATAGGAGTAGTAGAGGTATAATAGGTTGGTGTACGATGTACGTAGATATTTGACATTATATTTCCTATATACTGAATTGAATTCGTATAATGAATATATTTTGTGATGTCATTACAAATTGGTTTAAAATATAACAACATAATTTATACGTGAAACGCAATTGACTTGTTATTTAATTTAAATACGTATTTTGACAAAAATTTTATTTCCACTAATAAAATTAATTCAAAGCACGAATAAATACAAAATTCAGATCACTTTAAAATTTATGATAAACTTGATAGTTCATTGTCAAATGTTTGATTTTGTTAATGAAAAATTAAATTAATTAAATATGTAAAAGAAAATTTTATTTAATGTAATTTAATTATAATAATAAAAATATAGCTAATTATTTAACAGAATTTTATTAAAGGTGATTTTAGTTAACTGATTTTGTACATTTTCAGGGATACATTTCTTTAATGTGTAATTGCCGGAAGTGACCGTTTTATTAATTATATTATATGTATATATAATAAAGTAATTTGCAAATGCGATTATGAATTATATTTAGAATAATATAATGAACCTAACATCCAATTTATTTGAACTATTATTCAGTATTTTTATAAGATTATTCATTGATTTTATGATTCACAAACGGAATTTTCCCAATTTTTTAATATTATTTAATTTAAACTATAATTGCTGATATTTGTATGGCGAATTTGTATATTAAATGCGTAGAAATGAGTTCAATATTACAAATCTTACATAACATTGCAAAATTCAATTTAGTATACTTTTAAAATCTGACTTACAATTACAGGAACTTATTAGATGTAAACCCGGTAAATTTTTGCCAATAGTAAACATTGTAAGTCATTTTTCGATAGTAATGAAGATCGTTTAAAAAAGTCTATGATTTGCGTATCTCTGGCTGATTATAAAAGAAGAATTTAACTAGAAGATTGTAATCGTAAGGTAAGTAATTTCCTTGTAATATAGGAAATTACAGCCGGCAGTGAATATTTAATATGAAGAGTTTCTTCATCACTAATAAGATTTTAAATTGTTTGTTTGTGTCCCTAAGATTTAAATTGTTCTGTAAGATTTAATAATTTAAGTTTCAAATTAAATGGATAAAATGGAAGGACATTTAATGTTAAGGACTTGCGAACAAAATTTTATTTTATTAGAATTTATTTTATTGGAATATTAAAACCTCCAATTTAGAAAATAAATATTATAAAAATTACAATAAAGATTCTAAAATTACATAAAATAAAATTAATATAAAATTTACTTTTTTGCTTTATATGTAAAATGTTATTTGCGTAAAGTAATTTTTCTATAGGTAATAATTACGTTTCTACTTTACTGACCAATTGAAAAACAAATTATTTAATCCTTTTTATAAATAATTTGCTTTATTAACTGATATCACCACTAGATTTCAAAGTTTCACTTTTTATTCTTTATCAAATGCTTCTATTATCTTTGCATTAATGTAAAATGTCATCAACCTTCAAACTTCTTAAATAAAATAAATTGCTTCTGAAAACAGAATAATAAATACAAATTGAAACTCAATTTTATCAAAAGCAGTAGCTTAAAATTAATTAAAAGACGCCTGGTATTTGTCCTAAGTAAAAAACATTTTGTATTTTATTTATTCAAAGTAACTTTTTTTGTGAGGGTTGCAATGACCCTTTTTTTTTAAAACAAATTTTAAATTTTTGAATGAATGATTTGGAAATTTGAAAGTTAAGGACGTTGATAATACTTTTAGCATTCTATAAACTCTAAAGATCGAATATTTATTTAAAGATTTTCATTAACTTAAAATTACTTAAAGAAAGATGGAAATAAACGTTTGTTTGATTCCGGGATACTAAATAATTGTTGATATTAGTTTAGATTTGATAGTACATATAGCAATGCTAGAAACGCATTAGAATTAGTAAATTAAACTTTAGAGAATTAGACAAAATAAAATTTAGAGAAACTAAAAATTCTTTTAGAAAGTTGCAATACAAAAGTGAAATTACTTAAAGTCGAAGACTGTCAGATTCACACAGCAAATGTTCGAGTATAGATTCATTCATGGTTTCGCCGGCACAGCGATATAGATCGGTTATTGGATAAGCTATAGGCACCGTACATACCAATTAAAATTAAATAGCCTATTCAGAGATCTATTGACTTCAATGAATATATTTTGAATAGTACCCGTTGGTTTATAAAGATACTATATTACAGAAATGAGATTCAGCATAGATTCATAGATAATAATTATTGGATTATAAAAAGTCGAATTTTATTTGCAAAAAGGTGAATTTGATTTACCAAAGGCTGAATTTGGTTTGCAAAAGGATGAATTTGGTTTGCAAAAGGATGAATTGGAACTGCAAAAGTATGAATTTGTAGTGCAAACCCTGTATAAAAGTTTAAATAACTAACAAGCTTCTGTGTCATTATATTCATTTCAAAAAACGCCAAGTCATTAATTTGTCTATTCGAATAGTTCATTGATATTATAAATTATGAGAATTCAATAAAAATTTATTGATATCGCTATTTCTATAGACTCTCTAAGTCAAAGTGTTCCGGATAATACATTTTTCTTTACTTGAAACGATTCTATTTATTCAAGTTTATGAACATTTCAAGTTAATAATGAATTGATTTGAACAAGAAAATTTATTAAATTTCATATAAGTAATCTTATGATGATTTTTGTAGCTTGGCATTAAAAATAATAATGAAATCTTTAAATAACATTTAAATAAATTTTATTACAAACTTAAGATAAGATTCTTGATTTGTTGAAATGTAAATAATTTTAATAATAATTAATTATTAAATAAATATTTCAATGTTCGTTTTTAAACAACCAAAAACAAATCGTAATTCTTATTTTAATTTTGAAAGTCAAAAATAATTAAATTAAAACTATGACGAGGACAGGTGATATTTATGATATTAAAATACTTTACATCATTCAGAAACAATAATCATTTTTATTTATACAAGAAAAAATTTAAAATTATAAATATTTGTAAATTTTATGGAACCGTATAATTTTCGTTATCAGTAATAATAAAATCAGCTTGTTTGGGATATGTTTATTTAAATTATATTACTTTTTATAAACATAATTTTTTTTTTTTGGGATAAATAATTATTTAAACAAATTTATTAAAAAAATGTCTGGTTCTGGCGACATACCAAATACACAAAGGATTTATTTGTCTGATCTTGCGGTATGGTAATAATTAAGACTGAGATCTGTAGAGGAACAAATAACGTTAATTAAATATGGTGTATTTAAAACGGATATCCATAAACATAAAAATCATTGGGCAAATATTTAATAAAAATTATTTTATGATTTATATAAAAGGACGAAAAATTATGTGTCGGTATTAAAACTATAAAAAGTCGATTTTACTATAGTTTTTTTAAAATATTTAAAGTCTAATACATTGCTAAAGATTAGCTTCTCAGTATAAAGTTCTGCACAGTAGTCTCCATCATAATCGTCATGAAAAATATTACAATGTAGAGAAAAACGTTAAAATTTTTGTTATTTCGGAATGTTTTGCTAAAGACAGCGATGCGATTTATTTAAGTAAACTTTAGCAGCTACCACTTTAACTGAATTTTGAAATTTTTTATTGTAATCTTATCGTAAGCCTCCAATAAGCTAAATTTTATATAGTAATCTTTCTTTTACTCTAACCAATTACCTCCAAAAGATCAGCAAGTTTTCAATTTTATTTAAACAAATTTACTTAAGATTTACAAGTCGTCGAAATAAAATTAACTGAATTATATTGCAGCTAATTTATTTGTTTCATATTTATCTTAAAATCTTCGTTGTGTTAGTAAATTTAAATTTTTTATAAAATCAGTTGTCATTTAAAATCTTATCACGAAATATAAAAAAAAAAAATGTTCCATGAACAATTATTATAAATTTACTAAGAAACTGAGACACGTACTATCAACAGTTCTTTTTTATAATATCAAATGTGATTTATCTGTATATTGAATCATAAAATTTGAAGGCACAGGTCAAATAAAACTCTTTTTTTTTTTTTTTTAGGATCAAAACTCTTAAAAATTCAAAGTAATCTGCCGTCAAGATCAGGTTAAAGAAACACTTTACTTATACCTGAATTCTTTGAAAACCATTGTATAATAAAAATAATTTTAAAAGGTAAATCATATTAGTATATAAAGCTACATTTGAGATTCATATTAAATTTGTATAAATGCAATATTAAATTTATTAAATTATTTTAGTTTGTTATTAAAGCTCAGTTTTAAGGGGTCTCTTAAATACAGTCTTTTTTTTCAATCCAAAAGAGATGAAAATTTAGGCGAGGCAAATTTTAATAAATTTTTGGTATTTAGAATAAATCGGAATTTACATTACTTGAAAAAGACATTGATACCGAGAACAAGATGATTTTGAGGTAGATCTTCAAAGTTTGGGCATACAAAACTGGCAACATGCAGTTTAAGAAAGCTTTCTAAATTCTAAATGGCGTTAATCCCTTTCTATCAGATTTGATCTATTAAAAAGTATGTGAGTACTTTGTATATAGTTAATTTTTTTTTTCATTTCCCTCTCTTGTAATCATAGAGCTTACACTTTGCATTTCCATCTTCATCTGTTTTTGATCCTTCACATGTACGGTTACATTTTAATAGTTCTCATAGTATTGGTTTTCTTACTTCATCCAGTCTAGGGACATTATTCTACCATTAGAAAGAATGATTGGTATGGTCCACATCTATACTTTTTTCGTTTTATTTACGTTAGTATGGATTCCTCGCATGTTACTCTCAGAAATGTTGCTGATGTGGTTGGGCCAGAATATTCTATATAATGATTATCAGACACTTATTAATGAAAACCTGTAATTTTTGTTTGATAGTCTTCGGTTTTAACTAGATTTCATTTCCATATGCCAGGGTTGATTTACTAATTTACTCAGCATGTCCATTCGCCCGAATTCTGTCCTCGCTTTGTTGAGACTGTAATTTACGCATGTCTCTGTGCCGCCATCTATATTGTCACTATACAGCCTAGTTTTAGCTATTCGAATTATTTAAACCATTTTGTACTGATAATGCTATGCCAACAGTTTTCAATTTTTGTAGAATTTTATTAATGTTTTTGATGATAATATATTATTTCTACACCCTACAGGTAAATAAAATTATAAATATCTTTTTCACTTCTTCTGTTTCTTTTATATCGAAGGAAGCATGCTAAAAACTAAGTTCACAATATTTCAGCCGTAACAGTTTTAATTCTTTGTCTTTCTTGTAATATTTATATTGTTGCTGAAACATAATTTCTGAAATAATATTAATATGTTGATGTTAAGTTATTAGTTTTAGTTGCAACTTGCAACAACTGAAATATTTATTCGATTACACTGACACGACGAAGATTTCAGTATTGATAAAAATTATTTGACTTTTATGGAAATCGTTTTTGTTGAGTTTGATAAGTAATAAAATTGCGACCGGTTATTTTATTGTTATATAATTGTTAGAGTATGAGGAGGTTTGTGATTGCGTGGAGTTTTTCATTTATATGAGTCAGTGCAGTTGATATGACCAGCAACCTGTACAGGTTTGATGATAGATGAATAATTATATTTGATGTGCTACCATCATAAATTACATTTCGGCAGCCAGGAGAAGAGCTATTTAAAATTATTTGTTTGTGCACTAATGTAAGAAATTTAGTTCATTAGAAAAATTATGCGGTATTATAATTCTCACCTTCATAAATGTTAGTATCACTATGAATACACTTTTTAATACTTTCTGTACATATTTCCATTAAAAAATGATATCAAAGAATGTAATAATATTCGGTTTTCAATTTCTACAGAAGTTTATATCCTTTTTTCAAAGGAAATGAAAACTATAAAATTTTTTTTAGATACTCTTATTAGTAATTTTTATTATTTACTTAATCGTGATTAGGAAATTCAAAATTTATACAAAATTTTATTATTACTTAACGTATTTCAATTTACCTATTGGTTTATTACTGCATCATATTTTATTGTAGATATTCCCAGTGTTATTTTCACTCTTTACATTCTTTATAATATCTTTTTCTCTACAATATTAAAGAATATTAGAAATATTTTGTATAACCTCAAAAAAAATCGTCCTATGCAATATTTTTTAATTCATCAAATGATGATACTTTTTTTTTACACACACTGAAATTTAACCAGTAGCACATTTATGTTACCATGATTTTTTATGATCTTCTTTATGATCTGGTAAAATTATTCTGCTTTCACTATCGGAATTTTACCAAAAAATTATTTTATATGATCGTTTCAAGCGATTGTACCTGGTGATTTTAATAGTTTTTATTACTTTTTTAATAAAAAATATATATAAATAATAAGAGCATAGATAAAAATTTTGTGTTTTTATATGTTCTGCGGCCACCCATGATAATTTCATGTTTACAGCGATTTCCAGCTTGATTGTACATTTTTTACAGATCGTCCAATATTTCTGTGAAAAAATAGCATACAAATTTTTTATATTGTGGAAGGAATATTTACGATGTCATGGAAAATCAAAAAATCACAGAAATTCTAAAATAATGTTTTCTCTGAAACTAAAATTTCTTGTTGAACAATAAACCAAAGTTTTTTTTGTTTTAATTCCCATTAATATTAAAAATCATATTCCAAGAAAATTATTATGTTCTTTGTTTTTACAAAAAAAAACGCTACTAAATTTACTAAATATTCCGTGAATTTGACGACATTATCTTTCCACTGATATCTTAATCACTCTGTGTATGTATCATGTTAAAAATTGTATCTTGTAAAATCATTGCTGTATAAAAACTCGATATAATTTAGTAATTAATTTTAGATTTGCTTAAGAAGCCAAATTTTTGCAATAAAAAATGCAGCTTTACAAGTTTTTGAACATATTGTGATTGTGCTGGTCCTGATGATTAGAATTTGAAGATAAAATTGTTAGACATTCAAATGCTACCTTACAACGTGAAGTTTCATCAAAATTTTATATTATAATGCTTGAAATTTAAAATTAGTTTAACACGTTCGCGGACACTAACTGCAATTGAAGTGAGCTGATCATGTGATCTATTGTTTCAGTAATAGCTGAATCGAGTGAATAAAATTGTGTCCGTCAAAGCGTTAATGTCGTACTGGCTTATAATACGGATTTATTGTTTAGTTGAAAAGTGAAGCCATAGAAATGTAAAATTTAATATTTTCAAATTGATAATTATTTTTGTGAAAGATTTAAAACTTGAATCAACTTAGAGCGGTATCGATTTTTAACAGTCGAGAACTGAACTCAGGATCGAATACAACACAGCATAATTACACTACCATTAAGAATAATGGATTTGGTAATGTAAACCAAAAAATTAGATATGTATTACATAAAAAGATACAAAAAAATATAAAACCGAAAAATTGTCTGGCAATGCAAGGTTTTTTTCAAGTTTTTTCTGAATTTAATTGTATATTTGGAATCATTCTTATCAGTTAATCATTAAAACAATATTAAAAAAAGTGTGTAATTTATGTCCCACTTAGCTCGTTGTATCATTTAAAAGTCATAAAATTCAATAATTACGGTGTAATTTCAAAAGACTAATTTATATATGACAATAATTGAAAGTGATATATTTACAATAAAAGAATTTTTTATTTTTATTTAATTGTATAATATTAAATTTGAAAAAAAAAAGGATTGTCGGCTAATATGGAACCTCGATATCGAGAACTATATATAAAAAATAAATAAATAAACAAAGTTATAATATAATGTAATTAGTAATCGAATCATCGTATAGTTAGATTTTTTTAATATCCGTAATATTTTTATCTATAATTGTGGCGCCAATGTTTTATTAAAAGATTTTTAATGATATTGAAAGTGTCCATAATAAAATTTAATATTTGTTTTGGTGATAACTTTAGTTAAATTGAAATTTTATAATGGTGTTAAAACCTTGGTTTATTATAATATACTCTGACAGATGAAATAGTAATAATGTAATTTACTCACTGGTGAATGGAAAATGTTCAATGTTATGAAGTACTTACTAAATTATTATTTAAATACAACTGTTCCGAATAGTTTGGGATTTAAATATTCGAATGTATTTTATCAAATTGACAGGATACGGCAACAATATCCCCCAAAAATAATATTACATAAGAAATATTAACATAAATTAACGCATATCGTAATAATTTGCATATTTAAATATTCTGAGCATATTTTGTCTTAAATAGTTTATAAAACGATGGTCAGTTTGAATGAAATTTCAGCCTGAACTAGATAAAATATTTAATTAATTGAATAAAGAATATAAATTTTAGGATTATTATTAAAAGTTTTGTTAGTAGAAGTTAGAATGTAAACCAAATTACTCAAAAAATACATGTTTTTCAATTTTCAAAGTCATTTAGAGTTAAAATTTTTAAAGGAATTGATAATTAACATTACTATCCACTTAATATTTATTTCTCCTTTTGTAGAATTTATGAAATTTTACTTTTAACTTTAGTTATCTATTAAAGAGGATCGGTAATTGAGTTAATCGAAAAGCACAGTACGCAGATCATTTAGCATTACATATGTTTATAGTTTCATTTTAATGTAAAATATGCCAAATTTATCGATATATAGTTTGATTTAGTCTAATGGTCGGAATTTATATTTCGATAATATTTTTGTTCACATATTGTGTTTTGTATTCGTTTTAGTAGACATCACAGAAACATAATCGTTCTGTGTCCTCTGTATTCACAACAAAAATGCTATTTTTCAAACGATTAGAAATATAAGTCATTCGGTTTACATTACTGGATCTATATTAGAATTGGAATTGCATTTGTATGTTAAGTGAATTTATTAAGTTCTCCCGTGATAATTAATATAAAACCAGGTAATTCTGTTTTTACAAATATTGGGAAATTAATATATCAGAATTAATTTAGTTCTATTAAAATTAAAATATTTAAATAAGTAAATCCAAGTAATTTGTCTTTATGAATTACAACAATTCTTTTTATATAATTTGAATTTTCATGTTTGGTTCTATATTCCATAGTAAGACACTTAGTGCCTAGGAAACTGTGTTATTCCTATGAAAAGAATTAGATAGGTATAGCAAATTTGTTTCATACACATACTATCTATATCAATTTATCAGCAAAATATAAGTCACAGAGAACAGAGAAATAAAAATTTATATTAGCACAGCGTTTGCCCAGGCATCAATATGCGCAATAACATAAAAGCATTTCGGTACGAGTACGAGTTACATGCTTTTATGTTATCACGAGAAGGTTGAAAAGATTTGCTAAAATATACAATTATTTATAATTAATCTTTATTTTTAATTTCACTGCGCAATTGTTTGTGTGACACTTCTTATCTTATCATTTTGTATGACAATTCTTGAAATTGTTTAAATATGTCACATACAGAAATATGAATAATCTTACAGTAATATACATAGAACATAATTGTATAAAACTCAGTGATATATTTTTATAATAATTATTTTATGATTAGATTTCGATGATAAAAATAATTAAATTTTAATTTTCTAAGATTTTTTAAAGAAAATTCGAATTTTATTTAATTTGATTATTGAATATCCGAAATTTTGTAATTTGTAACGAATTTTCGAATAGAAAATATTGAAATGACCATAAGAAAACTGAGTTAAAACAAAAATTTCCACACAATTATTTTAATACTATTAACCAGAGTAACTAGTGTTAAATCAATCGCTATTTATCTCTAGTCAAAACACTTTTAATTTAGTGCTTTGTCATTACAAATCATATAATAAATATAATAAAATTTTGTTGAAAAACAAACCAAACAAAAAATATTTAGGCGTGTATTTATAATATTAGTTTTAATAATTTGAAGCCACGACCACCAAAAACTAACCAATTGGAATACTGCAAATTGATTACAAAGAAACGTATAGCAGTAAGTCTTGTTTAAAGAAAATACAGATTTCTTAAGTTAATATGAATTTGATTTTTATTTACTTTTCATATTATTTGTGAGCATATTTACTTGTCTTGCCAGCAAGTATTTAACAATTAAATTTGTTTTTTTTATAGATAAACATTTAATATTAAAATTTAAAATATTTTAATTTCTTATTATTCATGTGAAATTATTTTTATATTAAATATTCCAGTTGTCATAAAATAATCAGATTTACAATCTAAATTTTTTGTATCTTTTAATTGAAAAAAATAAATGTTGAGTTAAATTTTTTTTTTAATAATCAAACAAATAAAAAATATAAAATAATTTTTATGATTTTTAGTATATTTTTTTTTATTTTATGATTTTTATGATTCGTGGTAATTATAATTTTAATATTTAAAATGTTGTTTTTTATAGAAAAGGTTAAGTTTCATCTAATAAATACAAATTTTTAACTTCTATGGTAATAAAACATTGTTAAAAACATAAATTGAAATGATTTTTGGGGTTTTCCAAGAAATATGTACTTTCTAAAACAGAAAAAAAACTAATTAAAATATTTATATCGAAGTTGATTACTTGATTCTAGGCCCATTCAACTAAGGCAATTCAACTAAAAACAAATTCGACTAATACTCAATTCTACTAAAACAATTCAACTAACTACAATTGGACTAAAACTCAATTCGACTAGAGCAATGTAACTAAAGTAATTCAACGTTTGTAGCAGAACCTACTTGGGTATAAAGAACATAAAAAGTAACACGTCAATATGGAAATAAAAGAAAAGACATAAATTAATAAATTTTAATCTACAAAATCAATTTTAGTTACAATTGCAATTTATTTCATATATTCGAAAGGATCCATTTGATCCAAATTAGCTACTACGAGATAAATATTCATTTTTTTTCTTTGCGTCACCCCGGTTTCTCTTTGGCCTAAAAGCTGTTCCTTTGGAAACTCCATTTCACCCTGTTTTTTCTTAAGCCCTTCGATTAGTTGCCATATATCTGGACTGGATTACTAATTTTCATAATTTTGTTTAGTGCATTATTAAAGTCCTGTGAAATATTGTTTGTTTAATGTAAAATTATTAAAAAATTAAAACAAATACTAAAAATATATTGCAATTTAAAAGTTAAATTGCTATCTAGTTGAATTGTTTTTAGTCAAATTGCTATCTAGTTGAATTGTTTTAGTATAGAATTGAATTTTAGACGAATTGTTTTTAGTAGAATTACTTTAGTTAAATGGGCCGGTAACGTGATTTCTTAAATGTTAACAATTTTAAAATAATTTTTTTATTACATAATATTTATCATCGTGTTATTAATTTGGACTATTCCGAATTACAATTAAGAGTAGACTGGTAACAATCATTTTTTCCCATAAAAGAAAAATATTATAATAAAAAAATCTATAATTTTAGGTCACCTATAAATAAATTCATTAAAAATATCTTTTTCTATTCAAATCTTTAACGTGTTTCTTTTATATAAAAGTTATTTGCATATCTGACAATCAACTTAATGATTAAATTATTTTTTGTTATAATAAATTTCTGTATTTTTTTTGATTGAAAATCGAAAGAATAAAGAAAATATATATGAGAAGAAAACTTGTATAGAAACATCTGCAATATTAATAAAAATGTTTGGTATAATCTTAACATTTAAATAATTTTCGAATATTTTTATTTATTTATTTCCTTTTAATTCAAAATTTTTGATAGGGTGGATTATTATTTAGGAATATGATAGTTTAAAATATAAGAGAATTTTATGATTCGATCCGATAAAATAAAAAGGATATAATTTGCATATGAAGACAATTAACCGGCTGGGTTTTAAAGGGTTGCATATGAATAAAATAACTTTAAGGAGAACGTAAGTAGGTTTTTTTTAAAGAAAGAAAGAATGGGTGATACTGATTAGATACCACGGGAATATATACCTTTTTATTATATATTTTCCAATCAATAGTTAAATTTTATACCCTTTTTTTCATTAAATTACTTTGTGAATATTTGATAGACAAAAGGGTTTTTATGTTGTTATTGTTTTGGTATTAGATCCTTTTGAAAATATTTTTTATTTAGTAATAATAGACAAGATTTGCTGTAGTTTTTCGTATATATAAGATTGGTTTTTTATATAATTCGCGAGTTAAGTATTATAGAAAATAATTTAAATATGTATAGTGCTAATTGCAATTGTGCTAGTTGCAAATTGCAACCCTTTCTGTCAAACTGTTTACACTACTTTTTTATAGACAAATAGATGAGTGACTCCTTAAAGTACATTGAATTTAATATAAAGAAGTGGTCATCAAAAAATACCTGCAAGGTTGAAAAAGCTCAATATATCGATTTTTTTAATAATTCATGTAATGCTGAGGAACCATGCTTTTTTTATAGAAACGATACGATCCGAAGTAAACATTATGTAGAATTTGTTCATGTAGTAAGAACCGATTTCATGCTTTTCTGCACTGTTCTTCTGTATCATGTACCTAGTCCGCAAATGATTGGTTCTTACTACATGAACAAACTGTATGAAACACGAGTTGGGAGTTGAAAACCAATTATCTATTTCGGTCGAACGAGTTGTTTCTGCCACCGTCGCGGCATAAGTATTATGAAGGGTACGAATAGTAAAACGAGTCTGATTCTGACCTGAACTCCTAGCGATTACCTTCTATATAAAAATTTTGAATACTATTATAATAATTAATTAATTAAGAGGAAAAATACTCTACTAATAATTTTGTAATTTTGTAAATTAGACCTGAAACAATTGAATTCATCAAAACAAGTATGAACACATGAAAAAGTGAATAAATAGTGTACGATTCTAATATTAAATTCATCTATATTCAATTTTTTTAAATAAATTTTTATCTTAAAAAACAATAATTTGGTAACAATCTTTTAAAATACATTATTTACCATCTATCCATCTATTTTTCAGTAACCATATAATTTCAGCTGTTGTCATTGATAAGTGTATACCTTACCCCCTTTGAAAATAATTTTATCATAATGAATTCGGTTATAATTTTAATTTGAAAAACAACAAAAAATCATTTGAAATCGGGATTTATATTATTGAAAACGTGTATACAAAAAAATATGTCCAAAAAAAAAAATAGGTACATCCAGCTTGACTATCTATATATAAATATATTATAGTTATATGAGCAATCATTTATAACCGGTTTTGTCTTTACCCTATTATAATATAAATCCAAATTATTGATTAACAAAAAAAAAATTAATAGTTGTATAATTTATGCGTATCGTATACGTATTTGTAAACGTGTGTGTATAAAAAGGAAATAAATCTTGTCGCGTGTTTAAAAAAAATCTTAAATTAAAATTGAAAAAAAAAAAACGAATACAGAATCTTCTAACTGCCAATACACAGTCAGTGCGGTAGCAGAATCCATTTGATACAACGTATATACATAGTTCCAATCCATTCAAATATTTCCCAGGATTGTCGAAATTATTAGAAAATCAAAAACCCAAGAAAATATTTTCGATTTGAATTAATTTGCATATTTCTATACTCAGTCATTTAAAAATAACTAAAAAAACCAGGTGTAAAAGATTCACAACATAAATTAAACATACTTCCTTAAAGTAAAAAAAAAAAAACTTTAATGCGAACAGTTTTTTTTTATAATTATGTATTTGTATTCAATTAATCCGGAAAGAGTTGTGAAAAAGATCTTGAATAAAAAAAATTGTGAGATGGAATGGGCATTACAATAATAATGATTTTAAGACTGTGAAAAACGGGGACAACAAATATTTTAGGTTTCTTCACATATAAAATCTGTGTATCTAAATTGTAATAAGATTAGGTTAGTGTTAGTGCACCGGCCTTAAACCACGCATATATCATCGATAGTCCTCAGCGGTACAGCTAACTAGAGAGTTATTAATTTCCATATAAATTTGTGTCCTGGGTATTCGTCGATTCGTTTGAAAGAAGCTCGCAGTGTTTTGCGTGTTATTCCCGAAATTCAGAAACTTGTTGATATTCATTCTTGAACTCTCCTCGAGTTTATAGAAGAACGCTTGCCTTAAGATGTACGTTCTTCTTCTCTCGAGTGTTGTCAATGCTTAAGAGTTTCTTCTTTTTCATTTTAATTGCTGTTCCTGTAAATATTGCAAATTGTAAATCCAAACCTCACCGCTTGCTTTCCAATTAAGCAGTTTCACTGGTCATGAAACAAACTTTTTTCCTGCATTGTGTTGGAGATAGTAGTGGAATGTAGTCGGAACTAGGATTTTCTCTAAATTGCAATAAAATGTCACTAAATTTCTATCAATCGGAAATGTTTTTCACTCAATAATTTTCCATTTTTGTAATAGAGGAAGAAAATGCTCTTGTTGTTGTTTATTATTTAAATTGAGACTGGCTTCTAAAATTTCAATTTATTGCAAAAAAGCTACCAGTATTAAAATAAATACTTCATGCCCAGACAAATAATATCTCGCACATAACATACAAATTCCTGATCACGTTTTTTGTGTTCAACATGAAGTTTGATGCTACCGCAATGAATTTTATGTTGACCTGTTTCTGAAATGCTCTTCGTGTTTAACTATGGGCGGGAGTATTTTTATTTTCATTTTTCATGAAACGAGAAAATAAATATAAAAAATAAGTAACAGATAATCTGCGTCTACATAAATGAAACTATACGATCTCAGTTAATGTTCAAGTCACATTTATACATTACATACATCTACTATAATATTGGAAAAACAAAAAAATATTGTTTTGTTTCAAAGTCATTCATTTTTGACAATGACAGGCTCTATGTTTATTGCACCCTGCTTCGAAAGAACAGATTCCAAACATTGAAAATAAACTTAACATATAAAAAGTGAATGTTGTGATTTTATCAGTAAAATCGCGACAATTTTACTTTTGGAATTTATTAAATGAACATTTTTGATATTATTTCTTTTATCGAACATTTGTCTTAATATATTTTCAATGCCTTTCACACAGCATGTACTAATAACAAATACAATTCACAGTTTAAATCAATATTCGTGCATTATTATTTTGAAAACAATAAATTGATGTAAACTTATGAAATTCTTTTTTAATTCAAAACCTAACATGGCATCGTATTTATTCCTTACCAAGTTGTCATATTTTTTCAAATTTCATGTTTTTCATAAAAAGTTTATCTGATTTTTAATAGACAAATCGTTCCTAAAACGTTGGAAACTCGTGACGTATTAAGAAATTTAATATAAATCATTTATTCCCAATCAATTTTAAGATGAGTACTGAAACCTTTGTCATAGATTAAACTTCGGTTTAACAAACTTGTTTTCTGGTTTCTGTGTACAACCTTTAATATAAGTTTTCCTTATAATTAAAGCTGCAGAGCATAAGCTTAATTTTTGACATTTTATATTATTAGTTTATTGAACCACAAATAGAAAAGAAATTAATAAGAATTAGCTGGAAGTACAGGGTTTTGGCCTACTCAGCAATTCCCTTTAATTTTCTACTATCCGCTTTAGCTTTGGTTTAGGTAAGATTACGGAAAATTTTGATTAAGAAACCAAGTGACGTTAAGTTTTCAGATTTAAACCACACAATTAGTTTAGTTAATCTTGAATTTAATCTCTCACTGTAAAATCGGGCGTTAGAGAGTTTTATCAATATCTTAATGAGAAGGATAACAATATTTTCCCAATAATTAATTACCCTATTGTGATTACAATGAAAAGGACTATTTAGGAATCTATACACTTGACTAGTAATTCTATAATCAAACATTGTGGATGAAATGTTGTGTCTATTAACTGAAGTGCCCGGCGCTGGCTAGGGCCAGGTTCTGCTCGCTTAGTAGCTCTTTCCTCAACGACCTCAGCGATCTCGCCGCGAAATTGCCCACGGAAACCGTCAAGTTTCTGAACGCTACGAGGTGGATCTAAAACTTCCCCACCATTACAAGTTAACAATACATTTGGTCACGTGAGTTACTGGTTTCATAACACGCTAATTGGGTCTCCACGTCAGCTGATATGGAGTCCGCCACTTAAACCAACCAACAAACTGATATTATAAAAATTATAGAAGTATCACGACATAATATTCTTTATCCACTTTTGATATTTCTTAAATTATGAGTTGTAATAATTATATTAGAGCTAATAATATCGTATATTAGCTTAAAGATAGATACACATGTGGTAATATAAAATAGATTCAATCAACAATAGAATTACATTTCCTTTTTCACATAATATAATATTATCCAATATTGAATTGATATTTCATTTATACTGTGTCATGATAAAAAACAATTTTGTAAGATTTCCAATTATACTTTATAAAAATTTTCTCATGGCATGGCATTTTATTACCTTGACAATAATTTTAATTAAATTTTCCCAGCATTTTAATATTTTTCAAAAAATAAAAAAATTGTTAAAACAATAATAAATTGCTACAAATAAAGGAATAAATCTATATAATTTCAGCAACTACTGATGCCAACAAACAAACTAAATTGGATCATGAGAATTTTTTTTATATTATTAGATACAATTTTTATATAATTTACAAATAAACCTTTATAGATAATTATAAATTGGTAATATACAATCATAATTACACGCAACCGAAGTTTTGATTTTAAATTGATGTATTCCAATAATTGAATGTATATTCAAATATTTCCCATTACCTCATTCATGGATGTGAGGAAATGCAATTGTTTGGTAATTATATATAATATTTTTGATCGACAAACTTATAATAGAATTTGTAATATTAATAAATTAACTTACAAAATGAGATATTTAAAAAGTAAATTACATTTCGTTGCTTGTTTTGTTATAATTCAAAAAAATTATGTACATAATTACATCTAAAAATGGTTAAGAGTGAAAGAAAATTGTTTATAAGTTATCTATGTTGTTAAAGACATGAAATTATATCGATATGAAAACAAAACTATATTTATATTTAGTCAGTTTGTATAAAAACCAAAACTGAAACTATTATCACAGCTATAGAATTAGAAGAGTTTTGTTACATTACATTAGAATTCTGGACAGATCTTGGTACAACTTTTTTACCTACGTTAAAACACCTTTATTGCCCAAATTTTAGAACAAGCCAAAAACAAAACTGGTCCAATATAGGATACTAAGTTAAAAAGAGAGGGTCCACTCCAGGTTCCATGAGAAAACAAAAATATCGATTCAGTAAATATTTTAGTTACAAACAGCTGGTCCAATCCATGAGGCAAGCGAAAACACTAAATCCACTGAAGAAATAAGCGAATAGAGGTATTCCAATGTTCGTACAACTAAAAAAACAGCCTTCTCACTGCAATAACGAAAGAAGAAAAATGTTAAACTGCAAGAAGAAGCAAAAACATCCTTTTCATTACAATAATCTGACAAAAATGAAATTAAATGACAGGCCTGGTTAAATGCTTTCCAATAATATAAAGACCTGCTGGGTTGGCTATCCAAAAACCATAGGTTCTGTTATTCTTGCAGTGAAGAGGCCGTATTTCGGTTGTTCCTGCACTGGACATGCTGTATTTCGGTTATTAGATCTGTCTTGTTTAAATATAATGAAATTCTTCAATTTTTCATTTCGAGCAAATGATTTTTATTTTCTCTTAGTAATTTAAAATGGCTAGCCAAAAGACAATCGATTGAACAAATTCAAATATAAATTATTTCTGATTGTCGAAGATGACGGACGAATTAAGATTTATTAATTAAGTTATTTTTTTTTATTTTTAATATTATTATTTATATGAATGCCAGCAAATATGTGTAAAAGTTTGAAGCATTCTTTTTTGTTTCATTTCATTCCAATCTAAATCTAATTTTAAATATAAATTAAAATTAAAATTTAATTGAAATACTTTAAATAATATTCTATCATCCATTGCTCTGATATGAACTTAACTCATTTGTAGAATTTATTTATTATATTAACTTAGATAATTTTTTTCATATAAATCTTCTTTATTATCTTTTATTTTTTGCTTCAATTTCAGTTTTACGTTCTAAGAAATTAAACAGGTAGCCAAAGAACTGTCGGATTTCTTAATTATATAAATTATACGAAATATAAGAACCATAATAATTAAAAACATAATTTTTATGTTACTGATGTTTTTCATAATTTTAAATTCCAGTAAATTGAGAAACCTTTTCAATAATTATTACTTTTTCGAAGAATATATTTTATTCAAAGAACGTGTTAATCTATATTTGAAATCTAACTGTCAACAAATTCGTGTTGGACCTCAGGTGTGTACGTATATTTTTTATGTTTTTCTTAAAAAAAAAAAATTGGAAATATAAAGTTATGTGATATTAACGACGTAGTTTCAAAAGTCATAATATTATGAAGCATATAAATATAACCTACAAGCAAGAAATTATTGTAAGTTATATAGTAACTGGGATAAGGTATAGTAATTCCATATAAATTCAATATAAATATTCGTTTCTGGCTTCATAGACTTTGATGTTTGTATGGGCCATATGGGGCAAGTTATACGGTGGTGAGGAAGCCTTTTACCAGAAGATGTTTTCTTCTATTTGTGACTGTGGGAAAGATTTTCTTCTGTTGTTTCTTTGTAATTTAGACAGACACATCCAGATGTCTGTTTCAGCTAGAGCCATTTTAATAACTTGTAGATGCAGTGTGTGTTATTATCTCTTTTTCGTACGGTTCCTTACAGCTACGGCATGTTGAATAAGATACTTCCATATATTTGCATTCAAATTGGAAGTATAATTAATAAAATTAATATTTGTCTGAAATCCTACATTCCCTTAAAAGAAATTGGTGTTTCTTTTAAAAAAAAGTTGATTAGTAAGCGTTAAAATGGACGGCAAGACATAAAATATATTCAAAAATTATATAAATACAAATTATATTTAACAATTTTGTCGTACCAGTTCATATCATATTAATTAAATTAAGTCCTTTTCCTTCTAGCTTCAAGATTTTTTTACCATTTTCATTAAATTTAATATCAAAATATAGTCACAAAATTATTAATAGGTGGTCATCAGCGAATTCCATTCTACATTACATTTCTTAAATAAATACAAACATTTAAAAGGACAATTAAAACAGGATTTTCTGTTTTTTTCGAAAGTGACATTTTAATTATCATCATCATTTTAGAAATACAATTTTTTCAAAAGTTTTCGTCCTATTAAATTATTCTGATTTTAAAAAGACTAATTTCATGCAATTATTAAGAATATAAGAATTAATTTTATGCTCAGTTTTTTTATCTAGATTTTACATTTCTTTTGTATATGTTTCAAAGAAAACATATTTTCACAAAGCCTTGTTTAATGGAGCTTTTTCCGCCTTTTTGCTTGGCCAAAACCAATGAAGAAATAAAAAATGTCATCTACACTTTTTAAATTTTATTTTCTATTTATGTAATTATTAATGGTTTGATAATAATTTTTTTCTATATTTGTTATCAAAATTTCGGAATCTACAATTTAATTTTCTTATTTGATGATATTTTTGGTGCGAATGAAAAGATTTTACTTTTATGTATTGTGATTGTGTTGATGTCACGTGCAATTATTTCTATTCCTCTTAGCAGGTTCAAAAACCCTAGTGATCTTTCGATTTGGTACGGTTTCTGAATGCCATGAGGTTGATTTCTCAAGTAACTATCTTAGCTACTCCAGGTATGGTTTAGAAAAATGACAAATGGTAGAAAAACAATGCTTACGATCTAAAAGTGGTCGCCGTCATGTTGTATGGGATTTGCCAGTTAACCAACGATTTGTTTTTAATTTAGAATTATGAAATCTTTATTTTTGTTAAATCGTTGAAGTCCTTACGATTATCATATGAAATTTGATTATTTAAATCAGTGAAACCAGTGATTATTGTGATCAGTGATTATTGAAATTTAAATTAGTTCTTATCTTAGTGTTTTTTTACTAAAGCAATTGATGTTAAAATAATATTTCGATACTTTCAATTAACTAACAAAATGAAGTAATGCAAAATGTGATATGAGATCATTTTAATATGTAAACATAACGAAATTGTTCAAATTTTTTTAAAATATTTAAAATAATTTCATAAATTATTTACATCCACTCATCTTTATTTAAAATATTGTTAAATATTTTCACATATTTATGTAAATGTACTAAAAACAATTACAATTAAATATAAATATTTTTGTATATTAAATTTTTATTTTCATAAATATCAACCTTTTCTAATAGAAATGAAAATTATGCTGTATCTTATGCTCCATTGAATTATTGCCTAAGAAAACATAAAAAAAAATATGAAATATATTAACAAGATTTTTATTATTTTCATGTTAATAAATTTATGCTTTGCGGAATTTAAAATACTTTAAACATAAAAGATGTTTTTAAATTATGGTTCATTTTATAGAAACTTTACGATTAGAAATATTGTCACAATCACAGTTTTTCAATTCGGAATACTACAGTTCATTGGTTCATATTATTTTATACAAATTGTTTTTAACATTTTAACATTAACCAATCCTCGACGTATCGGTGAAAGCATGCGTCTTGTTACCCTTCTCTATCCCTTCAAATCAAACTTTTAAATTCAATATAATAAAATTTTGTTGAAATTATGTCCATTTTATATAAGAAAAATATATTTTTGTGGTCTATTCATTAATAATTTTAATTAAAGTAATTAAATTTTGAAATAATACTACAATGGCCTGCGGAATATCTTCAATACTTTAGAGATAATTCGTTTTTGGATATTGTACATACTACTTAAATTTTGGGAAATTGATAAAAAGGGTTAATATTATTATCCTTTTAGTTAAATTACTATACTCTGATGTACGAAAATTATTCGGACATGACTATATCAATTTTATTTAATATTTAAAATTAAATATACTGGATATACTCCAAATGTCAGAAGGGAATAACAACCTTTTCATGACCATCACATCATTTTTATTAGTATTTTAGACAAATAATAGTTTTGAGATAATTTTTAATATTTTTCCCTTGATAATTTTTATAAATTCAATTCAATTTTTTGAATATATTTATCATATTACATGAACTCCTGGACATCGTGAATCACGTATTATATTGGATATTTTAATTAAAGGTTTTTACAAAATGTATTGAAGTGATATAATAAAATGATATTGCTTTGTTGTCCCAAAACACAATTTCCCAGTTTTATGAAACTAATTAATTATAATAAAATATTGTTTTAAATACATAATTTAAAGTTTAACTTATTATTTTGGTCTAATGGACAGAATATTATGAATATGATAAAATTTGACTTGGATTCAATTTTAGGATACATTGCTGTAAAATAAACAAAATTTCGATTTTTTGAATTATTCAATTCTAAATACACTAGCAAAAACCAAATAACTAAGAATTCTTTGGTAAGCAGTACAAAATAGGATTGAATACAACGTAAAGGCTGACGATATACCAAATAATAATTAACCTTTAAGAAATCCTTGGCAAAGTGGGCTGAAAAGGAACACTTCAACATTTAGACAAATTAAATAATGGTTGTTACGGAACGAAAACCATTTAGAGGGGTTCGTAAAAACTCAAAAGTTTAAAAATATGATTCTGATGATTATATAGGAGTAACCACTGGTCATATTCTACTGAGAAAACATGTGATAAGATTAGATTTAACTTTAACAGCAATTTCAATATGTAGAGGATGAGGAGGAAACATAAGAACACCTTTTCTGTGGTAAGATTTATACCCTGTGATAAGTTTTAAACAATTGGAACGTAATTTTTTGACCGACATAGAGTAAGGTTGAAACCGTTTATAGTAATTCCGTTCACCGATGTGAATTGAATTATTAGCTCTAGGGTAGAATAAGCCATCAAGTGTACAACGAACCCTCAAAGTATCGGTGAAAGGATACGTCTTGTTACCCTTCTCTATCCCTTCAAACGAAACTAACCAACCAATTTTTTATATTTGCATATTTCCTAAATAATAAATCGATAAATTTTGTGGATATTTCATTTAAATAAGATAGAATTCGTTAACGATAAATCAGATTATCAAATTTCAAAATCACAATTGAACAAAATTTACTTTGATTGTAACATAAACTCTGAACTCTTATGGTTAGTATTCTAGGTTGTTAGTCATTTAGTTTTCCCCTGCATATTAAAATATTATTTTTATGCTTCAGATAATTATGTCCTTTTATGAATTTTTAATTTATGTATCAAAAACTTGAATTTTTATGATGCTTTATAATAATTTATACACTTGAAACGTTATGAAAATTTGTCGATGCTTTTCCTTTTTATACATTACATGCCTACTTGAATATTTTGTTGAAAATTTAATGCAGAAGTTCATATTTTTTTATATTTATTTATATTATAACATTTTGTGTTTTATAAAATTATTATAAATTTTGTAAAAAAATCATAAATATATGAATTTAGCGAAGCAAGATCTAAAAGAATTTTTAGCATTTGAAAATAAAATTTGAAGAAAAAAAATAGTATTTAAAAATAATAAGGAAAAGATTCGATGGATTTGCTCAATCACTTTCACAATATATAATATTGTATATAAGAAAAGCAATATTAATTGAAGCGAAATTTGTGTATTTTTTACACGTTCTTGATAGCTTGAACTATTTTGTGGTTTTCAAATTCGATTTTTCGCCGTCGCGCAATTTATTTAAAAGTGAATCATTTCTTATCCTTTTTGTAATTCATATTCTTTTTGTGAGATCTACCGAGAATTCTTGCTTTTTTTCGCAATGGCGCTCCGTTCTTGGTCCTCCTCAAAGAGGTTTCGTGATTGGAATTTGAACATACTAATTTTATATTGATTCTGAACCATTGCTTTATAGCGAAGAAATATTTAATTGCAACAAGCTAATGGCTTTCCATAGTGAAACATTAATTGTTGTGAGCAATTTGTCACCACCATTAGCATTTGTCCCAGTCTTCCAATCACAATTATTGCAAATTTTATTACAGGAGGTACTCATACATCACAGCATACTACACTAAAACTACGCCTCGACCACCTTTAGGATTGTAGACTTATAACCAATAATAAAGTCACACATTTTGTTTCGCCGAAACTAGTCATAACTTGGGTTCTAAGGGTTCAAAAATATAATCCAAAAATCAATCAATATTTTTTCATATTTAAAATTCTGTTTGTGATTGTTGTATGTGTATTTACAAAACCTTTTTTATTTTCGAATGCGTCCCCATAAAAAAGAATTGGTTTACAGATGTGTTCTTATATTAAGCACTTTAAACCCTTTTCTAAATCTTACCTGCTGCGTTATTATTCTATATTGATACCATTCTTTCATTATAGCTCTTACTAAAGAATATGTCATACTTTATATAGAATTAAAAAAATATATCATTATCGTTATAATCTGCTCCTTTACGTTGGCGTAATACTATCTGTCAGTACCAAATCTATTTAACAAAAACAAATCAGTCAATGATTTTTATAATCATTTTTTTTATATAACTCATTTTATTAAACAAACTCTTAAAATATCTGAAGTACTTACTATTTTATTGTCGCAGACGATACCTTGATATGAGTAATTGCATACGCGAAACGTCATAATGAATGGTTCAAATAATTTGGATGAAAAAAGTAAATTACTATCTTAACAGATTGAGTTCCACGTCAGGCACATATCGCTTTTGCGTTGGTAACCACCGGAAAATTTCTTTTATATTATTTAGTGCCAACTAATTTGGACAAATTAAGTGAAATTGATTATTAATATTTGTATTTTTGCGTATTTATTTTGTGTCAGATGAAAGTGTCAGAAAGTTTTTGCGTTTATCCTGCCATATCTGTTGATTATGTCCGACAGATAACATTTTAGTTTGCAGCTGAATAATAATGAAATTGAAATGAAAATGCTGATTTTAAATGAAAATGCTGAGTTTGGAATCGTACTTATCAATTCATATGATTTTGTAGCTGATCCGGATGTTATCTTAGATTCAGAAGATGAAATATTGAATTCTCTACTACTTGGCCAGTTTTTTTTTCAGAAACATTCTTAGGTACCACTGTCTAACAAAAATGTATTGAAAAATAATCAAATATTTATGAAATGTATCTGATACAGCAATTCTTATAAACAATTATGTCAGAGACATAATTTGTCAAATGTTTTTTGCAAACACGTCCTTGATTAAAACATCATCGGCACTCCATGTATTAAGGATGAGGAGATAATACATAGATATACATATGATCGGAATCGTACTCGAATTTTGCAATTGCACATTTTTATGTTGCCGAAATATTTATATTTTAATTATATAATTCATAGATAAATTAATTATAAAATATTGTAGATAGTTTGCTGCTACATTTATGTTTTATGAGTAATATCACAGAG
Source organism: Rhamphomyia laevipes (assembly GCA_963920725.1). Classification (NCBI taxonomy): domain Eukaryota; kingdom Metazoa; phylum Arthropoda; class Insecta; order Diptera; family Empididae; genus Rhamphomyia; species Rhamphomyia laevipes. Next base: position 3,353,067 of record OY987256.1, on the reverse strand, counting down.
AACAGATTCATATAGATTGTCTGTGGTAATATTCAAATATCTTTTCTATCATTAATCCAATTAACAATATCATTTTATGTATAATCATTTCAAAATATTATGTACATTACTTTTAATCCGAAATATTAGTAATTAAAAAACATCAACAAATTCTTGGTAATAGTATTTTATTTTTACCATCAGAATTATTTAAATTCTGTTTAATTAATAATTTTAATTTATTATGTTTATGTATTCATGCTATATAATAGAAGATCTCTTGAACTTGAAATTATGATAATAAAAAAGTTAAAACACTTGAACATAAATTAATGTGCTCGTTAACATTAAAATTATTTTCAGAAGAAACCGAAAAAGAAAATTGTTAAAATTTACAAAAAATAAAATAAAAAATAAAAATAAAAACGATATAAAAATATAAAAAAAAAGTTATTATTATGAGTTCAGGTGAACCATTTCTATAAGTAATAATTTAATGTAGTTAAAAAAGATACAAGATATATTTTATGAAACTTATTTTTATAAGAGGCTATTATAAGGAATTGATATACTTATGACTTTACCACTATTTAGATTTTGCTTTTTGGGACAATCAAAATGAAATTTTCTCACTCGATATTAAGAGGTTCAAAAGTAAAATAAAATATTTTCTGAGAAATTGTTTAAATTTTAATTATATTTAATAAAACAATATTGGCCTTTTGAATCCCAGCTTTGAGGAAATGTCAGATATACTGAGAATTAGCAACACATGAAAATAAATGAAATCTAGATTTTTAGTTTTACTTTAAAATATTGACATTTTTTGTTCAACATTTACAAAAACATTTTATTATGTTGGTAAATTATTATAAATTGTAACGAAATTTTATTACCAAGCACAATATTGAGATCAATTTGAAGTACTATAAATTTCGTAATTAAATATTTACACACGTTTCTTGAAATAATGCATTGATCTATTCAACTTTTATATTTAGTAATTTAAGATTTTTATAAAGCCAATTTAGCTTTGTAACTATTTATAGCCCATATGTGTCAAATTCGTGAATATCGCTTTATTTTTTAGTTAATTCAGTGATAAAGCGACTATGGCATTATGATTTATGGCCTTACAACCGCATGGCATCCATTAAGTTATGTTTAATGTAATTTTTTTGCGATACAGCCCAAATCGAGCCCTGGTTACCTAAATGAGGTTTCGTGACGTTTTATTGCAATATCGCATTAATTTTGTTCAAGTATGGTAACCGGTAGCATTTCTCAGAATTACGTATTGCAAATTTTATTACTGGTATTCATTTTAAGCAGTATCAAATTATAACGAAATGGATACCTCGATCTGGAGTTGAACCTGGAAACTAATGAATAACTACGCCAACGCAAACTCTTTGTGATATGTCAAACTCATGTAAATTCATAACTAATGACGGATCTCCAATAGCTAGCACTAGATAGTATAAAATCATTTATATCTGATTTAGAACACACGCGAGATATAAAATTCTTACTTCCGCTTGTTTTGCTTACGTATGCTTATAAATCACGCTTTATTGAATTGAATTTATACAGCAAATTAACTTTTATTATTGACTTAAGAATGACTCATATTTTGGAATAATAATTGGCGTCAAAAACGATAATTAAAAAAGTAAATATATTTTTTTATCAAATGTTCCAATACGTTGGTTACATTGTTACATAGTATTTTTTTTTTTAGAATTCATTAATTTAACCACAGGTGCTTGGAACAACTACTACTATAAATAGCCTGTACACAAAGTTACTGATGCGAAACTAATAAAATTTAGACATTAAAAAGTTAATGTACCCATTCTCTTCAAATTTATTCAAAATAATAATTTAATATAAATATAATATAAAAATTTCAATCAATATTTATAGATAGTGCGAATAATGTTGTATAGAGCTACAGGCTATACAGCTATATTTATTTAAAAATACATAATACAAAGCTCCCTAAATTATTAGTTAAAAACTAAACTGGTAGCATGAAGTTTTTATTGTTTTTACCATCATTAATCGGGGGAAAATAATAATATTACCGAAATTTTGGATTCATAATTTTAATCGTAGCGAGAAAATAAACTAGAGCTAAGGATTTATTTTAACTTTATAACAATAACATAATATTAACTTAACTTTAAGCTAAACTTAAAATGAAATGGTTTTGATCAATTTCAAATGCTCTTTAATTATGTAAAACTTTAAAAAATATAAAATTTATGATTACCATCTTAAGCTAGATAAAAATTTATTTCGTTGATTTTACTATATAAATTTTCAATTTTTAAAATTATAAATGTAACGATATTTTCTTAATTCATAATTTTATGATCAAATTCAAATGAATTATTATGCTTTACGGATGGCTGGTTTGTTTAAAAGACAACGATTTTAATGTTGGAAACTCATTTGTCCAATATTTATAATAGATCTTCATCCAAAGATAATAAAATAAAAGAAGTGAAAAAAATAACACACCAAAGAAAATAAAATAATAACGCAAAGAAAAATTAATATTCATAAATTTTATCATTACCACTGGGGGCTGAAGTTCATTGCTGTATCGAACATTAAACTATAAAAACTTATAAGCGTAACAAACCAACAACTACTGACGCGAAAAGGTATAAATGTGTTTCCCACACTACGTTAAACTTTAATATAGCTTCGAAAGTTTTACAATTCAGTATAGGTGAATTAAATAACCTACCTCCCCGATAAACCTGAAGATATGGTATAAAATAATAATTATAGGTGATATTAAAACATAAAAGCAACATTTATTTAGTATAATCATTTAAAAAAATATGGCGTATATAAAAAAAATGACATTATAATTTCCATTCTCAATTTTCATATTTTCCTATTTTTCTATATTTGATGTAGCTATATTTATTTAAATAAAAAAGTATTAAGGTGAATTCATTGTTTCGTCCGACTTACGTCCGCGCATATTTTTTATATGAAAATTTGAATTTCTCTAATTTTTTAGTTTTTATTTTCGAATTTTTTTGTCTCTCTGAAAAAGTTGGTTCAATTTCTACTTTAGTGCGACACATTTTTGAAAATTCAAAAATAAACTTCAATCGAATAAAAAACAAACGTCAAAAAACAAAAATAAATACAAATTTTTTGCTTTTCATGTTATATCTAATAGAAAAACTAACTCTATGATTATTTTTTGATTTTTTTGATAGACTATCATAAAATGCGCCGCACTTTTAAGACGAAACGATGAACTGTATTGAGGGAAATCAGTTCGACTTAAATATGACGAAACAATGAATTCACCTTTACGAAATTTTTGTATTCGTTGCTATGAGTGATTTTGATAATTTTCAAGTGATTTTACTTTAATTTCTTTTTATGATAATTTATATATTAATATTACGAGTAGGACTACAAAGAAAGTTGAATGAACATCTTAATATGTTAATAATTTTTATTTTAAATATAGGGACATTAATATTTTAGTAAAATGTCGGATTTGATAGTTTTTGTTTTTTAACTAATTATGAAGTCAATAATTAATAAACCAAATCTGAAATGTGAAAATTTATTAAGCTTGTATAATAATAGGTAATACAGGAAGTATTAATGATCTGAAAATTTATATAAATAAAATTTAACTGGATGTAATAATAAACTTTCTAAATAATAAACCTTTATAAAGTGGGCTGTCCAGTGGTTTTATTTTAGCCTATATTTTTTTAACTGAAACTGCAGACAAAGATAAATTTAAAAAGTTATTATGACGAGATAGCGAATTTCTATAATCTGACAATTCTTTTAACTAATTTAATTAAATTGTATATCAACTTTTAACATAATCATATCGTTGGTAACAATTCACAACCGCTTATGTGATTTTTGCAAGTTTTGCGGGAGACATAAAAATGTGTTGTGCCATGAAATTTTGTTAATGGGTTAAAATATTTGGACTTGAACAATTTAAAATAATTAAATACGATAATTAAATTATATAAATATATTTATTTAAAACATTCCTCGTGGTACTACATCTAAAATTTATATTGACACGATGTACTCAAAACGTTTTTACTGTTATGAATACTAAAGTTACGAGACTCTGCATTGAAATTAATATCCCACAACTTAGAATATTTTATTTTGATTCTTTTTTAATGAATTTTGTAACAATTGTAGGATAAACAGACTAAACCAGATGATCCGATATGAAATTTTTAATATTTCGAATTACGAGGTTATGAATTGTTGCTATTGCATTGTCGTTTATGATGCTACCATAAAAGAAATGGGAAATAAAAGTTTTAGTGCCATCTATTGACATCTTTTTCTTGGCGACAAAGATTTTTTAGTAAATAGATGCTAAAAAACTCTTTTAAAATTCTCAAATTCATTTATACCTCTCTGTCACCACATACGGATTTATAGTACAATTCATCCTGCCGAATATACAGGCAAAATATGTTGTGGTATATTCTCGATTTAAATTGGTAATATTTATGTACAGATAATTTCATCTACAAAACAATTCACGAAATTATTTTTTAATATCCTTTTTTTTTATCTAAATTTCTTTTTCTAAAACTATAAATTTATAATATTTAAAATTTTTTATTTTCTAGTTGATCGTGATTAGAAATTGTTGATTTACAAAATATTGGATTTATACTTCAATAAAAACTATCTGAATGAAATTCTAGGTATAGCTGATTTATTTGAAATCGTTAATCACCGAATAATTTTCTAATTTCAATATTCAATTCACATTTAATTTTACAAGTTAAATGGTTACAATAGTTAATATGTTTTAAGTGACGCGACTATAGAAAATATAGTAATTTTCTTCTTAGAATTTCGTTAAAGAAATAGTTAGGTTATTAAATTTGTTATATTAGACACATTTAAAATTAATAAACTATTTACAATAATAAGAAATGAATTAAATAATGAAAGTTTCAAAATTTCTTTCTTTTAAAACTCCTAAACATATTGAAGAAATTAATCTTTTTGATCACTTTTTAATTTATATAGCCCACCTATGGGCTCCTGGTCCTGGCATATCTTTGGTGGTCATAAATAATCAGACAAAAAGGTATAAAAATTTGTGTAGAAATAAAATATACTGAACCGCAAAATGATTTATTTAAGGATACCTTCGTGTATGAGATTTATTCGTTTTTGCTTTGATTTATTTATGATATTGACTTGATCCTGATTAAAGATTTTAATTGATATGTCGTTTATTAAAGTTTTGTAGCAACTAATAGAAAATGATAATTTGGGAAATAGATGTTGTAATATGAAAATTACTTATATTTGGTTGTCCAACTAAGTCTTTTAAATTGACACAGATTATCATATTAATTTAAAGTTTATATGCATAATTTTTCAAATTTTAAGAAGTTTCTAAATTGAAATAAAAACAAAAATTGAATCAATATTGCGGTGTAATAACTCAACACCAATTGGGAAATAACACTATAAAATCTAAGTGATTTATTTCTCTAAATAAGTGGAAATCAAGATCACTTTTTAGTGGAAAAGTAATACACTTTTTAGCAAACGTGATTAAGCACATTTTCTCAATTTTCCGAAATTTTTAATATTTCTGGAAAAGCAGATAAATCCACTTTTCCTATCTTTCTAGATCTAGTCTAGAGTAATAATTCCATCAATTATTAATTATCATTTAATTGCATTTCTTTTTAGGACATTTTTAAATTGTATTTTATGTTTATTTCCCACTACGTGGAGTTATATCTCATTTGGAGTTATTACACCGCACCGATTTCAATATAGTTATTTGGATACCTAGAAAACGAATAGAGATTTATATAATTTGAGGTTGATTTTTAATATAGTAGAAAATTAACGACTAATTTGTTATTTCCATTTCAGTCCAATATTTTTTAATCGCTTCATCACATAATGAGATAAATAATAAAGAAATAATTAATTTTAATCTTTTAAATATTACATTTAACTTATACATATGTCCCGAATATCATCTAATAAATGGAAATTCATAAATCAGCAAGACAAATTTTTTATTTATTTTGATTTTGTTCGACGGCATTAACTTTTTGTTTCTTTTATTAGGATAAAATGAAGAATGACCCACCACTTATTAATACGATGAGTTTTATTGATATATTATCACGAAATATCATAAAAAAATTATGAAATTATACATTAAAATTGAATTTTATTGAGCAACGATTATTATAAAATTTTAACAGCTAAAAAAATTTAGATAAATGGTAACAAAAAACATTTTTATGTATTGAAATTTCTAATTATAATTTCTAAATGAAATTTTGGAATTAATCAGTGATGAGAAAATTTACCAGGCCTAAATATATTTCTTTTGGTTATTATTTTCTTTATCATTTTGTAATTCAGTTACGTATAGCTGACAATTAACTGAATGTTAGGTAATTTAAATTACAATTTTGCGCCATTTTTACTGAAAATAACAATATCACAATTGTAAATTCATATTTGCTCTATATAAATACAAATATAATTTTTTTCATGTTTTAATGTTTAATAATGAAATTTTATTTATCTTCATATTTCCTTATAACAATTTTCAATTTATATTTGGAAATTGAGAAATTACCTTAGAGATTTTTTATTTGGTTAATATTTGTTTCTGGAATGATTGCTGTTCCCCATTTATCATAGTTTTCACACATTTATTTTGTCATTTTGATTATTTTTGCAGAACATTTTTTACTATTATGAAACCAAATCACATAGTTTGTTTACCAAATGGCTTCCGTCATCGACATTGATAAATATATTCTGTAGTCATATCTTAATAATGCAGTATAATATTTTTCTTATACCTACACGTATAACCGATTTATAAAACCAAGTAATTTTAAAATAAATAATATTTTTGTTCTTCAAAAGGTAACGAAAATTTATCATAATAAATGTGAATATAATTCTAAAAAGCATAGAATTATGAAAATCTGTATTAATGTTGCAATAAAGGATGAAATTGTATATACATATTTTGATTTTTTTATAAAAATAACCTCAGTTTGTGATATATTCAGAATAATAAAAGATGGATGCGAAGGTCAAAAGGAATTAATTTTGATTTACCATTTTTAAAAATCTAGAATTGTTTTGATCAATTTTGTCAATATTAAAGACGAGTAAATGAAAAAAAAGGTGGAAGGTTCATTTACTCATATGATAATGTATCAATAATTAATATTGACGTATTATCAGACTTATCAAGTCTTGAAATTGTATTTTCATATTTTCAGCAGACCATTTTGAAAGTAGTAGAAGTAAATGTAATATTTTACTAGGTAAATATTATTGCGTGTGTATAGCTTCTAATTTTGTAATCTGAAATTCTAGTTAAACGTATTATATTACAATAAGAAATTTAGGAAGCAAAAATGATATACAAATCATACCAGTATATAACAGAAAGATAGTTTTAAGCAAATTTTGAATTTCTTGTCCACTATTTATGACTGAATTCATCCTAGAGCATGATTAATATATAGTGATATATGAAAATAAAAAATTATCAGTTCAACGAATATATACAGTTTGAAAATAAGATATGGACACTTCATAATAACAGCAATTCCACCTAAAATTAGTTTTCTGTAATTTTAATATTGATAAAGAGTTTTATCAATTGAAACTTGTGTAAAATAAATAGCCATTTTACGATTTATAATGGAATCAAAAGAATATAAAATTATGTGGACTATATATAAAGAATAATGAATTAAAAGAAGGAGTAGATATTACTGATGATAATAAAGGAACTTTGTAATGATTATCAATTCCCAAGTTTTTTTAATGATAATTTATAATTTTGTTCAAATACGGATAGCAAAACTATGAATGCTAGTAAATTTCTGCTTTTCGGAATTATTTCCAATTCTGACCACCAGAGGCATTTCAGTTATAGATATATGGCAGAAAATTAGTGTAATTAAATTTTTCATAGAATTGTAGTACCTATACAACACCTAACCCTCAATTTACACGGCACAGTTTCGGAGTTAAGAGCATTGAAGAAACAAGGAAAATTCTATTTACATCCATACTACAATTTACGCTAGTGTACTTACATAATACATCTTTCAAATCTTTCAAATCTGATATAGTTGTACGTACCATTGATATCGTTACTTTTGAATTATAAATTATAAACAGAAATATATCATTATAAATTTGATATAGGATGTGCAATGTACACCTTGAACATGCTCTGAAGACGGTACTGATTCTTTATAATATTTTTCTCTTAGCTCAACTTTTTTATAATTAACTAAGTATATAATTTTAATTTATCCTTAATTTAAATATTTTAATTTGTCCTTTTTTTTTACTTTTAATAAAGTTAAGAGCTACTAAGAATCAAATAAAGTGAAAATGCTAATTCAATGTTATCTGTCATAAATAAATTAATTAGTAAAAATAAAAGGTGAAAGGATACGGAATATTTTAACTGTCTGCTTAAAAATATATAAAACTTTTAAAACATTTTATGAAATACAATTTTTATCCTTATTTGTTTGGTTTCATAAAATTATTATTATTATTTATGTCCTTTGCACTTAATTAAAAATTATGTGAATTTTAATATTAAAAAATAAAAATTGTGGGAAGTTAAGTTAAATTTTAATTGTTTTGGAGTATATAAGATTTTACTTAAATTTTATTTCATAAATTCGTTGCATAGTGGAAATAATGCCATAAATTTTAATTAAACAAATTAGTACTTAACAAATTTTTCAAATATTTATTAAAATTTCTATGAAAAAAATAAAAATCAGTAATTTACAGAAGGAATTCTTACAAATTATACATATAAATATATTACAATTAATTTAACGAAACTAATTAAATTTATCGTTAAAGATGAATTTTGTCAACTATAAAAAAGTGAATTTTCTTTATCGGTTTAATTTGTATTACGTCAAGTCAAACGTAACTTTAACATGCGACATTTTTACAGATAATTCTATTTACTATTATTAACACTCTTTCTTAATTCACTTAAAGCATTTTCACGTACAAAATAATTTAGCCTAACTGGTAATTTATTAATTTAATTAATGAAAATTTTATTCGGGATTTTCAGGCATTTTTCCTTCACATTTCATAAAAAAGGAAAATGCTGAAAAAATATTACTTTCTAATTACGAAATTTTTGCAAAATTAAATGTTTTTTTGTTTTATACATCACGTAGAAAAAACATAGACTTTTATTGTAGCGCAAAATTATTTTTAATATAATCTGTAATATAATCAGCTTCAAAAACAACAATAATTATTAACCCTATCAAATATTTGATATGTTTTATCTCAGATTTCATATAATTTACCTAGAGATATGAAAAATTGTTAGTATATAACCACAAAAACTTAGTGTCGTTTTTGATAAAGAATGAAACTGTCTTCCTTTAACATAAATTGACAAATATCTGCAGAAAATAGCTAACTTTATACTTGTAACTTGTAATAAGATTGTCTGCTTAATTTCTACCATAATAAAGGTAACAAAAAATAAGTGATTTGTAATTTTCTCAGTGTGATTGATTTACGTAATTTTCTTAAAAAACGTTAAATTATTAATTATAATATAAATGATTAACACTTATAAAATATATGAAAAATCAATTGCAAATAAACTTCTTATAACGAATCAATCACAATATGAAGAAGCAAAAACTATAATAAATTAACTAACCTACGAAATTTGCTTACCAAAAACTAGGCTCAGTGTATTAAGTACATACCTACAGCACATTAAAGTACATACATTAATATAAAATCTAGCTAATAAATTGGGACTTTGGGCTCGTTAAATCTTAAGAAAAGTATGGAAACTTATGAATAAAGTTAAAATATATCAAAAGTCTTGTAATTGTAATTGTTTTTCACAATTGAACTTAAAAAACCATCTTTAAATTCCAAATAGTTTTGGTAATTAAAATTACATAGGCATTGATAACAGGTTTATTTAAAGTTTTATATTTCCTTACTAATCCACGTATTTAAAATTTTCACTCTTATCATTTTCTAAATTAATTTCGATTATGTTCTTCAACATTTAATCCATTTTTGGTCTCTTCCAAAAATTTAGTGTAATTCGACGCACTTTTCAAAGTTTATGGTTTTTTTTTTTTAACCACTTCGGTCCTCAGGTAGATTAGTTTATTATAGTTTTATTTTAGGACGGAAAACTGATAATTTTGGAAAATTATGGAAATTTCAAATGCCAGGTAACATTAATTTTTTGACTTTCATTAATTTTACATAGACTTATTAGATCTATTAAAAATTATGATATTTGTAAATATATTAAAAAATATTTTTGTTTAAATAAACAGAGAAAAATAATAAAAATTAATTATTTAATATAATAAAATTATTTTAACGAGATAAGTGAAAATAATTAATAAATATTTAAATAAAAGTATTAAAAGATTTTGTACGAATTTGAATAAATTATTTGCAAATTATAAAATTATTTAAATTTTAAATAAGATTATAGTAATAATAAAGAAATTAATATGTAAAATATTAAATATAATTAAATTAATTAAAATTATTTTTATTGAAGCATTCAAAATTGTAAATTGTTACTGGAAGCATTTTATTTATTAACAACTAAAGTTAAATGGAAATGGATTTGAATATTATTGTAATTAATTAGAAACACTTTAAATTGCCTGGGAAAATTACCATAAAAATACTAAAATTTCCGGGTTTATTGTTACAGCATGCAGAAATACATGTAAAAATATTATTCCATTAGATTTTGAAATATTTTTAATCAAATTATTTTGTAGTTGATTTCCAAATTATCCAGGCTGTTTTATACTCGATAAAATTCATCTTTTATGGTTTTCCATATAACTAAAATTCAATTAATTACAAAATGGAAATTATCTGCAATAGTTCAGATTTAATAGGTTATCATTTTTGATATTCATCTTGTAATCATCTTCAAGCCATTAAAAAATTATCTTTTATGACAAATTGAATAAATGCAGTAGACAAGATTGCTTTTTCACTATTATATGAGTATGAGCTAATAGGATAAATATTAAAATTGACAAATTAATTACATAAAATTGAGTTGTTCTAAAAATTATCCTAATTAAACCATTAAATCAATGGAAAACATAAAGAAATTTTAATAAAATATTTCTCAAATTCTGTTAATTTTAGAGTTTACTTTAATTCACTTTTGTAAAATTTTAGAAACTTCTGTAACTTCATAACAATTTCATAAAATAACTAAATAAAAAGATATAAATTAAAATTATAGTAAACTATTTAACTATAATACATTTTAAGACAAGTTAATTTCAGTATGATTTTATTTGGTAAATTATGTTTTTGTATCTATAAAATGCCAACATAATATTCAAATTTTTATTGTTTTGAAAAGCTTTGGCAAAATTATGAACTTTTAATGATAATTTTTTTTTCACATAATTTTCATAAATAATTATTTGCATTTAATTACAATTAATTTAAATATAATATCATTTCCTAAGATTTTGTATTTATGTATATGAATTCCAAAAAAGAAATTATTAAGTTCTTATTTTAAGATTAGTTATTTAAAAATAAATAATGACAATTTAAATTTAATATGAAACTTAGCAGAATATTAAAAACTTAAAATATAATTGCATAATTTATAAATTTAGTAATTTTTCTAAGGTTCTTTCCAATTGCCCAGGACAATTTCCATAATGGAAGTTATAGAATTTGGTAAAAACATTTTTTTTTACAAATTTTTATCATAAGCTCGAAGGATGAGAGTTTTATTTAAAATAAGATGGAATAATATTAAGAAGTTTTCTAACTTTTGAATAATGCCTTTTCCTATATTTCGAGGTAATTATTGTTTTCTTATTAACTTTTTGAACGCTAAGCGATTAAGTAATGAAATACAAATGTGCTAGAGGTAATTTGGTTATTTAAATTTTGTTTTTCATATAGAAAGTTTTAAAGAAAATCTCATAGATTTTTAGATTTTATAGAATTTAGTCAATTAAATGAGTTATGATCCCGGTATTTCATTAAATTATTTCAAGGATGACTTAATGACATTTAATTTATATTATTTATATACCAACGTAATATGAATTTTTTTCACATATTAATAATAATACTGAAAATAATATAATATTATAAAAAAGAAAATTGTAAATAAATCTTAAATATTGATTTATGAAAATGTGGAAAATTGACTAATTTTTCAAATATAGAAACAGGGTTTATTGAAATAATTAATGATTGAAAGTATATAAAAACAAAAATGTTAATGTAAATTTCAGTAAATTATTAAAAAATGGGCTAGTTCAATAAAATCTATAGTAACTCAAAGTTAAGTTATTATAATGATACTTCATAAAATTAAAAACGGAAAACTATTTTTTCTATATATATATATTTTTAACAGAATTAGAAACTTCAAAATGAAAATACGTTTATACGTAAGAGTTACAATACGTACAAAATTTAATTATATATGAAAATCGTAAAAAATATTCAAAGTAATTAATTTCAAAATATAAAATGAAATAATTGTACTTACAAAACAAATACATATGAAGATTTTTCTTGTATAAAAAAGTACTTACCACCCATAGCATAAAATATCAAATATGCAAAAATACAATAACAAAAAAATCCTTTTTGTCCTTCTTTGATATTTAGATTTATATACAAATATTATTTCTGCAATTTCCTTGTAAAAGAATTATACATACAAAATGTATGTGTATTGAACCATTGTGAATTGAATACCAGGTAAAAGCAACGAATGAATTAAATGAAACGGTATGGGTTGATTTATCAAGGACACTTTGCCATCACGAGGCGTAAAAAAATTGTAGTTCTATATATAAAATCAGGTATACATAAAGAAAACAAAAAACTTAAGTTAAAAATAAATACAAATAAAATTGAAAATAAGGTGATGTGATGTCGAATATATGAATTAAAAAAAATAATAATATACCATTTAAATGTAATCCTTATAAGGACATAAATATTTACAATTATTTTGAAAATTCTAGCTTAGAACAACAAAAATAGAAAATAATTATTATTGTTCTATATCTGGGCAAAGCAAAACGTAAGAGTAAAACTTAATTCAATACAATTTCCTGGAAAGAATTTTAATGAGCATATAAGAATGAATAGTAAAGTGGGTCTACCTCAGATTTTTTTATGTTTGTTTGATATATTTCACTTTAATAACATTTTTCAAGCGTTTTTTTTTAGGTTTTTTGTATTTTTGGCAGCCATTTTTAATATACGTGAAAGTTGGTACCAAAGCTTGCATATTGAATATATCCTCTTCTGAATCTATATGAACATCTAGATCAGCTACAAGACTTATATGAATCGAAACTATTTTCATCTTCAGCATTTCATTTAAATAGTTTTCAATTTCATTATTATTCATCTGTAAATTAAATTATCATTTGTCAGACCATTCGAAATTCTGTGTTCGACACTTTTGACAGACACGCAAAAAGTCCTGACCACAACACACTTAATATGTGCAAAATACTTATAAACATGATAAACTGATATTTCAGAAATTTATATTGTCCGGCGTGGCACCTAATGTGTTAAACAGTCAGGTATAATAAATCGCAGAGCTTATATAAAAATTACAACATAAATGCGACTTTGATAATTATAGAAGGTATGGTTTATGGTTTAACCCATTTCCTTGTGAAATCTTTTTAAATTTGTTTCCAAAATTTAAGGACTATAAAAACTGACATAAAATTTATGGTTCTCAAAAGGATAAAAAAATATGTTTTAAGAAATCTACAAATCAAGAAATCTGAGGTGAACAAAATAAGATAATGGATTAATATAAAGGGGAATGAATATAAAGTACGTTTTATTGTCTTAAAGAAATGAACTTAATGATAATTTACATGCCAGCAAATTATAATGATTTATGCATTTAAATTTTGTAATTTCTTATTATTTAATTAATTTCAATATAGCTGGCGACAAAAGAATATCTTTCATATTGTACAGAAGTCATGGGGAATTTTAATGACTCTTTACGATTATTCACTTGAAATTAATCTTTAGGAGTGAAGTAAAAGTATTCATTTGTTTTTCTTCAATTTTATGGTATCAGCAAAATAAACTTAAAAGATGTATTTGTGTAACGCAAACTATACGTATAATGTAGATAGTATAAAAGGTACAGTATAACAGTTACTGTAACTGTTATACAGTTATACTAGTTAATAGCCGACACCATAGTCAACATTACCTATACCAAATTTGATTGTCTACGCCACCGTCTACAATGAAATGGCAATTAAACTATGCGAATAGAGGACATTTCATTCAACTCTACATAAATTTTAATATAAGTCATCAACATTTACAAATATCCAAACTATTTTGGAAGCCATTGTAGTCTCCCTAAAAATAGATTTTCATTTTTTTTAACTAATCTACGATTTTAGCCAGCTTGCAATTGGAAAGAGATCATTGCATTAACCCCTATATAAAATTTAAAACCTTTTGAATATTTTCGGCGTAAAAATTAATCACTAATAACTTCAGGAAAATGGAACCCAGTTTTTTAGGAAGGACGAAAGTGATTTTTTATTATTACTAGAAAGAAATGTAAATATCAAACGTTATTGAAAACCTGACTAATACAGGCGGAAAAATGAGTGCAAGCACTAATGGAATATGAAATCTTCTACTACTCACCAAATTCAATATTTGATGTTTTTGTGGTATCCTCATGGGAGTTATGATAAAAAAAAATGTTCAGAATTAAACAGGTCATTTCTAAATACAAAGTTTTTTATTTGTTTTTTTTATATACTTTTTCCTTAATGGCAAACTGAGGGCACGAACTAATTTCGAATTTATAATCATTATCAATATTTTATTTTCATATTTTTATTGTTAATATTTCGCGGAATGAATAAAAAACATAAATTATGATAAATTGGGGGATGATTTTAATAAGATTTCGAATAAAAAATTTGAATTTACAAGGGATAGAACGTTTTTAGTTGTTGTCGGAGATTTATTGACAATTTTAAGATCATAAATTAGGGAAAAAAAAATTATGAAAAATTAATGTTTTGAAGAATAATAAGAATGAAAATTTACTGGTCTTTTACTGCGATGTTTTATTCGTTTTCTTGGTAATTGAATATTGCTGCGTTCATCACAATTTGCAGCCTAAAGCTACAATTTACGAAATTGTTTTTCAAGAGGGTCAAAACTAATCAGTAGAAAAATAGAAGAAAATATTTTCTCTTTCTATTTTTTATGCTAACTGCATAACTATCGATTTAGAATAAAAAATATTATTTTGCATCAACTAAATTTAATATTACGACAAAATGGTTAGACGAAATGGTTACTCACGATGTGGAGTGAAGAATAGCATACTCTTAGATGGTTGGAAAGCGGCACAGTGGCAACATTGAACTTAGGAAAAACACGGCGAAATTAAGGCTTACACAGATATACACTTGAAGGGGCTTTCAAGAGGAAGACGAATGTTATTTTCAGACAAATCTCTAGGAAAACGATAAATCTCAATTCATTCATAATAAAAGTACGATGGATCGATGTGCTGTAGACGTAAGTAGCCTTGCATGTTCTTCTATAAGTCCATGTTCTTATATAAGTCCATGTTCTTCTTCTAAATCTATTATATATAAATAGTTGGACATGACAAGTTCAAATTTATAATATATTGAACATGTCCATTTCAATTTTGTAGTCTCGCAGCTTTTGTCCATTAAATTTCGCTTATATATATAATAAATATGATCTAGCAGACTAGACATCATATTTTTTACATCAATAATTTTCGCGGTAACACAGTTTTTAATATGGTTATCAGAAATGGCATATAGAAAGACCAACAATTTACAATTCTTCTAATAAACAATTTGATTAATGAATTTATAATAATCATCGTTATTTATGAGATATGTTTTCGCTGCTGTTGTACAACGCATACATATTTGAAGTAATATTAGTTTTGTTGGATCGATTAATTTATCCAGTAGTGGAATGGTTACATCAATGATAAAATTTAACACTTGCAGTAGGTAGTAGATATGATAGTGTATATAAATGTATTGAATTAATAACTTTATGTTTAAAATTGCTTCAGGCTGAATGAAATTAATTTATCCACCTGTTACCAAGGCTATGTAGAAATTGTTGATTTGAAATTTAATATAAAGTATTTACTTATTTACTTGTATATAAAAGGTTGAGAGTGTCATCATAATGTTATTTTGATGTGGTTTGATTCAAAATTTTGCTTTATGTAAACCTTTGATATTTGGATTATAATTGATATTAACATTTGGAAGTGTTGAATATAAATAATTAAGAAAACTTTCATAATTTTTGTGAAATATTTTAAAATGTATAAGTCCATTTTTCTATATCCAATAAATATATAAATGATGTAATGTATAGGAGATTTCTTTATTCATCATTATTGGAATTATTTCTATGATTTTTATTAACACTGGTGCTTGCTAATTTGTTGAACCATATTATAAAAAATAATTTTTGACAATAAATTAACATTTCTATTAAAAAAAATTGTAAATATAGGTAAATATACGTATAGTAGAAATTATTAACTCTTTTTAATGTTACAAACGTAATTCTAATTATTGTATGACTGTATATGATTACGTTAAGTAAATAAATGGTCAGTTCAGTATATTTATATGCTATAACTATAAACTCTCAACAATGCTACAAATTGTATTTCTGTTTATAAAAACGTAGAAATACAATTACTAGTAGTAAACTGTATGCAGCTATATTAACTTAATTATTTTGATACAGAATTCTACTATTTAAACAAAATCATCAATAGATCAATCGAGATTTCTTCCACCCAAACTCATACTAATTAAAAAAAAAATTCTTTGATATATTTTAGATAAACTCACTTTTCTATTGTCAAATAATATTTATAAAATACTAAAGGGTTGAATTTTCTGGAAATTTACATATGTAAAATAAAGAAATTTTGGGTTTTACTATAAAAAGGAGAATTAGATTTGTAATACTAACACTCTATGTGAAAAAATGAACTTATTTCATTTTGGGATAACAAAATTTCTGTAACAAAAATATTTGATTAATAAAAATGGTGAACAAAATTACATAGATTTGCTATAAAATTTAAATATTGGATTTGATAAGAGGATAGCCAATTTGTAACACTCTATGTCAAACAAAGAAAAAAGACAAAAATCGCTTATATGAATGGAAGCATACACAAATAATCTATGATAAATTCTTATTTTTAATAATTTAAAAATATATTCTTTATATAAATTATAATTTGTTAATGAATGTTTGACTACAGACAATAATTCTTTGAAGGGTTCTTTCTCAATTTTTTAGAAGGACTGTTTTCCATTTAATCCTTTTATTTAGCTGTAAGAAACATTATGTGTGTCTATCCTAGATAAAAATGATTTCAGATAAGTATGTAAATATAATATGAATAATTTTTTCATTACAAATTATTTTTAATTAGTTTATTCGAATTTTTATAAATCGATTATAAATATTTCCATTTTTTTGTGAGATTTTTATTCAAATCTTTAAGGCCCAATCGTAATGTGGGCGCAAACTCAAATACTTTAATTCATACACACTAGTGTCCTTCTGGTCCTTTACGTTTTTTTTAGTATATCAATTTCCATTTTAGTATTTTAATTAATCAAAGGATTTTTTTCAGTATACATTGTTTTTTTACCTGATATTTTCTATAATTTTTTTTTGGGTATCTTCAAAAACATCCCATGAATAATTGAAAAAGGTCTAATACTTTTGGCTATTTGGAGAATGGTACGAGTTAATTTAACTAACAGATTTAGATTTGTAATAGGGTTTGATACTCTAAATATAATTAAAATATTTCAGAATTAAATTATTGAAAAATAGTCACGAAATCAAATTTGTATTATCTAGGATAACTACAATTTGAATTTACAGAGTAGTGTCCGTTTTTTTAATCAATTCAATCTATGACATTTTTAAATGATACGAAAAATTTAAATAGCTCACTTTTCAAAGAAAATCTTAAAATATCCAATAATAAATTTCCCGAATTAATCAAATTTCAATTATTTTTATTCTGAATCAACAACAAAAATGAACCCTTTCAGTTTATAATTCTTTTGTAAAATTGATTGATTTGATAGAATTTTGTTCGTTTTTCAGATGAGCTAAAGAAATATTTCAATTTAATAATGATGGATATATTTAGTTCGTAATGAAGTCACTACATAATAATAAAGTATTCAGTACAACGCTATGTCTATACAACAAAATTGTTCAATTTTTTTAGATAATATCATTTTTGATATTTTTTAATTTATCCTCAACGTAGTTCGAGGCTAAAATCTGAAATATTTCTTTTGACTTAAAGTACAAAGAGAATTTTGAAAAAGGTTGCAAAAAAAATTTGACATTATTATAAAAGATATTTAGTAGATGAAATTTTTTTTACCATCCCTTGATGTTAAAGTTTAAATTCTAGTGGCTACACAAAATCCCATTTGCTGAATTTTTGTACAAGGAAAAAAAACAAAGAGAACCAAAAATATTTTGATACTCTTGTCATTTAGGTAAAAAATGAAATTCTTTTGATTTATGTTAAAAGTTAGATTGTGGAAAGTGAAATTTAATCACATGTATTACAAGTGGATACAAGTGGATTTAAAAAAATAAGAATTGTTATGTTATCAAAAAAGTAATTAGATCGTCGATTCTTATAACATTTTTACTACAATCAATATTAAAAAATAAATGAATTTTCTGACATATTCTATTTTAATGGTATCCCAATTATAAATCCAAGAATTTCATGATACAAAAAATATTAATTATAAAAATATCATCATTCATAGAGTTAGAGTCCTTATATTTCTCTTGTATCATTTTACAAAGTAAACGGACATTAACATAACGAAAATAATTATTTTTTTTACCTTTATTCTGAAAGTATGACTGAAAAATCCCTTAGGGTCTAGTAGTTGAATTATACTATATGATAACAATAATAAAATGTTAATGGTCATATCACAATTGTCAACATCAGATGATGATTTTTAGGACAGGTAGAGGAAAAGTTATACTCTTTTTCTACAACTATTTGACCTAGAAATGTTATACTTTTAGACATTTTATTAAAATTTTGTATTATTATTATTAAAAATTCCATTTTTGTTTTAGATAAATATAATATTTATAGCTACAAATAACCTGAAACCTTGTTCAAAAACATCAACTACTGTCAAGGATTGTTAATATTTACTTTTTACATAATAATTGTAAAGAAAACGCTATATTAAATTTCTAGTTAACTTGAAATAAAACAAAAAATTAATTGGAATGCTTGTTAACAATAATTTGTATTTTAATATTTTGTTTTGTAAATCATTAATTTTTATTTTTAATGACGGAACTGAACTGTGTATATGCCATAAATCTTACAAAAAAAGAAATATTAATTATTTTACTAAAGAAACGTATCAGATAAGCATTAAAAAGTGCATTTTTTACATCATAAAACTTATAATTTCTGTCAACTATATTTTTTCAGTTTTTTAATTATCTATTTAGATTCTATATATACAAAATATCCTTGTATCTTTGGTCACCTCTCATTATAATATTTTGCGGGACAGATATGAATAATTAATATTCCAGATACTACAAGCATTTTTTAGATATAGAATATTTACAGGAGATTATAAATTGAATGATGAATGCGTCTATACCAACTGAAAACGAAAAAAATTACAATTAGGATACCATCTAGAAGGGAATATGAGAATAGTACACCCATTACAGATTTGCGTTTATTCACCACGGTTCCAAAACGGATACAGGATGTACCATTATATTCCAAGTTGAGATCGCTGACATCAAACTATGTGGCAGAAACAATGATTTTAAGGAATTTAAGAACGATACAAGGATAATTATTTTGTTCAGATAGTCAAGCGGTCTTAAATTCCTTGACTAACATCTTAATATGCTCAAAATTTGTAAATTTATGTAAAATAAATTTTAACCTATTAGCAAACTGTAACAATTTAAAGCTTCTTTGAGAAAGCAAGTGTGTCTTCAGAGGTTGAGACGTAATACTACCACCCGTTACAAAATAAAACCTCAATAGGTAACTGGGTCAATAGATATATACAAAAACGTTTATACAAAAACGTTCTGGAGTATTCCTAACCATTGAAAATTGAAGATAATTCTGAAAATTAATAACAACACTGGAATTGTTAAATGAAATTCTTAGGAAGCATGCAATGCTATCAGGAATCACTCCATCCTCCATTTATCGTGAGTGTGTGGAGAAAGAGGAGACAAGGGTATAAGTGTTATATAATTGTGCCTTCTCAGTCAAATATAAAATATTTAGAAAACTTTGTTGGTTGAAAATCGTAAACTGAACCTGATTAAAGTTATATCATTCATTAAAGATGATCATTACCACATAATACGATGTGGTAATGATGTGGTAATGGTTTTATGTGCCCTACGTTCGCAACAGTCTTCTAAATCCCACAGCCTTAAAAGCTATTGATGTTCATTTTCAAAAGATAAAATATAAATAATTCGGGGTAAAAATCATTTTCTGTAAATTTAAGAACTTCTGAAAATATTCAAAATACCATAAGGAATTCCTTTTTATGCAATTTTTGTTTATTTAGATTTCATTACTTAAAAATATTAAATTGTATCTGATATTTATTCAACGGCTTTCCACAAACACATAAAAAAAAACTGTCGTGTTAACTTTCATAATGAAAACTGTTGTCTTGAGTTTTGTATTCTCATTTTATATTTTAGATTTGTATGTGCTAGCTGTAAAGATTGTGAATCTTTACATATGCAAAATATACAGAAAAATCTTTAATCTTTCATATTATCTTAACTATGCAAATATTCAATTAGCGAATCTTGAATTAATTAACAATATTATAAGAATATATGTAATAGTTATGCTATTGATATTTGTTAATTTTCTATTAATGTTATGCATTTTATATGGAAATTTCATAGTTTTACTTATAATATTTAAGTACACAAAAACGTAGCCTTGTCTCTTGTTTATCTCGATAACGATATTCAAACCATGCTATTTTTAATAATAATTTTCTAGGTTTACTAATATAAGCTTACCGAAAATTTTGTATAACTT
Source organism: Rhamphomyia laevipes (assembly GCA_963920725.1). Classification (NCBI taxonomy): domain Eukaryota; kingdom Metazoa; phylum Arthropoda; class Insecta; order Diptera; family Empididae; genus Rhamphomyia; species Rhamphomyia laevipes. The sequence goes on along the minus strand of OY987256.1, from coordinate 3,331,766 downwards.
GAAAAACTTAAATTAATTTTCTATGCCTTTATCTAGATTATTTTTGTTTATATGTATATGTATTACACCAAAGAGGATTCGTACAGATTGGGTATCATTTCACTTCTTAAATTGATGTAAATAGACAGTAAACCAAATTTGATCAGTTAAAACTTCGAAAGTTATTGAATATTCATTCATTTTCATTATGTCCTGCAATTTTCTTTATTAATTCCTTATATTTTGGGTTGGTGTACAGTACATGGTTAAATTGGTACTAAAGGAAACCGATTGAAAGTATCATAAATCTTGATCAAAAATGGATTCCCTGTTCCATAGTAGAAGGTATACTATTTTTTTGGTACTACTATGACTGAAGTAAAATTATTTTTAACATTATTGTGATTTCTAGGTTTACATAAAGAATTAGTTTTCTATGTTTAATCAATTTAACTGCTTCTGAGTTGATTTATATAAGATTTAATTTTGAAAATCATAATTTTCGGTTATAGCTCAAACAAAATGCAATCAAAAATAATTTTTTCTTATAATATAATTTTACTATTTCAAAATGCATATAAATCAGAAGAAAAATGCAGGTAATTTTTAGCAAATACAAATAATATTGATGTAACCACACTATGAATGTATACCTCAAGAAGTAGAGACAGAGATGAAATTAAAAATTTGGTAATGTTTCGTTGCCAGTGTGTTTTTTATTATATTCAAATTTACATTTTTGGATCATAGCTGGGTAAATATGAGTCCAGAATTGTTGTTTGTCTGGTTAGACATAATTATTAAAATAATTTCATATATGAAATTTATAAATATATTGAACAAATGAATCGTCATCATAAATTAATGAAGGATAATAAATATAAATATTGTGTAAAGTATAAAATAATTTAAATCTGCCATCAGTTTTTATATATGCAAAAACTGTGGTGTTTTCATATCATTTTAGATTAGAGATACCTTGACTACTATAACTTATATGAGAAATATATGAATAAATAGTTGACAGTAACGACATTAATAGTAATTCTAACATTTAAAAATTTTATTTTATCATAAAAATTGCTTTTGAATAATAACACATTTAAATAAAGTCATTTTTCATTATTAAATCGGATCATATCATTTTTATAGTATAAATAACTACAGAATGTATCGCACTTCCCTTAAATGATATTGAAGACTCCACACTTTTATAATAAACACATTTATTATTCTTATCGATTTAATAACAAATACAAAAACCACATTACATATGAGTAATTTTAGGAAAGAACTTTTCTCATATGATTAAATACATTACGTTAGTACGGATGAGAAACTTCAAGTTATGATAAATTGTATTTTTAATAATGTCCTTTACCAAAAATTCTACATTTCAAAAATCCTTTATGTTTTTTTTTGTCAATTCCAACCATAAAATTATATAAATAAGGATTTTTTATTTGAATGCTGTCTACAGAATAATATTTTTTATTTTTTAGTAAATCCTTCAAGGATGTCTTGTTGCGATAAATAATATTTACTTTATTTTCATTGAGGTTGGGCACGAAATATAAACTTTTACCACGAAATTTAAACATATTTACTTAATTCCACTGCAAAATTTTTGAAATTTATTGTATTCGCGATGAAATATAAAGACTATTTAAGTTTACCTAATATTTTGAATTCCATTTTGTAGCATGAAGATCTAAGAAACAATTGGATTTTAAATTTTGGTTTAAAAAAAGTGAAATATAAAACATCCACCAGGCGTTTATTCTCGTTCGGTAGTTCTTCTATATTACTGGGTCTGACCAGTCTGACTGATGTTTTTATTCCACGTTGTTTTTCATTGTTCCTCGATGAATATTATCAATTTGATTTGAGTAAAGTAGAAAATGATCTAACTTTGAGATTTTAGTGACTTCTTTCTTGCTTTCGCAATTTCTTTATTCTTCTTTTCAGGAAATGATCTTTGATTAATCAAATTGTTTACATTTATTTTCACTTCTTCAAATAATACTTCTTAATAATATATAAAGGACCATGCACTGCTTCAGATTTGTCAAGATGGCCATGTAAAATTAAATTTAGTTAACGATATGATTACGATTAATATCAAAATTTCGCTAAAGTAACCACAACTTCTGTGAAATTTTTAACATTTTGATAATACATTAATTTTTTTTGTATAGGTTACCTGTGAAAACTCTACTACTGAGAAGCTAATCTTTAGCAGCACATTGGCCCTAATTATATTTTGTAAATAAAATTACATTTTCCATTAAGAATCATCGAATTGATACAATAATTTCAACAATGGAAACATATTTATATAAAATAAACATTCGTTTAAGAAAAATATCTTCATTATTGTTGAGAATCACGTAGTTCTTTCAAAATATCTTTTATATTTCTTGTCTTCTTTTGTATCTAAGTTAAATTACCTCCGATTCCATATATCAATCTACAAATGAGGGTCAATTTTGTATTGTTCACAACGAAATCGATGTAATTGTGTTTTTTTTTTTAAATCTTTATATATTGTTTGTATACTTTATAAGTTTTTCATTTGCTTTGTAATTTTCTTTTTTCTAATTTTCGAGGGAAACAGACTTCTTTATAAATATTTGCTTTTGTGGTGTAAATTGATAAAGATATCAAATTAAGAATCTTTAAATAATATTATGATGTATTTCCACCGAACAAAATCAATTTAAGTTGATTAAACTGTCAATTATAAAATTATATTTGTTTGGTTTTAAAGGAGTGGGAATATCGAGCCTTCAACGCACTTAGTTCATAATACATGAACGCCTCCAGTCGAATGCACCATCATTATTACAGCGATTTTGTTAAAGATTAGCTTAAGAATCTCTTAAGGTTGATTGTAATATCCATGAAAAATGACATTGTAGAGATAAACTTTGATTTTCATTTAGTTTTATTATATTTTTATGATTTTAGGTCCATTCAACTAAAGCAATTCAACTAAAAACAATTCGACTAATACTCAATTCTACTAAAACAATTCAATTAACTACAATTGTACTAAAACTTGCATTTTAGACGAATTGTTTTTAGTTGAATTACTTTAGTTAAATGGGCCGGTAACGTATTTGATTAGTTGTACAATTTAAACTTTTTAAAAATTCTAATGAACCAGATATCGAAATCTTAGCAAAATTTGATATATTAATCACCGTTTGGATCCTTTACGGAACAATGTGGTAATTAATGTCATAATACTATTTTTAAGGACCAAATTACTTGTAAATATTGATTAATTACATAATTATTTCGTTACAAGTAATATAAAATAATGTTTTTTGCATTAAATTCACAACATATTTTATTAAATAACCAAAGTTACCGATAATTATTGAGAATATGCGTATTTAGAAAAATGATGGCAACTTTTACAACCATGACTATATCAAATTTATTGAAAATTATTCTGATTTCTTTTGCTAACATAATTAAGCTCTTTAATAACTAAACCAAACAATATAATCATTAAATCATTAATTTATGTATCCAAAACCATAAATTTCTTTCAGTGATTGTGAATAAATTATCACTTCAAATATATAAAATCAATTTTGTCTGCACTAGGATAAAACTGAACTTAAGCTGCACTTAAAATTTTCTGTTCCCCTTCGTAAGTATTGCAAAAATATTATGCAAATATTTGTTACCCTATTTTTTATGTTTAGCATTCAATAACATTAATCTGCTCTTGATCTTTTTTAGATATATTGATAATATTGATAATATTTATGATTTTTCTGTCAAGGATTGTTTATTTATAATATAATTTTATGAGTGCTTCAGAATTTATTAATAGTATTTGTATACGTTTTATATTTACAATAAAATAATCTATTGATTATAATGAAATTCTAAACATGATGTAAGATTAATTACATTTGAGGGGAAAGTCATGATTGATAAATGGCTGGCTTCTATGCATTAAATAAATAGAATTGTATTTAAATCCTGAAATTTTGTTAGAATTGTAAAATGAAAAACCATCACTGCATGTGGAATTCATTGTTGTATGCATAATTTTATTAAATTGTAAATAATAATTAAGTTTAATAAAAATATGAAATAAATATAAATAATTCCATTTATTAACTTAACCTTACATTTGAAAAAACTATGAAAAATAGTTCAATAGAACAAGCAATTTTCTATTTTCCTTTAGTAATTGATTCTGTATTTGAACTCCTCATTTATAAACAGAGGCATTCATGTTATTTAACGACAACTTTTAAAGTTCCTTTAAACGCGTATATAATGAATAATTTCAAATTTAAGGTCTTCGTCCACGAGCGTTTCACGATAATGATCTGTTTTCTTAAAGTATTCATTTCGTTCGTTAGTGAATAATTTAAATATTTTGTAATTTACTTTTATAAATTTACAAATTTTCAATATTTTTCAGTTTCTTAAAAAACATAATTCCCAATTTTATTAATAAGTTTATTTGGTGCAATTGTTAAATTTGGAATGACACTTAGAATTTAAAAAGCCTACATATACATACCTGAAAACACAATCTCCAAATCTAATATGAAATTTATTCATATATTTTTCCTAATTACTGCTTATTCTTTAAAACTTGCTATAAATAGTTACAAATCGAATTCTTTATTTAATTTGCATTTACAACTAAAATACTTTTATATATTAAATGATGATTTATTTATATCTTATTACTTTTATCCTGTCTGTAATTATAATTTATTTATCAAATAATGTGTAAGTATACAATTTTTTGTACGATATATAATTTCTGACATTTATTGATTATTGAAATTAAGTCCCGATTTTCTGTGTTGCTTGGCACAAGCCAACATTAATAATCCGATATTTATGTATCGTATACAAACTGCGATATCAAAAGCAAATTAACAAAATGCAATTTTTCTTTCCATCGTTATAATCATACGAAAACGACATTAACAAAAGTGGGAAGCTTATAAGAGTCTCATAAAAATCGGATAATAATTTTTTAATAAAATAATTTCAACTAAAATCATCAGAGTTGGACTTACTTGTCTGATTGTTACGGACACAATGTGGACTGGTAGGAAAACCAAAAATGATCAAAATCATTAAATAATTAAAACTCGCAACTAAAATGTAAATAGAAGTAGTAAATTTTACAAAGAAACAAATTTTTGTATTATGACTTTAATTCATGTAGTCCAATTTACCATCACTTTCCGGTGGAATTTGGATGCCAAGTCCAGCTCTGAATAAAATATAATGTATAAATTATTAAATTGCATGCGTGAAGTTAATCAAATATTTATAAATTGTCCATACGAATTCGAAAGAATTGAATTCACATAAATTGTGGATTTAATTGGCTGTGGTATTCAGCTTTATAAACCATTAAATGTGGTGCTCAGCAAATATATAAAACTATATTTTTTAATAGCACTCAATAAAGATTGGTTCACAAGGTAAAATTATATTTATCTGGTTTTTCCAATTTAAATATTTATTATTTAATCGAAGATTCAAATTTGTTTTTTAGATGTAATTTGGTTATTTATTGTAGTGTTATTTTCAGCACCTTAAATTGGATGCAATTATGATTCTGTAATACTTTTTAATTAGCAATTTTTATAATTCAAAATGCTATTATTTATAGTGGATGTAGTTTCTTAAGTTTATCATCGCAGTTTTCGACAAATTATGAAAGATGTAATGGTCATTTAAATTTGAATAACATTCCGACAATGTGAACAAAATAAATCAATTTATTAACCGCCCGCCGAACAGTTTCAATATAATTTCAACCTTAAAGATTTAAAATATAAAACAATTTTATGTTTTTAGTGAAACATGAAATTCAACATTTGAAAGCATTGTTTTCTATACAAATTTCCGAATTACCACCAAGATTTAAAAAAAAAAATTACTGAGAAAATCAATTTTTTATATAATAACTTTAGGTGTTTAGTAACAATTTATTACAACTTGTTAAACTAATTTCTCGTATATTATTATTTATATATTTATGAAATTATGATCTTGATTCGACTTCCGTTTAATATAGTACTTGAAATAGTCCATTCTGGTGTCCTTAACATTTAATATTTATAATAAATCACAATTTTTGCTTATATTGTTCAAAATTTTGTAATCGTGCAACTAACCCACCCACGTTAAATATATTACAAAACTTCTGTAACTTAATCCAATGGAACTAAAGGGCCATAATTGTCGTGTTTGCCAGTAATCAATAGAACATAAATTTTCAATTTTTTTTTTACAAAAGTATATTATATTTTTTATAGAAATCTTTTAAAAAAAGAATTTATTGAATATTTAAAATCGTGCACGGAATCTTATTTATAAAATTTTAACGTTTCGTATAGTGCAACAGATAAAATGAAAATGAAAAAAAAAAAATTAGTGCTAAGTCGGTGGTGCTCAGACATTACACATTAATCAACGACTATTATGTACCTATAACATTTTTCCAAGGATATTAAAGACGAATTAATAATTCAATAATAACAAAAAAATGCGGAGGTGTTTTAGCCACTCGTGTGGTTTCATTTCGTGATTATTTATTTTTATTCGCACATTGCGCATTTTGGATTCGAAGATTTTCCAAATTATTGAAAACTTGCAATTATTATATTTCTGTATTTTTATACTCATCACAATTATTTAAATTTCTGACAATGAAAAATATGTTAAATATCAATTTTTTTTTTTTTAAACTCAATCTACAAATAAATCTTCCGACATGAAATTAAAAGTATAATATTTAAAAAAAAAAAATTGTATTTCCATTTTGTTGTTGGTGTTTTTACAGAAAGTCTGATTAATGAATATCAATTTATCAGAGACACATATAAAATCAAACCATCACGCTATATTGAGTTAAATCTTTTGGTAACTTTTTATGGCGCCGCAATATACAAGCCCCAAGTTTTATTGGAAATCATAAATACAACCAATTTAATTTTGAATTTCTTGGACTGAATGAATGGCAATCAGTCATAAAATACTGAATTAGTAGTACCAACCGTCGGCAAAATCAAGATTAATATTGAACGAAATCTATAAATTGATAATAAAAACTGAAGTGAAATCCTGTTTGGTGCAGTGATGGTTAATTATCCTAAAATAAAACTAAGGTTCCACAGGAAACTATAATTAAAACACAATCAGCTTTGTCTGCTCAAATTGAAAGGTAAGTTTTTATTCAGAATGAAATTTTAAGAAAAATTATAATGTAATTTTTATTTATTTATGTTAAGGCCATTGTAGAAATTGCTTAAATTTTAAAATGATTAATAATATACTTTATAAATTCAAATCGTTACTGACTGATTAACCCTATAACAATTCAGTCCAGAGCCTATCCTAATAAGTGGTACATTAAACTAAATATGGTATTATGAGTGGATTTTAGTATTGAACAGGTTTTTATGTCAACAATAAGTGAGTCAATATCAATATTTAAATAATGGGCTCATATCTGGAATTTATAAATATGAGTTACGATATTGACAATGTTTGAATGAACAAAATTATGATTTAGTCACGTTTAATAAACATTTTTCAACATTTTTCAAGACTGACATAATTATTATAAATGTGATGATATTCATAAACTGACAGCAAATTATTGATTTATCATTATGATTATGCAGTGATGAGCACAACTTTGTAGCGAAAGTTTGGTACCTTATTTGCCTTTGTAAAAAAACTAACAATAATTTTATAATCATATTTAGTTTGAACACTAAAAATTCAATTATTATTATGTGGACTCTTGTGATTTTTGTAAAAGCATAAATTATTATTTGATATTTCGTATTTATTATCTTTTATTTTCCATTGATTTTGAATATAAAGGACCAAAATGTTTCATTAATTGATTATTTATTTTGCATATTACTGAAAAAAAGAATTATGAAAAACTAAAAGGTTCATAATTTTCCGAACAGTTTTCTGTATCCACAAAACTGTATAGCAAAAAGAAATCAATGAATTTTATTTAGAGCATAATCAATAGATCTTTTAGATATGATTACTAAACATGAATTACACTTTTAATGATCATTACATTTTAATATTCTTTATACCCACCAATGTGACCCGTAAAATATGTAAAAGATTCTTCTTTTCAAATGGGGAAACGATTCATAATAAGCTAGTTGTATATTGAGAATCGGGTTTTGTAGTGATCCCAAATAAAAGTATTATCTCGTAATTATAATTTTATAAAGTTTTCTTTGCAATTTTTGTATATAATTTTTAAAAGTAACATGGTAATGGTACCATTTAATATTTATTGTCCTTCTGACAATTATTTTCAATCTGTCAGCTTTATAGTTTTGGTTACATTTACATATTTTTATTACTTGGCGTATCATATCCAATTTTAATCAACATTATAAATTATACAAATTAAATAAATGAATTGACATTTACTACAAAAATTAATTATTGACCTCTAATCCATTTCGGTTATCAGTTCATTACTGCTAATACTAAACAAGATGAATTTCAATAATAATAAAAACTTTCGACACTCTAATTTTTGGGGATATATTCTTAAATATATCGGCGCTTTAAATATTTCAGATAAATTTAATTAAGAAATAATGTCATAAAGAAAATTCCAAATTTTTTGTAAATTATTTATACGCAAAACTTACTAGTAAGTTTGTTACCACAATTCCAATTAAAATTCTAAAATTGTAATTAATATAAGTGATAATATTACTTGATGAATAATTGACATTTATCTAAGTAATCAATTAACAATAATTGTACTTTTAATTCAGGTTTATATATAACCTTTCTGATATCAAGATCAAATTTAAAGTTGGAAACATAAAAAGTTAAACATTTACAAATTAAGGCCAGTACTTGCATACTTATATCATTTATTCGGAGAACAATCAATTTTATATCAATACTATAAATAGTAAAAAGTCGAAGTCGAAGTTTTAAACACTCATAAAAATGCTATCAGTGTGCAACATAATACCTTTATAAAAAAAATTTCCTTTGGTATCAACACTAATTATATCAATTATAAACACCCTAAGTAAACGTTCAACAATTTTTGTTTTTTTAACTCTAAAATATAATTATGATGTGTTGAGAAGAGGCCATGAAATTGTCATTTATATTTATAAAAAAAAAGATATTTTTAAATTTTTAATCCTTTCATTTTCTTTTATACGAATCGGAATTTTTGATATGGCATCGTTACAAATGTTTTAATGTTTATTTTATATTATGTGAACTTTTATAAAAATCGGTATTTTTTAATTACTAATTACTATAATAATTGTAAACAAAAAAATTCAAATAAATTATTTCAATAATTATTAATTTTAGTTATGATTATAACGACCTTCAGTAAATTGATTACTTTCTGAATAGCCCATTTACAATTTTAATAATAACTTTATAGGTTTTCTTTCCCTCCATTAATATTTATATTACTAAATTAAACTGGATAAATTTTATAAAGAAATATTGCCAAATAAGAACAACGAAATAATTTTCATTATGGTCAGCAGAACGTTTCCATTTTTGTGGAAATCTTCTTTTATCAAAAAATTATTAGAAATTATGATTATTATAAAAGTTACAATAGATAAACATAAATACATATTTATTTTTGTGTTAGAAATAGTTTGCTTTAAGGCAATATTACAATTACTTATTTCACCATTTCTTAATAAATTTATAAGATAACATAATTTTTGATTAACTTCATAAAACTTGCAACATGCTAACACATTGTCATAATTATTGATTTGTATGTAATGTGGTGATGAAGATATTATTATTGAAGATGATATTTTCATGAGGGGAGACACATCATTTTAATATAATGCACACTAAAATTGGGGAGATTTTTATTAGTTTTATGTTCTAATCATTATTTATGTTATTAATATTTTTCTTTTATAATATTTCGACAGTAGATTAGATTCGATTTTACAGGGAGGACCACTACTAGCCCCAATCACTGCAACCATACGGATTATTGTGATTTCCCTTTTCGAATTATGTGTCACTACCCAGACTCGTACTATGGATAAAACAGTACAGCTGCTTGTGTGATATGAACCACTATTCTGAGGCTGTAATTATGTGACTACCGAAGTATCGTATGCCTTTCTTTGCTTGCCCCTCGCATTCACACAATATACGACGTATCTTCCTCGTCTTCGCAAAATCTGCAAAGTTGATTTACTGATAGTCCTAGTCTGTTTAGATGTTTTTTGACTTTCCAGTGCCCTGTGGGGAAGCTTACTTGTGTCCTGACTTTCTTTCTATTCATCCTAAGCATTTCCGTTGATCGTTTTTTGGATAGGCTAGGTATGAACATTTTTGAATGTTTCATACCCACTCGCATATTCCAATGGTTTTGTTCCGTTCGCTTTATGTGGTTCTTTTGAAGTGACTTCTGGTGACAGCGTGATACTCTACAGAACGGTTCCCCAAAAGGTCTGAAGGTCTGCTTCTTCATTTCCTTCAAAGCCTACATGAGTTGGAATCCAGGATAGTTTTACCCTGTTCCCTCCCTAAGGCAATTAAGGCCTGAAGGCAATTTCATTCGAGATTTGATGTAATTTCGACAGTAATTGCATTTATCCGTTTTTATATTATTATTTCAATTCATTTGTAAGTTTTCGTATCTGAAAACGTTTACTTGAGAATTATTACTGAATTTCAACTGAATTTATTTATAAAATTCATTAAAAAAATAATTTTTATTAGTTAAGATTATTTTATAAGTTATCACCATAGTTCAAAGAAATTGATTCTTTTTGAAAAAATAATTGATTTATTTGGAGTTAAATTCAATTAAGATTTTTGCAAAGGAATCTTTCGGAATTGCACATTTTACAATTTTATGCGAATTGTTTAGTATTGCGATATTTTTGTGTTTCGTCCGTAATTCTGTAAACCTTTTTTTTACTAATTTTTTTGCAGATTAATTTCCAGGTGTTGAGTTAGTTTATGTGAATTTCTATCATGATCAATTGCAAAAAAGAAAACTGGTTTATTTATAAAAATCAATCGTAAAATTTTAATGTGATTTTTATTTAAAGTCAACATTATTTTATTTTTTTTATTTTGTTGCGGCACTTTTGATCACAGCATTTTTGTAATCAATCTTTTTTTTTTTTTTTAAAAAAAAAAGCTGAAAATTCTTCGATTTATAGAGTCGTGAGACAAATATTTTTTAAACTTCATATGCCAATCAATTAAATTAAGTGTGCGGTACATAAATTTTGGTTGATTATAAGAATTTTTATGTGGTTTTAATATTATAAACATAATTTAAAAGTTAGCCTTATGCAATTAAGTGGTGAAACTACAAAGCATTACATAAATACAAATAAAGTGAAACACTTAAATTTTCTAATTGATGTCACCACAAATCAACAACTTATAAACAAATCAATTTACATGTAATTTTTATATTTATATGGTTATGATAAATATTGATATAAAAAGTCAATATTTATCATTAAAATGGTGAAAAACAAGATCTTTCCAAATAAATATACAAATTATGTTAATTGAAAATGACCGAAAATCAATAGAATGAAGTGAACAAATAAAATATTGTGGTACGAATAGAAAAAGCATATAAAAATCAATTCAATAAATTTCCGTCTTTATTCATACAGACAACATAAAAGTGTTCAAGAATTATAGTGTCTAGGAAAGGAAGTCAATGAATAAGCCTTGGAATAATACTTAGATGCTTCTTGATCATCATCGCATTGTGATCATTGCAATAAATACGTGGGTTTTTTTATCTGATTTTCATTTTTCTTTACAAATGATTTTGAATATAAAACTTTAAGTATGATTTTATGAAGTAGCGATATTTCGTCACGGTTTAAATAATTTTAACAAATGAAAATTTAATTTGGTTCGATACTTTTGTTTGTAGAACATTTTTATATCAATACAAAACAAGTAAATAAAAGATATCATATCCGAGATAGACTATAGTCCATTTGAAAATAATATTAAATATCAAGGAAAGGAATTAAGTTGACCATATAAATTAAAAATTATCTTTGTCATTATTATTATAATAATAATATTGAATTTCAATATTCAGAGCAATATGAAAATTCAATACATTTTTGTCACAGGTTTTGTATTTAGTAAAAATCGCTTTTGATAAGTATTTAGTATCATTACAATTTGACTTAAGACCTTCTTTGCACACCGATTATACATAACTTTTCAACTATAAAATCCATTTAAAATATATAATTTCCAAATAGGAAATTTTATTGAATACTAAAAAACATTTTAATTATTAAATAGTTTACAAAAATTTTACAAATTACAATTAATACAGAATTTAACCTGGATTATGTTGAGCTAATCAATTAAAATTATAGTTAATAATTGTTTAACATTTCCATACGATTAAACATAAATTCATAAATTCTAATATCACAACAAGAATTTAGCATTAAGAAGAATGTCGCTAGATCGGAATCAGTAAGCTCAAGAAGGTATAGTCAACCAAAGAATATCTCCAGACTCCAGACGGAAAACACTCCAACCAAAATATCTAGGAAAATGAAATCTTTCAAATATCAAGAACGGAAGCAGACAGAGTGACACGAAAATGTAAAGTAAAAAGAAACTTTTTTAGAAATTTTTTTAGGGTCTGATGGTCTCTGGAAATTTAAAATAACTTCAATTATATGCAAGTATTTTGATCAAAAGTTTGTTTCATTCTTTTCTGCATATATGAAAATTATACTTAACTTTATTCTTAAGGAAATTCCCAGCCAAACACTGAAAGAATTCTGTTTTTAATTAAAGAAAATCCTATTAAAACATTAACTATATCAAGTCATACCAAACTCAATTTTCTATACAATCTATATAAATCAAATGAATTTCATCAAATTTTCAATATCAGTGTACAAAACTCCAAAAAGTTAATAAAAAATATAACAAGTTAAAAAAAATATATGCAAATTTGATTGAATTATTTCAAAGCTTGTTCAATTTTCAGATTTTTTTTGTAATTTATTGCTGTTAATCTCATGCATTACAAATTTGATCAAACCAACACTGACTGTCCTTGGAAATTCTTTTCACTATTGATAGAAAAACTAAAAATTGAATAATAAAAATCGCAAAAATATACAAATCCATTAATGGCTTTCTATATCAACAGCAATTCAACCTATAAAATACATCTATAAATAAAATTGTTGTCTACATATAGAGGAACAAAAATGTTGTCGACACTTATTTCTATGCAGACAATATTTATATTGCTAATTCTAAAATCATTTATAAGGTCATGGCATTCCATATTTATACAGAATAACAAAATATTTGTCAAAAAAAAAACCGTATCGGAAATTTTCACAGTGATCATCCTTGTAATTAATTTTGTATCCAAAATCTAACATTGCATTGAAATCAAACGGAAATGAACTATATTAAGTGTTAGGATATGGCACTAAATTGTCCCAAAAATTGTGTGGATACAATTAAAACAACAAAATGGGCTGCAATTGACACCTGTTTTGTGAAATTCAATGACAAATACGGGAGAAAATTAAATTAATCAACTCGATACTATTTTTGTACACTCAACAAAATATAGGTATGCATAGATTTTTATTTGTAAGTCCTTGGAGGATAAATATGATATTTACATTTATATACATTCTGCATAAAAGTTATAGTAGTTTTGTAACGATAATTTCGACTTTTTAAATTGGAAAATAGATTAAATGATGGACAAGTTTTGTATAATATCTGGAGAAGTATAATTTAATCAGCTAAGTTAACTAGATCTGGGATCAGTACTGTTAGTGTCGCTACATTAAATAATGCTGCACACATTTGTTTATAAAAAAAGTAGGTGTCACTATGACTAAAACAACTTATAGAAGGTTATAGTTCTTTTCAAGGGTCAAAGGATGATTGTGTATTTTTCTAGGACTCCCTATGTGTGATTTCTGTCGTTGTGGTGATGAGACTGAGAAAGCTTTGCTTGAACATATGTGTGCTTTTGTGACAAACTCGCACGAGCTAGGTACATCAGGTTTTCGAATAACTATATAAAAAATTGATGTAAACAAAATTATCTTCAAGCAATTATTTGAATAACTCTTAGAAATTGAACATAATTTTTTTATCCACCCTCTATGAGCTACACAAAAATAATTGTTTGTAAAAGGGAGTAAAAATTATGATGAAATAACTTTTTTTTTTAAATATTTGTACGACTTCAAGAAGTTTCAATACGTCAATAAAATGTATTTTAGTATGTTCATCACAGATGGTAAATGCTAGAAATTCATAAATTTGGTAATACCAAAACTTTATACAATATTAAAAATAAAATTGATTATACAAATTCATGGATTTCTCTTTCCACAAATATTTATGAGTATACGTTATTTGACTACATTCCTTTCGATTCATTGCTTGTGGCGATTGTTTACTATTTTTCCAATTTTGCCGCCTGGGCAAAAAAAGAATATGGTAATGCTTTGTTTTGTAAATTATAATGGTAATGACAGACAAATAAGGATTATATTTTTATCAATCGTCCTCAGGTGACGAAATGATATTGATATTTTTTTATATATCCACAATAATTATCAAACCAAAATTTTAAATGGCTTGTTTGAATCTTTCGAAAACAACAAGTACATAAAAAATTGAAGATATTGATGGTTTTTTTTTTAAAAAAAAGTTCACAATCAGGGTAAAAAATTTATAACTTTTATAGGGGAACTAAACTCAGAATATTAATAAATACATTTTTAATATAAATATTGAACCTTTAAAGTTTCTTTAATAAAATTATGTAATTTAAATTAGAAATATGATTTTGTTTATTTTCAGTCAGTAAAATCAGAGATAAACTTTTGAAAATTTGAAAGTTATTTCAATTTTATGATTAAGTAAATTTAATTTAATGGTGAGGCAATTTATAATTCTTCATGATTGGTTGGTATTAAAGGATATTAGGAAACTTTTTCCCATAAACTAAAACGTTATTTAAAGACCCGCTGTACTCACCAGTGGACCCGCTGTATCTCTTATTGTAGGGTGTTGTTGAACCACTTCTACTTCTCTAATGAGTATTATTACTTTTGCCGTATTTATTCCGCCTGCTTCATCAGATTTTCTCATCAGTCATCAGGATGAAATTTCCGGAAATCCTAAAACTTTTTTGTTGGATCCAGGGACATTGGAACCATAGTATATGCTCTACCGATTCCTCATCCTTCTCACATTATCAGCATGTTAAGGTAGTGGTAAAATAATTCTACAACATAAATATTTATAAATTTCGATATGACTGGAACAATTAAAATAGATGTACCTATAAACATCAAAAAATATATTTATTTCCTGTCATAATTTTGAAGAAAAAAAACGCAATTAAAAATATTTTCGATCTGTAACTTAAAAATTTATGCTACAAACATAGCAAATCAAAAATGAATATAAATCTTAAAGTTTTTTTTTTATTCGTCACTAAAATTAAACCACCATTTTTTACTTAGTCTTCTAGAAAGTCTTCAAAAATTTATTATTATTTTTGAATTGTTGGCTTTTATACCCGCATATGGCAACTATACAACTCAGTAATTATACAAAACAAAAATGATTTTATAAATTGATTAACGACTTCCGAAAGTATTGTATAACTGTATTTATATATTTTATTTATAAGATGTACACTTAAGTCAGTATTTAGAGTATAATTATTGAAAATGTTATGCTGTTCCCCCAAAAACTACACCATAAATATATAAATCATAATAAAAAAAGATCGAAAAACAACAATTTTAACATAATTTTCTTTCTTTTAGTTATGCTGAGTCTTTTTATTTGACTCAGTCAAAATGAAAAATCATTAAATTTCAATTGTATGGTAATTTTGGTAGATTCACTGAGCTCTCACATCCAGAAATAATAATATAAGAAACATAAAAATAGCATTTTTTTTTTTGGTGATAAAGATCTAATAATTTTATTCTCTAGTGAACAGTAAAACGGTGTCTTAAGAATTTTGATGTCGATAATTATAATTTGGAAAGAAAAAATATAAAAATTTAATTTTGAAATTTTTATATTATCTATATTAACATATAATGGCCCGGTCAAGTAATATAATAACAAACGACTCCGCAATCAATTATGAATTCATCGCGAAACGTTACCAATTCGTAAATTTCAAACTGTTCACTTAAAAATTGATTTATTCAATATTAAATGGCTATTAATCGATCAATGATCAAAAGTATGTTTCAAATCTAAAAGTCCGTGTACAAAACGATTTGACAATAAAATTATTTTTTATAAAATAAAACGTAATTACCAATTTAATATGTTCTTAGTTGTGGGAACATTGACTGAAGAAGTATTTATAATAAATATTTGATCAATAAATGCCGCATTCAAATACGTAACAAAAAATAACATGCATTGAATATCAATAAAAACATAAAAACGGATTTGAACTTATGTTAAACACATGTTAACCAAGTCCCAGGCTGAATATTAATTTAAAGAAATTTCTTGATTTTATGATAATTTTTGGTTGTAAAAATATTTTGATCTTATAATAATTTGGCAAGCAATTTTGTCAAATACATAAAGGCCCAATTGTAATGTGGGCGCAAACCTTTAGCGCAAATTTTGAAAATTGTTCAACATATGGAAATCAATGAAAGCAAACACAATGCTAGCGGTCACCGCTAAGGAAAAAAAGGTACAGCCAAGATTGAACAATGTTCAATATTAACCGCCAGCGCTTGAAAATTTTAATAAAGGAGGCAAATTTTAAATTTGACTGACATTTTTCAAAGTGACATTTTAAATAAATAATAAAGATTTCACGCAAAAAATATAATAATATAATAAAATATAATTTTCTCAGCTACCGCCACCGCCAGCATTGCGTTTGTACTGAATTTGTGTTGGCGGGGAAAAACAAATCTACAGCTACCGCGAAAGATTTGCGCCGACATTACGATTGGGGCTTTATTCAAATAATCTATAAATAATACAAAATATCCAATTAATTTCTCAGCTTTTCTAGTTACAAACCCTCTATATTATTTATGTCTCGAATGGTTTTTTAAGATGTTTTACCCACCCAGTGACAGATTCACTATACTAAAATTAATGTGTCATTTTGTATCATTTAATATTATCGGAAATTTATTGGAATTGATCATTTTAATTAGCTTATTAATAATTGCGAACAGTAATTCATTGCCGTCTAACCAAAGAAAATATTTAATTATGAATTTATTTGAACTATTAAATTAAATTTTAAAATAAATTTTGTACACCTAATAAATTAATAGCCAATTAGTCACTAACGATGCGTGTGCCTTTAATATACATACTTACCGCCAATGCTATCAAAAATTATTACTCAAATATTATCTTGTAAAATTGGAAATATTGAATAAATTTCGGTAATAATTTAATAAAGTGTATCTGAGATGAATACAATCTTTATTAAAATATTTTAGATTAACATTTTTCTATATTGTAGAGATAGGTCACAGCATGAAAAAATCATAAATAAATTTAATATTACAACAAAAATGTGACCTACCGCGTTTAGAAATATTTTTCTTAACCGAAAAAAAATTAATCAAAAATTATTCACGACTGATCCGTACCGTCGATTTGATCACGAAAAATGATCTATCTTTAATACTAGAAGCTAATTATAATGGTAAATTAATTGAATAATTATTTTGATTAATTCAATTAGACATTAATAAATTTTTGTAATATTTTGTATTTCACAAACTGAATAAATGAAATTATTTATGGACTCTAAAAATTGATCTAAAAATTCAAATAATAATTACCGAATTGATTACTTTGTAGCCCATATTATAAAGTCTTTTTTAATAGTTTGGCTGACATTAATTCACTTGTCATAAAATTTTAATTTTTGATATTAAATTGGTTGTTTTATTCTTGTATTTTTGAATATTTACTTTTGGCACTGTTTCATATAATATTTTCTATCTATAGCACAGACTAAAATGAAAAACAATTCCAGTTCAAAAGAATTATTTGAATTAATTCATCATAATTCAATTGAACCAATTCAAAATGTTTTATAAAAATACATTATAAAATTGAAGAAGAATTAATACTTTACTAATCAATCATAATGAATAAATAGGTGCAGATGGTCCTAATTGAGAGATATTGAGACATAATTTTCATAAATTTGAAATTTACAAATTTGTGAAATTATATTTTATTGAAATGGGTTAAAAGTTCCACAAAATAATGGATAAAAAATATAATTTCCGCTAAATAGGTCAGGATTCCACAATGGAAGTATTAACAAAAGTGAGAAATAATTCCAAAAACTTATGAAATGATGTCTCACTAAATAGTTCATAATTCCATTGCTAAGTTATAAATTATAGAGTTAGGTCACTGGCACCGAATGATAATATAAATTAAAAATTCTCAGATTACATTCATATATTGAATTCAATTAATATTCAGCTGTTATTCATTATAATGTTAGGGCTCTTTGTTTTTTTTCATTATTCAAGTATTGTGATGGATGTAATCTTAATTTATTAAAATTATATTTTTTGTAATAGGGTCGAATTGACATTCATATTTCGTTAAATTTAAAATACAAAATAATAAATTTGTATAAATATAATAAATGACATAGCTTCATTAAAATAAATTTAATTTTTGCAGATAAAGTGTTCCAATTCACTGCTTCCTTTTTCAAATACGTATTAAAATTGCACTGATGCAGAACTTGATATTTCTATAAACTGAATAATTTCAGTATTCTTTTATACATTTTATAACCTCCAAAATCTAAAATTTAAAAGTAATTTTTCATCTATAAATATAATAATAATTATATTAAATTGAGCTTTCTGTCGATTTCGGTTGGTAATTTAGAATTTCTTTCTATATATAATTTCAGCTAAATATCAAAATATAGAAAGTTAAAAAAAATTACTTAAAGATATTAATTTCTTATTATTCAATTGTCTGGGAAATAATTAGTAATGCTCAGTGAATTATAATAATAACAATTATATGACACCTGTAATATTATTTTTCTTCTTCAATTTATCAATAATTTCATGTTGCACGCTATATTCATTTGCAGTTCTACTTGGTATTATATTAAATTTTAATATATCTGATAAGATAATTGGAAATAAATACGAAAATAATCTTTAAATTATGTAGCAAACCCCTAAATAGCTATACACACGCTATGACAATTCAAGTAATATTAAAAAAAAAAATTGTAAGATGATGAGTTTGAAAACAAGTTTGACATTATATCAAATAAATAGCATAGTTGCGATGTGAAAATTTGTTATATTTCACTATACTTTTATGCTATTTCTAGGAATGATTTATCTAGAATATTAGAATAGAACAAAATGGTGAACGACTGACTAATAAAAGAAGGTTTCTGTTTGGCGGTAATCTTAGGCCTTAGCACCTTATTGCATATTGTCAGAGGTTTCAAGTACAAGTTTAAGAATTGTTTAGTTAAAATTGTGTATAACAAATTTATTAATTATGACATTAAAATTAAATAAAAATCATTATTCATAAAAAGATATTCAACTGAAAATACGTCAAATTACTGAATTATTTGAAGATGTTTTAGATTAGTTATTTGGATACTTCAATCTAATAAATTTTGCGTACTTTGCTTAAAGATATATAAAAAAAACTGTTTTAAATGATATAACTTAGACAGGGTTAGATTGGCCCACCGAAAAACCTAAAAATTTAACGATGATTAGGCCACAAGTTGGGAGAAAAACCTAAAATGAAAAATATACTTTTGTAAATTACATTCATATTGCAGAATGTTTCTATTTTACTTACTACTTCTCATTTTCATTGATCGTAATCTCTTCCTGGCAAAACTATACCGAATGCACATAGAAAATGAAATGTGAAATTTGATACCGTGACAATTACTCAAAATTTCTTAAGATAATTTTAATGTCCAGTTCAACACTGATTTTATATGCCTTTTAAAATTATTATATATTTATTGTAATTAATATCTAGACAGACAATTAAATTCGACTAACAATTTAACAATGTCTGTAACGAATGATTTAAGATAAATTTATATTGTAAATCATATAAAACAATTAATTGCCTAACTTATTCTTCACTAAAAACCATATAAATATAAGAAATTTTCAATGAACTCTTTCTATACTTCTTTTCGATTTGATTAGCTGCATTAATACATTTATCAATACACCATAATTTCCAATTTGTCCAAAATGTATTAAATTACAACATAAAAATATTTTAAAAATACAAATTATAAATTTACACTCGTTAATCAAAAACGGATATAAAACCAAACCTTTTCGAATTTAAACATAGGTCAACCATCAAGCCTTAAAATTCAATATCTTTAGAATTTAGTCATTTTTGATAGATAATCCTTATAAGTCTAAATAATTTAAAAATTAGAGAAAATCAATTTATTCTTTATACCTTCTTTTTTGATTGTTGTGAACGATTACATATAAGAAATTCAAGAACAAAGCAAAGCCAAAGATAAATTGGAAATTTTGTTGTATATCTAATTTCAAAATAACTTTCCTTTTTCTATTCATTTAAAAAACAGCGGCAAATATTGATAATTTAAATAGATATTATTAGCACTGGTTTAGAAATTCAGTGCTGGAGGTCCCTAATCAAATTTTGTATAGTAATATGGTAAAAATATAATTGATTAACTAATAAGTAAAAAACTATTCATGTTTTGAATTAAATTTGAAAAAAATATAAATACAAATTGAATGTTTGTCAGCCTAACAGATTATCCCAATTAATTATAAACGTTGAACTTCTATTAAATTTTCAGTATTAATGAAATTGCCGACATGTAAACCATAATGAACATAATAATAATTTCATTGATGACTAGTACTTGCTTGCCTACTTATATTTAGGTAATCATATTTTTAGATATAGACATTGCAGCTTTGAAAATATAAATATTTTGTATATTTTGTATAAGATTGGAATGTGCGGATAAAAATAATGATTTTATAAATACACAGCTTCCTTTAATTTAACTAATTGAAGATTATTTACGTTAAAATTAATTACGTATATATCGCGAATGTGTATGATTATAAAATTTAAAACACTTTATTGACATTATGACATCATTAAACAAAACTTTAAGAAAATCATTTTCTTAAAGTGATATAAAGATAATTTTACTATCTCGCCAATGCCATTCTTCATCAGAAAAACATCACCAGTTTATTTAGTATAAATAAATACATAAAATAATAAATTGTGACGGAAACGCGGGCGGATTAATTTATTTTATTAACATAATAATATTCATAAATACAGGGTGGACACTAAATACTTGATTTATTTAAGGGGTTACAGTATACAAGTCGTTTTATTTTGGCACTTCTTAGTAAAAGCGAAAGTGTCTATACATTTTTGCTTCGAATACCACAAACATCATAGTATTCCGTTGATTAACTAATTAGTGTTCACCCTGTATAGTTATGCTTAAATTCAATATTTCATACCGCAATGTTATTTAAGAAATAGCATCATTTTTTTACACTTGATTTCTTTCTTTCTTTAATTATTGTAATCGAGACGCCACAGAATTAAAAATCCGATAAACCAATATTTTTAATTGGTTTCGTATCAAAAATAATTCATTACGATATGAAAGACTTCATTTAATACAAAAAACTCCATTCAATACGTTTCAAAATGATTAGTGTCTTTAATTAATTCCAATTAATATATCGAAATATATTCGATACTATAATAAAATTTTATTGAAATGGCTGGTCTGTCGGCAATAAAATTTAAATATAAATAGTTTCATTGTATTTTCTGTGGACCCATCATAATAATAAATGATATAACAACTAAATAAAAATTTCAATGAGACACATGATAAATTACACATCAAACATTATTAGAGCAGCTTGCTAAGTCAACAATTTATTTAGTTTGAACTTCTGCTAGTGTTGTTGTGTTGATGAAAACAAAAGTAACCGCGAAGTAAATCGACCATAACCACAGAAAAAAAAAATCAATATAATATATGAAAGTTAATAGTGTAATGTAAACAAAGGTCAGGAAGCCAGAGTGTATTTTGATCGTTTCGGTTTGTTAAGCACACACCATACACAATTACATCAGAATTGTTTAGGGTCTCTGTATTAATTAGGGTCTCAAAATTTAACATTGACATAATTATAAATAAGAAATTATTTTTTACAATTTAATCAAACTTACCGTAGACTTGAGCACGGCTTTATGAACCCAATGAAATTGTTAACGAACCCATTCAACAGTTTACTGATCTTCTTTTAAAGTACTGGTCCTTGGGGCATGGTTTTAACTTAAGCGTATATCACTATCGGCGAACAGTTTCCGCAGTGGTTTGGGAGCTAGTTAAACCTTATCTAATCTTATGTAATCAGAAAGACAGTGCAATGACGAATTGCTCTCAAAATGTGGAATTACTGATTTGAAAATATTCAGATAAACCTTCTTTAGTATAATATTATTTTATAGCCTTTCTCGTATTCGTCTACTAAATAAGATCATAAAGAAAATGAATAATGTGTCAATTAATTTTATTATAGGCCGGATATTTAAATTAGTTAAATTTGCATTTGATATCTAAAAGTTTAATTTGAAGATCAATATGTAAAACACTTGTTAAAAAAAACATGAAAATTATTGATCACATTCCAGACTTTGGCTTGTAAGAGGAAATAATGATAAAATTTGTTAACCAATTTGTTAATATTTTATTTGACATAATTTTATTACCTTTGCCTTGATATTTTTTATATTGATTTGGAATTTGCCGCCCGGATATTTTCAATTAAATATTTTTTTTGTCAATTTTATTACCAGCTTGTTCGACACGCAATATTGAGTTTTACAGAAACTGAACAAATTATTTGTTTGACAAGATAGTGAATCTGTGGATAGAAAATAGTTATACCAAGTTAATTTGTATTTTTTTTTGCTTAGAGGTTTACTAACTCTCACTTAATTAAAAGTGTTAAGAGTTCGAGTTTAGAGGTTTACTAACTTCCGGAACAAAAAAACAAATTATTCAATTTTCTGTCGCATGAGTCCCTGAAAATGTTCATTTACCACCAATACCAACAATATTATTTTTATTTTCCAATATTTTAATTATGTTTTATATAAAACATAAAATTACATAAATATTCAAATTAAATACTCATAAAATACGAAAATATTTTTGTGATTATATTCATTTTTTACAAAAGAGTAAAGTTAACATTACTACAAATATGATTTAATGAATACGGCAGTCGGTAAAGTCTAGCTTCTCTTGTATTCCCACATTTACACAAACTATAACCACAAGTAAATTCGTAATATAGCATAGCAAAGCATTTAGCATTAGTCATAATACTGTCGAAAATTATTATTGTTAAGATTATAATACACAATCATGGCAGTAGCGTTAATGTAATTACTGTTGTCACACTATATATTTTATATTGAGTTTATTAAACTTTATTCAGTTAAATTCTGAGGTTGGGTTATTTTAATGGCCATCAGATTGTAATTTATTATTAATTAAATAAAAAATTGTTTAACTATGTAAAAATTTCGACATTATCTGGTATATCTCTGATATTACATATTACAAGATAAATGAAATTTGGAAACAATGCTACAACGATGATGAACTGTGTATGATCTTTACAGAAGTAAATGTTGTCGAACGCATTGAAATCTAAAAATTCTAATGGTTTGGACTTATTGTCATAATAAACATTAACGCTCCAGCTAGGAAAGTGTTTGAAACCAAACCAATCTAGATGGAACAAGAAAGGGTTGCAGACCATTTATCCAGTGGAAAGATGGAATTACTAGAGGCATCAAGAAACTAAAAATCCCGAAACTATGGTGAATAGGTGTATATAATAGAACACACATTAAAAAGAATCTTGGAGACCTTTGTAAGTCTGTGACATGTCCACTATTATTTTAATTAAGGTTAATGAATTATATTGTAGAATAAGTCAGAATGAGGAAGGTATAGTGTCCAAAAAATAATAATTTATAATTAGAAATTTCACTGTAGTAGACAGAATATTAAGTTGTTCATAATTTTGTCAAAGTTATAAAATTTAAAGAAGGTATTTTAAATCTTTGCGGTCGGAATAAACTCTAGCAATATTTTTTTTTATCTCGAACCTAAAAATATAAATTCGGCTCTGATTACTATAATAAAACTATGGTACTGTCACCTATTAAATTCATTTTTAGTGTTTGATCCTTGAATATTATATGGATTTGTTTACAGAAATGATCAATAAAATATACAAATTTCGACATTGAAGTGTTGTTAGCAAAAAATCAAATATATTTCCGTGTTGAAGTAACTTAGAGATTTCAATTTTAATATATAATAATTAATCAGTTCAGATATTTGAAAATTTCTTGTTCAGCAATTTATTTTAAAAGTTTATAAGTCCACCTAGCAATTTTAAATCAAAACAAACACAAAAAAAAAACTGATGAATGTCAGCAATTTCAGCATTCAATTAATCAGTTTTTAGTTGTTTCCTATATATAGAAATATAGTTAAATATTTATTAAATGCACTTGACCCATTTAAACACTTGCAATAAAATATTGATATAAATGATTTACTGGGTCATATCCAATTTATTATTATGTTGATATATTTAAATATATTAAATATAAAAAAGAATTCTTCGTAAATTTAATTTTAATTACGACTTTATTAATCAGATTTAATAATGATCACATCATAAAGCTCAGATTTCATCTCTAAATTAATAGATTTATAACAATTATTTGTAGTTGCAAAAAATAATAATTTTTAAAAGATAAAATTCTAGATATAAATAAACATTTTAGCTTTATCTCTGTTGGAATGCCGAATTGTGGGAAATAATATCGATATTTGATATAATAATTTTAAATTTTAAATAAAATTAATAATGGATGTCAAGATTTTGATAATATTAACTCGAAAAATGCAATTATCTAATCTCATTTTTTTTATTTAAATTTGAAACTGTCTAGATAAAGTAAATGCTGATTTTTCTGAAGTATAAGTAACAAATATTGGAACAAGAAAAATATCATGGGAAAATAATTACAATAATTATATAAAGCTAAGGATGCAAAACGTATAAGTGACTTTTACAAAAATTTTCAGGGTGGATTGTTTTAAGATTGTATATGGTTTGGTTGGTTGGTTTGAAAAGGGGAGAATGGAAGCGATCAAACCACGTACATAGACCGTACGGCCCGTTGTACCCCCTTACGAAACATTGACCATTTTCACCACGAATCGTGCCATCCCACTTCCTTTATAAAGTTTGTCAACTTCGCAGGTTTTACACTGTTTAATTCTATTAAATCCCGTATAAAATAGGAACCGAATATTTTTAACATTTTATTACACAGATAAGGATCAGCCTCATCCTAAAAACAGCCTCAGTTGTCATTCTGAGTCGCCCGGCATGTTTACGTAATAGTAAATGCCCCGTGACAGTTCCTGTATACAGTTTGAGCATGGGTTTGGTCATGTTCAGAATACTTCTTGATTGTTTAGCATTGGGGTTACTCCAGAACAGTTTGGTGTGTATATAGTTTGAAAATATTAAAATTAAACAGTTTCATTTTAAGTATACTTTTTAAGGAATACAAAGGTTTTTTATCCAAAGCTGATATCTGGTGGCTTTGGGAGACTTTCAATTATAAAAATAATAAAGAAACCCAATTAAAATTACAGGGAAAAACATCTTAATTCAAATCTTCATATCGTAAATTTATTGAAAATTCAAAATAATTGTTATTATATGTGAGGTGTTGATGGCTAGGAAATTTCGACACCTCTAGAAAGCTATAATATCGCTCGGAAGTAAGAAATTAATTTATTTTTATTTAAACTATTTTCTTTTATATCATTTTACATAATTAAACGCAGTTTTATGTAGTTCATTATGAATTTTTGATTGCCTTTACTATAAATACATTTTTTGGTTGGAATTGTTATGTTGCAATAGCTGATGAATATATTTATATAAATACATTTAGCTATAACAAATTTTGAATTTCGATATTATATCTTTTTTTTTAAATATATTACAAAATTTTTAATTCAATATAATTTTCAATATTGAAACCACTCTAAATATTTCAAAATTAAGTTTATCATTTTTCATCTATAATATTCTTTGAAACAAATAAAAATAAATTATTATTTTATTTATAAAATTAATAGACACAATAACATTTTATGATGATTCTGAATATCTGAATAAACATAAAGAAAAGAATGAAAACACATAAATTAAATCAACATTTTTTTTTTTAATAATGTGAACAACAAAAATTTGTGTATATAAAAATCAAAAATAGATCACTTGTCATAGCTCCTCTAAAATTTTTATTAACATCCTCAATCTATTTTGAAAATTAAATATATTTATAATTTTCGACCATAATTCACTGATTTTCTTAATTAATCCACCAGAATAAAAATTGAACACAAAAAATTATATTTTTATATTGTATATTGAAAATGGTGGTTGGGAACATTAAAAATGCGTGTCAAAATTAAATCGCAAATCCCACATTCAATTTTATTGTATATTTTAGTATATAATACTAAAAATTATGTGATGAAGACAATCTATAAATATATAAAATTCAAATGAAATAATAAAATATTTTTAAAGAATAAAAACTTTAATTTATAATATTATTATAATCAATAAACAAATGTGACAGATAGAAATCGTGTAGAATGTATAGAAATAACGAAAATATTTAGAACGATAAAACTATCTAGACTCATAAAGGTGAATTCATTGTTTCGTCGCATTTAAGTCGAACTGATTTCTCTCAATACAGTTCATCGTTTCGTCTTAAAAGTGCGGTGCATTTTATGATAATCTATCAAAATAATAAAAAAAATAATCATAGAGTTATTTTTTCTATTAGCTATGACATGAAAAGCTTTTTTTGACATTTGTTTTTGTATTCGATTGAAGTTTATTTTTGAATTTTCCAAAATGCGCCGCACTAAAGAAGAAATTGAACTTTTTCAGAGAGACAATAAAATTCGAAAATAAAAACTAAAAAATGAGAGAAATTCAAATTTTCATTTAAAAAATATGCGGAGACATGAGTTCGTCGTAAATCGGACGAAACAATGAATTCACCTTAAGAGATGAAATTTTTGATCTTCGAACTCGTTAAAAATTCTGAAATCTTCAATTCTTTATAAATAAATTTTAATTACATTTTTTTGTATACAATTATTTTCGATAAATTATTTTTCGATGCAGACACAATTCGTAAGTATAGTAAATTGCAATAATGTCACTCACTTAGTTGTAAATTTTTAGCTCTAAATTAATAAACAGTTGCACACTTTATAAAGAGTGTCTCTTCCCTTATAAAAATGGATATGTAATTATATTTCATTATTTATAGAATGCCATAATAAAGTACAATTAGCTACAACATGATTTAGCATAGACAACCAACAAACATTTTTTATTTTTTAATAATTCGACACCGTAAAGAAATTAGTGATTTTATTTATACTTTGTAGATGAATCCGACAAATAATAATAGAAAATGATTTCTAGGAGCAAATGAATTTAATTAAGTTCAATGTTTTATTTTAATAATATTATTGTTGTTAAGAAATAGCTCCAACTATGAATCCAATATTTGAAATTATAAAAAATCAACTTCAACTTTAAATTTAGCAAGTATTCGTACAATCAAATCTATGTGAATTTTTGTTATATGTTTGGTTTGTATGAGGCGAAGTCGTGTTGTTTGTAGCAAAGCGACTCAGGCTCCAACCAAAAAAATTTCGATTTTGGATTAAGTGAAGGATAAAAGTGTTAGTAACTAAAGGAATTAAATATGAATTAAAATGTTTTAAATGATATTCAAATCAAAATTTATTTACACAATTTTTTTCCAATTTCAATAGGGTCACCCCTCACACAATGTGGTACTGGCGAATAATAATTATAGCAATAAACAGAACTCGTCAGTCGAGAATTACATCGTCGTATGTTATAAAAAACTGAAATTGAGTTAATGATGCCAAATAGTAAGTACACTCAATATGAGTCTATTCTACTCGTCAAGGGAGTGTAGAATTAATAGAAATGGATGAAAAAGCTTAATTATTAAACTCGTATAACGACTTATGTAATAAGTGAATCATTAATAAGTTTAATATACGACTATATGTAATCCTAACACAAGCATTTGACGTTTACATTCTTACATATACGACCATGTAAACCTGAAATATTTTATAAAATTTTCACAAGTTTATGATTTGTGTTATGTTTGACATACGGCCATGTAATGTTCTTACAATGTTTAGTAAAAAAGTCGTATGTGAAATAAAGAAACTGTAATAATTTATTATTATAAATAAAAACTCTGGTTTTTTTTTAATTTTTTGAATATAATTTCCAGTAAACGAATTGCTCATAACTCAAAAATACTGTAAACTAACATACGACCATATAATTCTCGACTGACAAACTGTCTGTATTATTTCCTACAATATGTTTATAATAAATATAGCTTCAGAAATTTTATAGCTTCAAAGTATTTTGAAAGGGAAATAAAGTGGAAAATATTGAATTTCAATCAACTGCGTGGGTATTACATAAAAGATTTAACATAATTGAGAATTATTTAATGCAAATTTGTTTTTATTAATACATATAATTTTAAACAATAGAAACCGGTTTAGCACATAAAACAATTATTCTGAATATTTTAATTTTGACAGAGTTTTATATTGAAATATTGACAAAAAAAAAATTATGTTTGAACTTATTTCC
Organism: Rhamphomyia laevipes; assembly: GCA_963920725.1. Classification (NCBI taxonomy): domain Eukaryota; kingdom Metazoa; phylum Arthropoda; class Insecta; order Diptera; family Empididae; genus Rhamphomyia; species Rhamphomyia laevipes. Next base: position 3,302,781 of record OY987256.1, on the reverse strand, counting down.
AGAAATTTTTAATAAACAAAATAAAATTCAATTTATCTTAATAACCACATTCATGTTTATTTAAATTCAAACCAAATTCAATGATAAAAACTTATTGTATGAATGAAATTATTATCGTAATAACCAATTTCCGTTCCATAATCTCAGTCTTCCTGTACAGAAAAAAAAAATTATTATTATTCCATATATAATTTTTTTTTCATTCATGTGTGATGTGTTCATTATTATTATTATTATTGATACGAATAATCAGAGCCTATCTTTTCATCAATCATTCGCCCATTTTTAAATCTTAAATTGATAGTATGTTTTGGTTGGGGTTCCAGTTAATGAAAACATGGAAATATTTTAGAATAATTTTAATAAACACTGAAGTAATTTTGTAATCAAATCAAAAATAACTAAATTATAACCAAAATTATTGGTTATCTTATGATTTATTCTAAAAACTATAGCTAAACAGCCATTGATCTTGAAAATACGACCTACTTAAAATAAATCACTACAAAAAAGATTTTGCTATTTTCATGTTTATTTTATATAACCATCAGTTATGAAACATATGTTTTGTGTATATAACGAAATATATGTAATTTGTTTGCTCTCTTATATAGTTTCGTTATATAGCTATAGCTGGCTACAAATCATTTTATCTTATTTTGTTCCGCAAAAACATTAAAACAAAGTTTAATGAACCAAAAAACCATGTCTGCTTAAAATGTGTAGTGTTTTAGTCGATTTGTTTTCTTAATCAATCTCTTAAGTTGCCATTTATTTTGTACTTTCATGGTAAGATTTTGTTAAATCAGACCAATGTAGCCGACATAGTTGAAACAAAAAATATGATTAGCGTGAAATTATATATGACTTATTGCAGTTTTGTTAAAAATATTTAATTTTTTTTACATAATTTCCAAAATATCGACATGTTTTTGAAAACGTAATGAAACTTTTGAAATCAGTGAAGAATTAATTCTCGACTAAAATGTCAAAATGGCTTAAGTCTAAAATTATAATTTTTCACAAATAAATTTTTTATGTTGAAACAAATCTGTAAAAAAAATGATTAAAAAACATAGTAAAGTTATGGTTATGTTATTTAAATTGTTGGTCATACTTGGCTTTGTTTAACGTTATTAAATAATTTTCATTTATATTGAATTTAAGATTATTTATTACTATGAATAATAACACAACGAAAAATATCAAATAATATATTGTTCACGTGGTGCGGAGTGGAGTGGACTGGAGTTGTATTGTAAATCCACCACGTGAACACCGAAAAATGTAGTATGGAGTGGATTATCAACTCCGCTCAAAATGTGAGGAGTGATGTGTAGTAGATTTACAAATCCGTACCACGTGAACACTAGCGTAGTGAAGTAGAGTTGATTTTGACAATTGTTTTATTGTTTCAAATTGAAATTGCAAACGAACAGCAGAAAAACGATTTTTTAAGTAATTTAAACAATTTCAGAAAAAAAGGATATATGTAAAAAAAAAAAATAGTTCAACACTAGATGCGTTATGGTAGATTTACTACGATCCACACCCAGGTAAACAATCATACTACGACAGGATTTACAAATCCAGTCCACTCCACTCCGCACCACGTGAACAAGATATATGACTTTCAAGCCTAAAAACTACTTCAATGATTTAAATTTTTCAAATAAAAAATTAATAATCATAAAAATTGTAGTTAGTAAAAAATGTCAATGAATAAAAATTTAATTATATATAATAATAATTTATAAAAATATTTAATTCTTGTTTAAATGGATTGATTTTAATTATTGGAATTTTATGTAACAACTTCTTTTTAATACCAGTTAGAAGTCACCGAAATATTTTTTGTTTTAATATCATTTGAAACTAAAGTTTTGAAGTAAAACTTATTAGGTCAACATGTAACCAACACCATCATTTTAATATAATTATTGGAACTCTATATAAGCAAACAAATGAAATGCAAAAACATTGAGGTATATACAATGAAGCTATAGAGGAAACGAATACAATAAATTTAAATACGTAATCCATTTTGTCTGGAAAAACTAAAGAATTTGTTTTGCAGATTAGGGAAAATTGATATCATTTCTTATTTTGTTATCATCAGAATGAAATATTAATTAATTATAAGTGACATGATCAAAACTGATTAAATATTTGCAGAATATATGTACATATTTACATAATAAAATACATTATTAAAAACCGACAATGAATAAAAAAAAATATCAAAAAAATACTTTTTGTTTTTTTGGGATTCGAACCCAGAACCTCAATGATTGTGTGTTTTTTTTTTTTTTTTTTATTTTTTTTTTTTTTTTTTGGTTTTTTTGGGTATCGAACCTACAACTTTCGGGATTTGGGTTTTTTTTTCAGAAAATAAATTATTTTGATTCATCTTATAATTCACAGGTACTCAAATTGCACATAGTTTGTATATATAGAAATTCCGAAAAAGTCCATTATATGTATATATGATTATATCTGTATAAAGAGTTAAGGAGTAATTGTATTTGTATGGATATAATTATATATATATATATATATATGGTATATATTAAGTTATATATATATATATGTATTTTCCGGTTCGAATCCCGATTTGATTTTTTTTTTCAATTATTATTTAATTAAATTTTTAGGTTCAATTCTCGATGATTATATTTATTTTTTTAATATGAATTTTTTTTTATTAAAAAAATAAATATAAACAACGAGAATTGAACCTGAAAATTTAATTAAATAATAATTGAAAAAACCACATTGGGATTCGAACCCAAAAAAAAAAAACATATATATATATATATATTAAAAACACAATCACTGAGGTCTTGGGTTCGAATCCCAAAAAAAAAAAAGTATTTTTTTGATATTTTTTTTTTATTCATTGTCTGTTTCTAATAATGTATTTTATTATGTAATTATGTACATATATTCTGCAAATATTTAATCAGTTTTGATCATGTCACTTATAATTAATTAATATTTTATTCTGATGATAATAAAATAAGAAATAATATCAATTTTCCCTAATCTGCAAAACAAATTCTTTAGTTCTTCCAGACAAAATGAAATTTATTGTATTCGTTTTCTCTATAGATTCATTGTATATACGTCACTGTTTCAGCATTTCATTTGTTTGCATATAGCAGTTTGCAAGGATTGAGAAAGTCTTGCAATATTACGTCCCTTTAAAATAACAATCCAACATCTTAACTTAATTTTATGATGTACATATACCGAGGCTAAGATCAAGATTTGTAAAACCAAAGATATTCTTTGTAATTGAAGATATACTGTATTCAGGACATGTTTTCGTATTCAGGACGACACAGTTATATAGTGTTACTTTAGCTAAAATTGATTTCAAGATATTTTAAATTACAAAACTAAATTCCTTAATTTTTTGTATAACAACATTTCACGATGTTAAATAATTGCGGAAGATTTTTTAGAATATGTAATAAGACCAATAACCTAAAGTTTAGAAAGATAATAAATTATTATTAAAAATTCAAATCCTCCGGACAAAATTAATTCATTAGACAAATACTTATCCAAATTCCTTTTACAATTTAGGTTTTTCAATTGCCCCAATATTTCATTCATATTTCTTGAACCTCAGTCTAATAGTTACAATTTATAAAACTTTGATTTTCGGATGAAGTTTCTATTATCAAGATTAATATTAGCTATATTCATCTGAGTCGCTGTTAAATTTATATACAAATAAATTCCATCAGAAAATGATATTTTGTAAGAAACTGTTTGAACATATATTATCTTAAAATTTCTTAAATCATTATCAAAGGCCATTTTACTACCTAATCCTAAACATGACGCAGGTCATTTAAATGTTTGATACTTAATTTGTTTTGGTAAATTGTAAAAAAGGCTGCGATTATGTTGTTCCCGCTCAAATCGTTCATAGTGGAACATTTTCTTTAGGAAGTAAGTATTTCCTTAAAAAAAATTTCGTCGCATTATATTTGAGATAATATTTTGTACATCTGAAGACGATCACACAGAAATCCTCCCCGGAAATAAAAAATAAATCAATTGAAAGAAATAAGATGAGGTAATGTACCAGAAAATTTATTTTGCACATCCGAACCACAAAAAAAAAATTGATTTAAAAAAATTATAGCTAAAGAACTTGAAAATATTTTCACAGAAAAATAAAATCCTCGAATAAATTATTTTTAAGATCCTTTCCGATATAAAAAAAGATAAAAAAAACTCATTGTCAATTGCTTTGAAGTGATTAATTTGGCCTCAGGATTTTTAAGCATATTGAATGAGATAAATTTAAAACGCTGAGAAATAATCAATTTGATGTTTTCGTCAAGATGGTTCTTTTCGCTATAAGTAAATTGAGTAATATTAAAGAATAATGTTCTTTTACAATATGAAATTTATAGATCCATTTTTATTATTATCAATTTTCCTCATACCCTGAAGCTGTTGTCAATATAAAGATAAAAAGGTTTTATCCGTTTTTAATAAATAAAAAATGTATATAAAAAGAATCGCGTTTTTCGATGGTATTTTTTATTAAAATTGATAATTGACGTTTGTCTTTTGTAGATTACCTCAAAGGAAATTCAGTATTTAAGTAAGAATTTTTATTAAAAATAATGGAATGCATAGAATTATTATTGTGTTAAAGAAATAATTTCTTTTTTCGTTTGATTTTATAGACAATTTTTGATATATTTAATAGCTTGATTATGATTGATACCGATCCAGGTAAAACTACGAATTTCAAATTATATGGAACTTCAAATTATATGTGACTATGTTAAGTTCTAACCATTATCAATGAGTGTAAATCATAGAAATTAACTTAAGATTAACATATAAATTTATTTTTAACATAAATTTCATCTCATTCCCAACATTGCGTTTTAATGTCTTTTAGAAAATTCTATTTTCATCAAATAATTCCTTTAACAATTTTATTTTTACCCTTCTTATGACGGTTTGGGTGACTATTTTGCCCTCAAAGGGTGAATACCATCAAAATCATCGTTAAGCATAACTGCCATTTTATTAGCGGTTTCATTTAATTTCGCGAAATATATTTTTCTTTGATGATGGTAAAATAAAAAATACCTAATTCCATATTTAATATTCCCTTTTTTTTCACTTAACCTATGTGAAATTTATATTCAAATTGTTATTGCGTAACGTATCGCTTAATGCGTATTTGTTGTTTTCGTAAAAAGGTACTAATACAAAATATTTACGTATACGTAATGGGTTTTTGTATTCTAAACATAATAGAAACAAATTTTTGTTAGAAAGGGAGTCCCATAATCTTGTACGTACATAAATTATATTATAGAGTCCTTAAAATAAAGTAAATAATTGTTATTGGCATCAAATTTTATTATTAAAGACAATTATAATTACACTTACAAATGAGATATACATCAAAATTATTGCTATAGGAAGTTTGATTGATTGGTACTTTAAAAATATAATCGTTACGTAAAATGGACTTTTGGTATGGTATATATTAAAAATGTGGCTGAAAAACGAATATTTTCGAAAATTATGAATTAATTCTATTAAAAATTATTTAACTTAAGGGTTTTTTATTAATAATATTTATGGCTTCCACAAGGACTTATTTCATACTTCGAAGAAAGCCTCTTTAATTTTAATACCGATTTAAAGAATGTAAATTTAGTATTTGAATTAAATTCGTGTGATTCTTTAAATGGTTAAAATTATATTTTTATAATCAGTAATTTTAGAGAAGTTATCTTATAATTTCACTGATTAGCTCAGTGACTGTCAATCTTTTATAGTAAAAACAAAAATTCAATTATTGGAAAGAAATTATTCAAATTAATGTAAAATCATGAAATCACAAGAAAAAAAAATCTCCTCTTGGGATTCTGAATCTAGATAGTCATTCTCTCAATCCAATATGTTTTCAATTTATTGAATTTTGTATTTTTTATGAAAATTTTATGAAGTTATACAATTTATGAAATTGAATCATAAAAAATCATAAATAGACAGTTCATTGTGTATTCCAAAAGTAATATTTTTCTGATTTATTGGTTTGTATATTGGTGTAATACAAGTTGAGTGAAGAAAGGGTGAAATTTAAACCCTTCTTCTTTTACTATAACCATAATATTTGTGTCACATTTATGATAAAGAAAAACTTTTGCATTATTCGACAATAAGCTCAGTTGGGGGTGTTTTCTATAAGGTTTATTTATTATATAGAAGAATATGTAAAACTAAATTTAAATTTAACATATAAAATTTTTGTTAGCATATAAAAAATAATATTATTTATTTGCATATGTTATTAGATTACAGATATTACAATATTTTATTAATATTTTTATTGAAAAAGCGCCACAGCAAAAGAAATTCATATGCAAAAAATGGAATATAAAATAATTTTTGAATATTTTCAGAGTAATAATCATTATTAATTTATAACTATAGTACGTCATTATTTAGATTTTTAATAAATGAATTGTTAAATTTCAAAGTTAAAGGACAAAATTGTAATTATCAAAACAATATTCAAATAAAATACGTTATTGCCAGTGCCCGATAGACCATTCACTGGACAAATAAGGTAATTAGAAAAATTACGAAGCTAAATATAAAATCCGATCAAGCATTTGTATTCAGTAGAAGTCACAGTATGACCTCAAGTGAGCCCTGGATAACTACTCAAATTGCCCATATGAGCTACTGGTAAAAATATCAATCGTTGTTGGTAAAAATGAAGAATTTTATTACCATAAAGGAGACTGTAATAAACGCCTTAGCATAATTTGATAATACTCACTCCCGTGACTAGTTGATTTATTTGCGGGGTTATAATAGTTTACATAAATCCATCTGAATAATTAATTGCATTTTTTCATGAACGTAAAGCCCAGGGTTGACACCTTGTATAGAAGAAGTATATTTTGTCATCAAAATAGTATTAAAACTTTGCAAATGATTTCGCAATTTAGCCTTAAGTAAAGTGATTTGATAGCAAAGCTAAAAACTTGATATCAACACTGCTTTAATGATGTGTTGAAGAAACTTTTATTTTACTTTTTCAAGAATTGTGATTCATTCCATCATAACTTAATTATATTCGCTACTGAGCAGGAATTTTTTTATTATTTCTTTTATAAAAAACGACATAATGTAATTTTAATAAAATCATTTTCCATTAAATTAGCTCTGCTAATACTCTATAATTCATTACTGTATGATAATCCAGAGCCGAATAAAGAATAACCGCTTTAAAGATATCTTCATAAATCATCAACAATCTCCGGAAAAAAAAAATTAATTTGAATAAATTTATTTATTTATTCACTCCGATTGGCAATATTTGAAAGTATCTATAAATCCGGGGTGAGGTGGGGGGGGGGGACTTTTTTATTTATAGCACGCTATAAAATTGTTATATTTTTCCCCAAAAAGGATGCAACCAAAACCAAGACATTTTTTCTACAATTTATAATAAAATGTATATAAAAATATTTTAAAATTATTGGGAAATCCTTTTTGGAATTGAGGGAAAACAAATCGTTTAGTGGTAAGAAGTTGGACAGTACCAAAAATATTTTGTACTAAATTAATATGACATGCAGTGACAGAAATTATACTTTTTTATCAAGGATTTCAAATAACAGAAATGGTTTACAGAGAAAAGAAATATGATTTTCAGTTTACTTGAATATTTGGAATATCATTTAGAAAACTTAGCAAACTAATTGTAGGAGAGTTTTAAGCATACGGAATTCTGTTATTTATTAAATAAATGCATTTACTTTAAATATAATTGCATTAATAATTAAATTTTTATTTTCAACAATTTCTAAATGTAAATCCTTCGGAGTGGAAGTGTAGAAGGAAACCATATAATAATTTCTTAAGTATTTAATACCAATTCGTTTAATGTTTCATAAACACTGATCTTATTCAATACGTGTTCATTATTCATCAGTAGTGTTTTTACAAGTAGAAAATATTTATAAGAATTTAATTGTTTTTCAAAGGGTAAAAGGTTTTTCGTTTTTAAAGATTTCTTGCTTTATAAGAGTGTTTACAATAATTTCGTCCTTCAGAATATAATTTATGTTCTCAAGGGCAGAATGATTCAGTAATAAATGTTAGGTATATGATTTGCAAAGCTTCAAGAATTTAATTACAATTATTATTTATATCAAATAATTGTTTGATGGATATTCAGATTGACGGATTACAGAAGAAATATGTTTTTTTATAGAAATTTCTTAGATGTCATCAATATAATCAATTATTAATGCATTTATTATTAATGATGAAAATATTAAACTTGTATACAGTCTATTAATATATAACTTCTGCATTTAATAATTCTTCCTTAAATATTTCACCTGATATGATTTAACTCAATCCTCAGTAGAAGTTATGATTCTAGAAAATGTAAATGATTAGATATGACAATAATTGAAGCTCTAGAGTAAAACACATTTTACAATATTTGTTTTAATAAAAGATTTTCAATCAAAGGAATTGTTTATAAAAGTCTGCAGCAAAACGAATTTTTAGTGATAAATAAAAGATTTATTTCGGATGCACTTCAGTTCATGATATTACAACTTTGGGAACATTTAACTTTCATTATACATCAATGTCTTAGCGTTTTTTAAAGTTACGTTATGACAACATTTTATTTATAGTTTTATATGATTTAAATTAGGAATTTTATTCATGGATATTTCTAAATGATTATCAAAATACAAAAGCATAAATTAAATTTTAAAAGTTTCATATTTAACGAATTTTTCTGATAGATCTTTTTAATGAAATCCTTTCTTAAATGGTAATATTATTTCAAATCAATTACCGAAATACAGTATCATTTTAAAATAAATCAAAATATCATAAATAATATAAAAAAATCCTTTAAAATTTGATTTCATTTATCATTATGCAACCAAAGTTATTGACATTATCGCTAAAATTATGCACAACTTCAAAATTATCTACAGTATTTTTATATTTTCGGTTCTATATTTCTATATTACATGACATTTTTCTATTTTGTGGTGGGATTTTGTAATTGCATTCCCACCGCCACTTCATTAAATTGTTCATGGATGATCTAACAAACAAACAGGATGTTATTTAATTTATGGATTTTACGCTGTAACACCCTTTCAATAAAGTGTTATCGAATAAGGCATAGAAAAGTCTCTATTATTTACAATAATATAATACTTCTAATAAACAATTTGACGTGATATTTTTTGAAGAAAAAAACTATATCATTAAAATGAACCATACGTTGTAAAGCTGTTATGTACAATGCACCACAGTTTAAGGTGCAGCCGTATAGATAGAAAAATCTATTGAATTGTACTTTTTTTTTTTACTGAAAGCGATTATATAATTATTATGTTTCAATTGCTTCAGGTTGAATAAATTCAGATTGAATTCAGGTTGAATTTAGGAGTCACCTGCATTTATATCATTCCTAATATTTTGAAATTAAATGAATAGCGAAGTTGCTCATATTCTGTATATTAATAAAATATTGAAAAGGATACATTACATCCTTCAATTTTATTATTGCAATTGTAAATTCCCAGTTGTGCGGTTTGATTTATAATTTCTGTTTTATATTATGTGTGGTTTTATAGAATTCAATTGCATTATGAAATGAACACTTGAAAGTGTTAGAACGTAAATAATTTAGAACACCTTTCATTAATCTATTCGCAATAATATCGTAATTATTAAATCTGATAAGTGGGCAATTTGATTTTAATGTTTTTTTTAAGTTTATATATTTATAATAACTTTCCACACGCACTGAAATAAGAATTTTATGATTTATAAAAATAATTATATAAGATTAGATTTTTCGATAAGAATATATTACTGAATATAATTAGCAAGTGTTTGGTAAATAATTACAAAAATAAATCAAGTTATTTTACAATAACTAAATATAGGTTTTAAATAACTGAAACTATCTTATCGCTTTAAAACCACAATGCCACCATAAAACTTTACACGATTAAATTAATGGGATTTGCATCCTAATTTGTCACTAAATAATCTTTCAAGTGTCTTATTAAAATTTCATATCCTTAGACACATTTTACAGAGATAATAATATTTAAAATTACGTTCTTGAAACTTTTAAATGGTAACTTCATATAACTGATAAAACAGTTTAAAATTATCAGTTATTATTCATATTACATCCAACAGGTAAAGTTGAGAGATATTTACCATGAGAGATATTTACTTTAACCACAGAAGACATTTAATGTATGCATAAAGGATGAAGGAAGGATTATCATATGGAATGTATCTTAAGAAAACTATAAAATTGTTTGTATATTATATAAAATTACATAAGAAAATTTAATGTAGAAGATTTTCTGCTCTTAATATTAGCGTAATTTTCTTATAGTAAAGGTAATAAGTTTAGTTTTATTAGAAAATATATTTTCCGAAAACATTTTCATTATGGACGTTGTAGAGAGAGTTATACTTTTCAAAAAAGTTTTCGAAAATTTATATTTCTTTTATCCGGAATCATAGAACGAGCTCAAACTCAAGTTTAACTAAACCTGCACTTAAGCTCAGTTGTTTTCTTAATGAAAATTTGAGTTGTTATATGAATAACATTATGAAAAATGATATATTATTATTGTGAATGAAAATCAATCAGCTAATAATAAATCAAGCAAATTAACCTCAGAAAAAGTTTTACGATAACTTACTATTTGCAATAAGTCTACGGTAAGCGTAAATGCGAACTGCTGTTCACATTGTAAATGCAAAATTAACGCATTGCGATGGTAAATCAATTTAAATAGTAGTAGCTATCTTATTATGAAACTTGACAGTTCTTCGTACTTGATGGGGTCAAAAATCATGTCAACTTTTTTTAAATTAAAGGTTTCGTTGTTGTTTTTGTAGGAGCGACAATTTTTACTAAATAAGAATTAGTTTTTTTTTATAGTTTTAATTTTAAAGTTAGATGTAGTTAAAGTGACCCACCTATGCACTTATAGGTATTTTAATGAATTTTTATACAATTTTTAGGTAAAACTGTACGTTCGTACATTTTACTTCAATAAAACTATTCAATCAAACTGTAATTTTACAAGAATATACAAAATTGTTTAAAGATTTAAATAGTTACATCATTAATCTTATTTTCAAAAATGGATATTTTTTCTGTGGTATTTCATGAATTTTGCGACAGTATGTGACATATAAATATCCTTTTCAATGTTTTATTATAATTAATAATAAATAAATAAATTAGATTAAAATTAAATAATGATATTTGGCGACAAGGGTTCGTTCGTTATATTAATCAACGGAGGGGTTTACCTTATATGAAATATTTGTCATAAAAAAATTATTTATGAACGTATACTAAACATTAAATTATCTAATCCCTTTTTTCAATCAAAAATTTTATAATGATCCATTTGGAAAAATCATAAAATTACACCTAAGAAATAGCTTTTAATATTTGAAACTGATGGGTCATCAAAGTACCATCAATGTAATGGGTACTATTTAAACTATAAAGCTTGTACTTATATGTGAAACATTAAATCTAAATATTATATAAAACAGGTCATACCATTAATTCATTTTAGATCATTAATATTGTACGTGGAACGACACTTTTGCTACTTTATTGAAATTACTTAGTTCTTAAAAATTAATATAATTTCTTAAATTTATTGGTTATACTATAGAATTACCTAATAAATGTATAAGACACAAGCTTAAGAATATTATTAGGCCCTTATGGACCATATACGAACTTTATTTTCCATTATTCCTGAAGTTCTGATTCTGATATATGCGAAAAGGATTCGAAGAAATGTTTTACATTTAAATAATTTTAACTATATGATGAAATGCCATCACATTAACTTTTACGAACCGGTGAGTTTTTGGATCAAGACGAAAAATGTATTTAGTGTGTTCATTCTTCACATGGCATATAAAATTGTATGTTAATCTAAAATTTTGTTAACTTTTACGATGATTAACACAAAAATATTCAAAGATTTTTATTAGATTGTAGATTAAATTTGATATTTTTGCGTATGAAGATTTTTCCTTTCTTTTTTTTTAAATGTAAATCTTGCCATCATTAAAATTAATGAATTCTTTCTATTAATTTCTTTGGTTGCCACCAAAAGAATTTCCCTAATTTTTAATGCACAGGAACAAATCATTACAATAAAAACTTTAAGGATTTTCTTTTTGTACATTTTGGTGGCATCATAAAATCAAATATAGAAATTTTGTCTTATGGAAGCAGTGATGATGGTTATAAATATTTGGAAAAGTAAAGGTAAAATTTATATTAGTTTTTCATGTAAATTAAGAAAATTTGGTTATAGACAACGCAAGAAATATCAAGAAAATGTTGAATTTTTTCAGCTATAAGTTTTTTTGTAATGTAAAATTCTATTTTCTCTTGGGTATTATTTTAATTTTGTTTTATTACATTTTCTTTATGATATCAAAAAATTTATGTTTATTTGCTGGAAATCAGAGATTTTGTATAATGTTTAATGTAAATTTTCAAATGAAAATAGAAATTTTTAATTAAGTTTTTCTATTAATTCAAATATTATTACAATATTTTGATATATCAAAATTAAATATTAAAGTTTAACTGAATATTATTCTTGTTTACCTCTCATATTATATTTATGTAGCTTCCGTTCAATTTAGTATTCGAAAAATCATAAAGCCATACATTTTTTTTGATTATAAACACATTCCACATCCACAGCTACAAATTTCCTTTTTGACGATTCATCAATCTAAGATTATTCACAAATATGAAAATTAATGAAGATTTTTCAAATATAGTCAATATTCTGATGGATTTCAAACCTCATTTTCAACTTTATGCAGATTTAAGTAGTGATTCTTTAGATAAAATGAAATATTTGTCCTTATCTTTTTCTATATTATTAAATATATAGAGCCATTTCGTAGAATGGAAAGAATTTGATGAACTTTGATATAACAATACAGATACCAACTTTGGAAGAGGGTGTCAAGAGTTGTCCTTATTAAATAAAGGAATTATATATATAATATTATTTTTGTAAGGAATTAGAAAGAGTATACTAAGTAGTAAATGAAGCATAAAAGCTACACACTTTGATGTTTTCTTAATTAGTGACGCGTCTAATTGGAAAATTGAAAAACAAATAAAGTGAAAACTTATTCGATTGGAAATAATTAATGTTTTAGTGAATTAATTGAATAAAATAAGCTGGTGTGCTAAAAGTATTCTGAAAAACACTGATAAAAATCAGAAGTTATTTTAGATTTTATTGAATGATTACAAAATATATTAAATCTATCGTTTGCAACTAAGAAAATTAGTTACAATAAAGTTTAATATTATAAATTTTGATGTATTTCATTATTTCCTTGTTCACTTCACTTTTAGATTTATAAATGGATTTTGGTACTTAGTTGAACTGTAATTAAATTTTCATTAATCGTTCTACCATTTAAATTACGCTTTGTTTGTATGTAGGAAAAATTGGGTACGTATGCTCTCTAAACAACCAATAATTGACCATTGAATGATCAGGATTTTACAATTCAGGACGACATAGATATATAGTATCACTTTAGCTGCTACTTTATTTAGATGCAAAATTTAAGGAAAACTTAGTAAATTGATTTCAATTGATTATCGGGTCACCGCAAGGATTACTATAAATTATTTGCTCTATATATTAATTAGAACTAGCATTAAAATAATTTAAAATTTACTACAGGAGCTTCTTATGTCAACAATCGGCATATTATATAATAAAACTGCAATGAATTTTGAAATGATTATAAATTATCCAAGTTGAAATTTAAAGTTTAATTTCAAGAAAAATAAATTTTACTTAAAATAATTTAAAGATTTTGAGTAATAATTAAACCAATTCAAATTTTTATAGAACTTTTTTGCATCTATTCTATTTCCGGAATCCATCTAAAGATGAAAGTCATATTAGAAGAATCATTGAAAAATTATGAAATTAATTTTGAATTCTTCAATTTCCGTATACAGAATTTACAAGTAATAATGAAAATATTAATACAAGTAATAACGAAAACATGTCACCCAACAATGAAAAATATTCAAGTAAATTTTAAATTCTTCTTAGATTGTTATTAACTATAAAAAATAAAATAAAAATAAACTTTTGAATATGATTGCGGATCACAAAGTAACAAGAGGATTTCATGTAAAGAAGCACTTGAGAAACAAATAATTTCTAGTGTTTTTATCCTCAATTTTCTACATAAAAATATTCATTCACCTGAAAAAAATATAGAACTACTTAAATACTGAATATCCTTAAAAATAGAAATTTCTATATGATACTTGGCTTGTTAGTTAAAATGACTTTAGAAAACAAAAAAATATTGTGTCAGCTTTTGAATTTCATTATTTTTAGCTACATTATTATAAAATCTAAAAAGATTTTGATGTGCAGAAATAATAGAATGAGAGTTATTGTAATAATAATGCAAAATATTTGAAATAAAATATTGAAAGAGTTAGAAACAATAAGAATTTTTATATAAATCCACAATTTTCTGTTACGAAAATGATAAAGTTATAAAAATGCAAATAAAATTTGAATAATTTTTTTAGAAAATTGTTAGCAATTATTATTTTATTCATTAAGTACTTCCCACCAATCAGACAAATGGTTTTTCATATTCCTTGTCATGACTATAAATTTTCAATTTTCTTTTTACAAAGATTGAATAATCAAAGCCATTTTATTATTATTCGTTTGTTTTTTTTTTAAAGAGTTTTCATATATGAAAAATCTTTGAATTAATTTTCAAAAAAACCCATTTTACTCATTCCAATCATTGTCTACGATGAATTATATGGTAGCTATCTATAAATATAATGTTGTCATAGATCCTTAAAAAAAACTCATTTCTTTTAGTGGGAAAGCTTAAGTGCTTCATTTGTGTGCATACAGAAATTTTTTTTCATCATATATTTTGCATTGACTGTCCTTGCATTAGTTCGAAACATTTACAAGGGTTGATGCACCATGCAAATAATTTTGTTTAGTGTTTTTTTTTACATACACACTTCTACAAAGTGATTCTTGTGTCGCTACTATACGTTATATATATGTTGGAAAATCAGCTTGGAAAATAAGGAATGGATAAGAAAAAGTATTTTTTTGCCATATTGTTTGTCAGTCGGAGATGTATGTATAATCCTTCACCTGCTATTCAATTCAGATAATTTATTATATATATTGGGAAGCATGTATGGAAATAATTATTGTTGATATATAATAAGGATATATATTAGATATATCTATTATAAATATAAAAAGGATGAAATCTAAAAAGTCTTCTAAAAAAAAAAATGATTTAGTTTTAATTATGATATTTATTATTCTTATTTTACAATTTTCTTGGTTTGTTGGTTGGTTTTGAGAAATGGGGAATGGAAGTGACTAAACCACGTACCTAGACCGTACGGCCCTTTGTACACCCTTACGAAACGTTGACTATTTTCACCACGAATCGTGCCATCCCACTTCCTTTATAAAGCTTGTCAACTTCGCAGGTTTTACACTGCTTAATTCCATTAGATCTCCTACAAAATAGGAACCGAAAATTTTTAACCTTTTATTACACAGATAAGGACAGTGACATAAAAGATGCTCAACCATCTCATCATCCTCAAAACAGCCTCTACAAGCTGTTTCAGTTGTCATTCTGAGTCGCCCGGCATGTTTACGTAATAGTAAATGTCCCGTCATGTTCAGAATACTTCTCGATTGTTTAGCGCTGGGGTTACTCCAGAAACAGTTTTGTGTGAAGACAACTGTTCAGCGCAAACCATTTTAAAGTGTTTTGTTCAACAAGCCATAGTTTAAACAGTATTTTAATCGAGCTGACTAACAATTTTCTTACTCAGTCCAATTGAAACGAAAACCTAATAAAATTCCTATTAAACTTCTTTAATTCTATCAATATAAATTTGCATGATAATATGAACTTTATACTCAATGACGAAAAGTATAGAGCAGATCTTTATTAGTGATGTAAGTTTCATCAAATTCCTTAGACTCATATAAACTCTAATATATGAGCTAGATTTTAATAATTTTACTATTAGGATTACCAGTTGATGAAAGTATAGTTTTTCAAATATTTATTATATAAATTCAAATTTTTAATTTGTTCTTTTCCGACTTCATTTTATATTTTCTCCAATTTTTGGTTAGAATATTTAATTAGTTTCCCTTATATGCTTCCATTTTTTATATAATAAAAGTTTATCCTTTACAAATCCTACTATTCCGTATTAAAAATAAATGTAATTATATATTAGAATTACAGATTTAGAACCAATTTTATAATTTCAATACAAGAAAATTCAATTTTCATAATTATTACGTAATGCGAAAAGGTTATTTAGGTTACGATAAAGTCTTTACGGATAATATAATAATTACGACAGAGTTGTAATGAAATTGATGAATAAAAACATTAGCTATTACCAATCAATTTATTCGAATCCCAGTGGTAAAAATAACTTATTGGTAAAAACAAAAAATATAATTACATTTTTATATCAAATTTGGTACAATTGGCCTAATTCTGGCCAAAATCCTTGAACAAAAATCAATTAACATTATTTTGCTATCTAGATAACACATTTTTTTTAATCAATTTTATTTTGCTATAAAACTAAATTGGGGCCTAATAAAATTGTTCGTATTGCTAAGACATTCTTATAATTGAAAAGAAAAATTGGTGGTATTTAAAAGAACTATCAATATTTAAAACAGTAATTGATGACACACATCAGATTCAGAATAGACTAGACTAATTTTCGATTAAATTATGTTTCTATATATTACTTTAATATCTAGAGAGTTATCTATATTTCAGGACATTAAAAACAATATGAAACTTTTATTGCTTCTAAACCAAAATGAAATGAAAAAGAAAATCGTTTTATTGTTATTTTTCTATCTAAACGATTTATCTAAAACTATCACAAATAAATATTTTCTGATAAATATCAAAATTATATAAAGAAAATATTTATGGGATTTTAATATCTATTTTAATGACCGGAACTATTAAAACTTCTGTTATATATTTAAATAGTTTTAGTTCAATTTATTTCTTATAATTTTCTTAAATTTGAATTTATTGCTTAGTTAAAATATTAAAATTAAGGAAATCGGATTTATTTATTTCTAGGGATGAATTTTAATAATTTAAAGGTTTTTAAATAGCTTTCTAAAAATTGATTTTATTAATATCGTTCGTTATATTTATTATTCCATTGTTTATTAATCAGTGGCGTGCGGGGATTTTTAGAACATAATGTGCGAGTAAAATAAAAACCATCAGTAAAAAAAAAACCATTTCAGTTTCAGGAATTGTTTATAAAGATTAAATTGGAGTTGGTTGGTTGATTGGTTTGAGAAGGGGGGAATGGAATCGGCCAAACCATGTACCTACACCGTACGGCCCGTTGTACCCCTTTACGAAACGTTGACCATTTTTTTCACCACGAATCGTGCCATCTCACTTCCTTTATAAAGTTTGACAACTTAGCAGGTTTTTCACTGCTTAATTCTGTTAAATTTCCTACAAAATAAGATCCGAAAAATTAAACTTTTATTGCACAGATAAGGACAGTGACATAAAAGATGTTTAATTGTCTCATCATCTTCAAAACAGCCTCAGTTGTCAGCCCGAGTCGCCCGGCATGTTTACGAAATGTTTAAGCAATTGGAGTTAGTTTTTTTATACAACTGAGACATCATACGGAAACTTATAGTGCTACAAAATAACTATACTATGTAATTGTATGGCGTTGCAGCAAACTTCTTTAATTTTTAGTAAATTATATTTTTAGGCGAATATGCAAATGGTATTTTTTAATATGCGAAATACAATTATATAAAGTAAAGTTATTTGTTACAATAAATTTAATAAATTTGATTCGAAAAATTGTTTTTATCTCATATTTATTTATCGAAACCGTTAAAAAGGGCTCAGACCCGCATCGGTATCTTAAACAGCACGCCACTTTTTATTTTAATCAAGTGCATTTTAATCTATAACATTTCCAATATTTTACATAATTTGAAATTGACTGTTTCTAATAAAATCATAACAAAATGTAATATTGATTGTGAATCCTGTATAACAAACATTTCAACAAATGAAGAAATTTACTTTGATATAATTGGAATATATTAATAAGTTTTAATTTCTCATTCTTAACATTATTATTTTCACTATTCAGATTGTTTCGCATTAGTTGATAGTTTGTTTGCCGATTGAAATCTTAATATTGTTGAATTAAATCAGCCAATACGTCTTGTTATCCCCAGTTATCATACGAATAATTTCTCGGGTATTATTTTTAGTATATTACAAGGAATTTTTATTAACCGCAAATATGAAAATTAAGTTTTGCTGTAAATGATTCTTTGGTATCATTGAAAGATTAATTTTTATCCATATTTACAATTTATAATTTGACTAAAGTTCAAATGAGCCGGCAAGAAAAAAATGTCCAGTAACTTATCGAAATGAAAACCGCATTCTAATTATTAACCTTTTAAATCAAATAAAAATGAATAGAAATGCTTTTAGGAAAATTAATTTAGTTGAAATCCATTAACGCCATTTTTTTACTATGCTTCCCTATTTTCACATTTACCCTAACTTTCGGACTTTAATTGTAAATAGATATTTATTAGCAGAATGTATCAAAATCATTTTTATTTATTTTGATTCGTACAACTTCCAAAATCTTGAAATTTGATCCTGTTGTGTATTTAACACAAAAAAAAAGAAGGATTTTATATGCCAGTATGTACTATATAAAAAAATAAAATGATTCATTTAGAATATCTCGGAAATCAATCAAATCGTTAATCAAAATAAATCATTTAATTGTCCAATAACTTTTGGAACGAAATTATTCAAATTTTCTGTATGGCTAATTTAAATTTATATCTGCAAATTGATTGTCAGGTAGGATTTTACATTCACTCCTTTCTCATCAGTAGCAATTATACTTTTTATGTAACATCTAGTTCAATGTAAGGATAACTTTGAAGCAAATATTACTCTTATGTTTAGTTATACAGAATGTTATTTTTATTTGCAAATATCGTTTGTAGACAATTCAATTTGAATTTTCGATTCCTTTCGAAATGATATGGTTCAGAGGATAATTCATTTCTGACAAAACTAGAATACGGACAATAGAGAAATATGAACATTTTGAAAGATTTATACGAAACAATTGAAATGTTTATATTGATGTAGCCATATTTAAAATCTTGAGAGAAATTTTATAGCTACAAAAGTTTATTAAGTCTTGACTAACATTATTTAATTCTATGCATTGTAAATAATTAGAAAATCTGTAAATTGCAACTTTTCCATGTACAATACTATAATAAAGGATATTCGTATACGTTCTAAATTATTTATATAGTATGTAAATTTTGTAATTTATGATACTTTTTGAAAGATTGATTTACATATTTATAAATTTATTTTCTCAATCTTTTCATTTATATTTTAGGCATTTAGATAAATTGAATTTACGATTTTATTTGGATAGAAGAAACAGATTGGACTATAACAAATTATAATTTCCTGCAATGCAATAAATCAAATGAATAAAATTTGTGCAATTTCCGATATTATAGTCAAGATAAATATTCAGATTTTGTTTAAAATTGTTATTATTGTAAATATCTATGAGAGAGATCAAAATAAATGGATGGAAATGGGTCATACTTTTCATATTAACATTTTTTTTTACATGTTCTTCGTAAAGTTACTAAAATAAAATTATAAAATAATTAATATTTATTATAATTAATTAATATTTATTTTAATAATTGACTTAAGATTTCCTGATTGGATCTTACAATTAAAATAATGCAGTAAATTTGTTACAATTAAATAAAAAAATCTTGAAACTTACCAATTTTTTGTTAATTTAATTATTTTTCTCATGTTAAAAGTTTCAAATTTTGGTCCTGTAAAATAAAAGATAAAAAAAAAGTTAATATTTATATTAATAATTAATCTATTTTTACAATTATATTTTGGTTTTAATATTCAATTTATGTAGTATATTTAGTAGGTAATGGTAGAGATCCTTATTGCTTACGTATAATGGAACGTCCTGAAATTTACTAGCAATATTATTCAATATAAGAACGTTTTCTACTGTTTTTAGTTAAAAAAAATTATCATAAAAAAATGACCCATCCGCGAATAATTATTATATCCACAATCTATAAAATTCTAAAATCGCGTGTTAAATTTCGTAAATTTTTTCTTATAAAACGCTGTAAACTAATAATTAAGAAGTTAAATGTAAATACTTCTTTAAAAATAATTTAGAAGGATTTTTATTTTATATTATACTGATAATGTGAAATTATTATGACATAATTTTCTTTCCTTTTGGACGATTTGTCTGGTAAGAAGCGATAGAAATAAAAATTAGATTTTTTTTTTTTTTATTTTACTTTAAATATAATGTTAATACAATATAAAATTATTAAATCACTTAAATGAATTCGCTAGAACTATTGAAATACATTATGTAATACACGTTTCGATTGTATAATATTACAATATTTCAATTAACTTTCAGTGACAGGCAAATAAATTGATTTTGATCCTTTGAAAATACAAGATACAAACAATTGACAAGTTAACATTATATCAGATTCTTCATATTAACATTTAGCTTTATATAGCTTCAGATATTTATAATCTTCCTTGGAAACATAAGATCTAAAAAATTTATATAATTGACAAAATATTTATTTAGCTAATAACAAATTCATAGCAGCATCTTTTAATAAGTACAAAAATATATAAATTATAAATATAATCTCATTCCATTCATCAAGACAATTTGATAGAAACTGATGGATAAATTTACAGACTTATGTCACTAATAACAAATCATAGGTCATTTTTCTATAATAAATTATAATTCAGATATATGAGCACTACACAACTGGGTTCCTTGAGAAAAACTTATAAACGAAATATTTGTTATTGAAAGAATAAGTTAAATTTTGTTATTGAAAGAATATTTATTACGTTAGGGACCAAAACTAGAAGGATTTCCAGAAATTATTCATAGAGAGTAAGTAAAATTTTGTATTTCTTTTATATGTGAACACGTAATCTAAATTTCGTTTATCAATAAATATCTGTCATGTTTTTAATGTAATACATTTCATTTGATGACCGTATCATTTTGTTTATTCTATGTTTGTTTTGTTTAGTTTCGATTCAGTCCACCCTTAAATTATCGTCTCTATGGGTTAGTTTGAAAAATATTTTATATAATATTGAATGATTGAAAATTTATGAAGGTCGTGAGTTGAATGTACAAAAGTGTTTCAATTTTATTTTTATATTTAATTAAGTTCAATTGTAAAGAAAGCATTAAGTCAGTCAGGTTATCAAGAATGTTACTACTAATTACAAAAATTTAAGTTTAGTTATAAATATGAAAATAATTCTAATATACTTAGCAAAGTACTTACTTAAGTTTTGTGCCGGTGTGGTTAAAAAACTATCAAAAACCAAAGATCTTCCAAGGATTATGCTTACCACTCAGTAGGTAAAAGAATATTTGGTGTCTGTATAGGTAAAAAAAATTGAAATAGGGCAAGACACATTAGTGTTATATCAGGGATTCTGATTATATTAAGTACATTGAATTCAATTATGAGTTTTTTTCTTGGGAATTAATATAATGAATAATCCTATACCATAAATTTATTAAGGCCATTTTTATCTCTTTTTGAAAAAATCGATAAATTTAATGGCTTTGACAAAAGTTTAGTTCAAATTATAACATATATTTAAAAAAAAAACTTTTCGGACAAATGATTTATGATTTGTTTCTCTGATATCAGAACTCGAAACATATGCGAACTAAAATTAATGAATTTCTTGTTTTTGGATTGGTGGTGCATTAATTTCCAAAAAAATATTTATTAAGAGATCATAAGGAAACCTAATAATGTAATTCAAATATCCTGGCGTTCATCCTTGGAAAACATATTAAAGAAATAACTAAAAAAAGATATACCTAATTCTGTGTGGAAGAAATTACAACTAAATTAATATTAGATTATTTGTCGAATTTATAGGACCAACAACATTACAAAATTCATATGTGTCCCAAATTTCATTTAAATCGAATAACAATTTACCATATGATCTAGAAAATATAAAATATTAATCAGAAATTTTAGTAAGCGTGTACGCGTATAGTTTGAATATGATAAATTTAATTATATTCTTGCGTGTATACGTATTAAAAATATGAAGGAATTAGAAAGGATTTGTATAAATTTGATTGATTAAAGTTAAAATTACAAATATCTGTTATTAATGTTGGATATGTTAAACTGTTTCTAGAATTGATGAATGGATGGAGGCATATATGAATCGTATAGTGCGTGTCATATCATGGTATAGGAATAGTGAAAGTTAACTTCCTTTTTATATTAATATTTTTATATTATATTACAAAGTAAAATTTAGTATAATTTTAAAATAGATTCTTTATTTTATTAACAATTTTATTATTGTATAAATGTTGAATTACTTTTATTTTAATAAAATAATTTTGTAAATTGAGTAAATATTCCTTGAAGGATTGAAGTTCAAGAAATATTTAAATTACAAAACATAATATTATCATTAATTGTAAAAAATATGATTTTAAAATCGTGCAGTTAATTGTATAAATCGGAAAACTATAAATATAAAATTTTTAAACTTTCTCTATTTTAGTTAATTGACATTCCTGCGATTTGAAAATTATATTTCAAAACTTCATAAATTATAATGTCAAACTTATAAATTATTAGCAATAATTATAATAATCTTATTTATTATTTAGAAAATATTTTATTATTATAATTGGCTACAAAACAAACTGAAAAACAAATAAAATAAAATATTTTTGTCCCTGTTTTTGTATAATGGCGTCGTATATTTATTTTATTTCCTTTCGTAAATTGTAAAAATATAAAAATATCAAAAGTTCAATAAAAACATTGAATAAATTTAAATAAATCCGGTCATTTCTACCGTGATAAGATAAAAGCACGTAACTCGTACTTACGTGCTTTTATGTTACTTAGCATATTTGATGCCGGAACAGCGGTGTGCTCATAGAATTTTTTACTAGAGTTCTCTACGACTTATGGTTGCTGAGAAATAAGATAACAACTTGATATAGTATGTCGCAGAAAAGAAGTTTTGCTAACATGAAAATAAGCAACTTGATTTTTTCAGAGTGAAGTTAGTAAGTTAATCTTTTCATAGGTATAATCGTTTCCTAGCTAATCAGTCGCGTACTTGAACAAAAAATGAAAATGATATAAGAACAATTGTAATTCATAAGGACAAGTTACTTGAATTTACTTCTTTTTATTTAAATATTTTAATTTTAATGGACTTAATTTTGTTCACGTGATTCAGCTATAGCTGAAACAATAGATCACATGATCAGCTCACTGCAATTGAAGTTGGTGTCCGCGAACGTGTTAAAATGATATATTATTGTATGAACAATTAGGTGAGTTACGTGATTTTATATTTTTTATATAATGATTCTTTTTGAGGATTAACAATATTTTTACTGTAACTTACCCAAGGACTTAATTGATACTTATATATTAGAATTATTAAAATTATCCTAGACTAAAAATTTAATCTTTTGTTCACATTTAAAAAAATATAATATATTTCTACCATAATTCATGCACATAATCAGTAATTTCCCAATAATTTCAAAAAATAGAGTTACCTTGTTTTTCCAATATCACGAGAGTATTTAATACTGAAATATTTGTTTAAGAAACTTTATTGATAAAAATCAGATTTCTAAAGTTATATTTATACTAATTAATCCCCCACGATTTAAAAGAATTTTATTTGCATGCCAATTGGCTATTATTGTAAAAATACTGCAATCATTTATTTTAAATTATATAAAATAAATAATGATTTTGATTAATAAATATATAATTTTTACATGGACATAATTTTGTAGACTTCATCGATTATGTGGACAAATATAAAATAAGTTCTAGTTGGAAGTTAAAGTGTTTCTGTATGGTTCATTAAGAGGGTATGCATGGGTTTTGAACAAATAATGAAAATATACAGGCAACACTGAATAATTTCCAATATAATTTTTAAAAATTGTTTTCTACACATTTGTGTTAGGTTTTTACGAATTTCGAATTTATATGTAAATAATTTTTAAAATTACTGAATAATATTTTAAGAGGTTTGAATGGTAGCGAATGTTTTGTTTATACTATCGATGTCCTTAACATTTTATGAATCTCTGCGTGCAGAAAAGGAAGTGTTTATAATATGTTTCTTGATATTACTAAATAACGTCAAAATATAGTATGACAAACGATTAAAAGTATGATTGTTTAAGGGAAATTCTAATTAATGAACTAAATGCAAAACAGTTGTAAATAATGAAAATCAACGCAAAAACTAAAATAATTTAATTGTGGTTATACTTCTAAATCTTATATACTTTTTACTATTTATATATAATTATATTATGTTAATTTCCATAATCAGCAGGCCAATAAAAGTTTCAACTATAAATCAGTCGTAAAAATAATTTCAAGCGGTTAGGGTGATTTTAAATTCCATAATAATATTCATTTGATTAATAATACTTTTTATTCTTGAAATGTGCTATTAAGTTTCTTTCCGATGTTATAATCACAATCCACTTCCACTTCCACTTCCATTTCCATCATTTTATTTGTTTCAATATTGTTGCCTTGGATCGGTATTAAGTCGAAATATATACTGCATTATATACGATTCTCCAGACACTCTTGTTGATTAATAACTGTAACTTCTGTAGTATGGTGTCTACGAGGTTTCACTATCATATGTCAAGCTTGACTTTAGTTCGTTATTTGTGAAGTTTTCCATATTGGTGGGGAGAAATTATAGCTTTATTTAAATAAATTTCAAAAATTAAAAAAAAAAATCCTTGGCTTGATGGTTCAATGTTTTTCTGATAATACTAATAGAAGTATTTAAAATTTTTGCATTAAGCAAGTTTATATTAAACAATTTATTAACTTTAAAATATTAATATAGGCAAAATTATAGAACTTTTAAGTGTTAAATAAGGAAATATAATTTACACTTTTACAAAATGTTCCTGAACAATTTATGTTCTTTGATATAATATTACATTTTTACCAGTTTTTAGTTTTGTATTCAATAATGATGACGAATTAAAGATAAATAGTTAAATTGTTAAATGCAAGTTTCTTATATATTTATCATTATTTGCTATTGAAAGATACAGTGAAGTATCAAAAATATTTCAGATATGTCGAAAAAAGACAATAAAATTACAATGAATGCCTTACAAAAATAGTAATAAACAAATAAATATTATATTTAGGAAGCAGTATTTATGAAATAACTTTTTTTTTATAAAAAAAATAACCCTCACAGAATCCACCCCCAACTGAGCTTATTGTCGAATAATGCAAAACTTTTTCTTTATCATAAATGTGACACAAATATTATGAATATAGTAAAAGAAGAAGGGTTTAAATTTCACCCTTTCTTCACTCAACTTGTGTTGCACCCAATATACAAACCAATAAATCAGAAAAATATTACTTTTGGAATACACAATGAACTGTCTATTTATGATTTTTTATGATTCAATTTCATAAATTGTATAACTTCATAAAATTTTCATAAAAAATACAAAATTCAATAAATTGAAAACATATTGGATTGAGAGCGTGACTAGCTAGATTCAGAATCCCAAGAGAAGAATTTTTCTTTTATGATTTCATGATTTTACATAAATTTGAATTATAAGTTGTAATAATTTTTCTACTTAAAGTTGAATTTCTTTAGACACCATCGAAAGAAGTTTGATATTATTCAAATTCCATCAGAAATTCATTTGTCAAAATAAGATTATTTCAATTGGAAGGCCTATAACCAAATTTACAGAAACTACTCTTCAGTGAAATTATGAATATATTCACACAATATTTCCAAAATGATTAAAACTATAAGTAATTTTAGAGATTGAAGAAATCGGAGAAATCTAATTTTAAAAGGCTTTCTGCTATTTCTACAAAATTATATTATTTAGTCCTTTATACAATCATACTAAATATTTATATGCCAAATGTACTAAAGTATAAGTAGTTACAAAATACCACAAAATTAAATGGTAATATTAAATATTTTGGCTTTCCCTTTTCGAACGATAAATAAAAATATGGTCTGAATATGGAAATTTCGAGAAATAATATTCGACATATAGACAGTTGATAGTCCTTTGTGTTTCTGTAAAATAGGATAAAGAAGAAAAAATAAATATTGTTAAATAAATATAAAAAATTATACAATAAAAAATTATATTAAACCAAAAAAAGGGATTGGAAAATTTTGTATTGCGGAATTTATAATAAAAAGGATTATCCTATTTATGAGTAAATTGCTGTTTTTTTTTATATTGCAAATACAAAATAATGAACGCAAGTAAAGAATATTAATTGTAAATTTAAATTGTCTGTTTTTTTATGGAATAATCCTTGAAGAGACGACAGTGCATATTTATTTATTAAATATAAAAAAAAGGATATTAT
Source organism: Rhamphomyia laevipes (assembly GCA_963920725.1). NCBI lineage: Eukaryota > Metazoa > Arthropoda > Insecta > Diptera > Empididae > Rhamphomyia > Rhamphomyia laevipes. Next base: position 3,275,977 of record OY987256.1, on the reverse strand, counting down.
TAAAATAATTTTTTTTAATAAATTATTATATTTGGGTGGTCCTTCATTTGTTATAAAATGAATAACAATAATTACACGTCATATCACAAATCCGATTGACATCATTATTCAAATTTCTTAAATAAATTTTGTTTTTAAAATTTAGTGTCAGCTACTGAGGAGTAATACCATCTACAATAGAAAACTTACAATTTTACTAAATATTAAATGGGACAATTTAGATTTTCATCCTTGCATTGTTTTAAAATTTATGTTGAACGGTCAATTTTAAATATTTTTAAAACTAATAATAATCGTTAAAATAATCATCATATTAAATATAAGTTTAAGGATTTTAATAACCAATTTTCATAAAATTATGTTTTGAAATCAAAAAGTTTGTTCAATACTAAAAGAACATAGACGTACTTTAACTACTCAATGTCTGTCGAGTATAAAAAAGTAATTATCTTCTTTGACACAATAAATATTCTAAGGCCACCATTATTTTAAAATATATTTTCTCGTCTTTATTACGAATATTAAAGTAATTTTTATTGAATATATGTACTGAATTTCCTTTTAGGTTATCTACAAAAGACAAACGTCAATTATCAATTTTAATAAAAAATACCATTGAAAAAGCGCGATTATTTTGATATACAATTTTTATTTATTAAAAACGGATAAAACCTTTTTATCTTTATATTGACAACAGCTTCAGGGTATGAGGAAAATTGATAATAATAAAAATAGATCTATAAATTTCATATTGTAAAAGAAGATTATTTTTTAATATTATTCAGTTCACTTAGAGCTAAAAGTACAATTTCTTGACAAAAACATCAAATTGATTATTTCTTAACGTTTTAACATCAAATTTCTTTGTAAAATTAAAGACTATCACAATAACTTATCTGCGGATGAATTGAAAATCACTTAAAATCAATTGACAGCCCATTTTTAATATCCGTAAAAATAATATATTGAAGAGTACATATTAAAAATCATTCACGATTTTTTTCATAAATGAATTTTAAAAGGACTTTAGTTTCTGGGGAGGATGGATTTGTGATCTCCTTGAGAATATTTTGCTGCGGATATAAAATATTATGTATAGTAAATAATATAATGAAGAAATTGCTATCGGAAATGAATTAAAATTATTGATAATCAGTAGTTATCCAAAAACTAATAGTGTTTTGTGTTTCAATGAACTTCGACGTAAAAAAAACAATTTCCTTAAATATATTTTTCTGTACGTTTTCGTTTATCGGTCCATGATATAATTCTGATTTATATTTCATGTGTTCTCTGAATATATATGTATTATCTGATTAAAAATAAATTTGGTGCACGGTTTGGTTTCGTAATCGAGTTTATGTCGGTAGCACTTCAGTGAGGTCTAATTGAAATTCAGAAATTTATAAATTACATGTAAATTGTTCCAAGAAATTTGGATTTACAGCTTCAGCATGACCTAACAATCCAATACCTTCAACATCCATCGATCATATGCGGTTTCTTCAGCCGAAAGTTTTAGAGAATAAGTATTTTAGTGCAAATGGACAAAATTGCAGTTGAAAGTAAAGACAAAAATCTTAAAGATATCATTGTAAATTTTGTTTCTAAAAAATATGCTAATTATTATAAACATAAGAATCCTTTTATGCTTAACAATTACGACAACGACATATAGTCACATTCAAATAGATAGATACCCGATATAGTTTTAGAACAATATTGTGAATTTATGATTAATTGATAAGATCGCCTAGCAAAATATAAAAATATTTACTTACTAGAAATTTTACGTGGGCTTATAAATGATCATTTTGTTTTAACACAATTTTGTTAGTTACACTATAAGTTTTTATTTTAATAATTTTTACATGATTTGATTTTGTAAATTTAAGTGCAAATAAATGTTACGTTTTTACGTATAAATTCAATATTTGATTATTTTCTGTATTCTATCTCTAACTTGATTTAATATTGGTACAAAAATATTTAGAACCTCTTCTTGTAATAAAACGTTTATAATGTAAATGCTTCAGAGATCAGAGTACAGAATAAAATTTTATTTATGTACCTCTGATACTGTAATATAAATTTAATGTTATACAGTTATCATATAGGTTCTATAATTTAGTTAAAGTTTGTTACACAGATTTGAACACGACAAAAAACGTATATGTATTTCATTGATTTCATTATAAATAGATCTGCATCACAAAATAATACACAATTAATATATTGCAGAATAATATAAGTAAACCAAGGAATTCATCGTAGCTCAAAATGATTTTGTATTAAATGTAATAAGCAATTTTGTAAACTGTTATTTGATTTATTTAAGATCAGTAATTGATTTATTTAAGATCAATTGATTTAATTTAGATCAGTAAAGTGCAATTAATTTTTGAAATATCAGATAACACCGACAGTTAAGAAATATTTGACCTAGAGTTTGACAACCTCCTGTCCACATGAACGACATAAAAAGTTATGACAGTTTTTATATTATTTAAAGTAAATTATTTAAAAATATAATAATGGATTCATGAAATGTTGCTTTCATTTTAATAGCTTTTATTCTATGTCTTTCTGCACATTAGTTAAAAAAAGGACTTGATAGATCCTTTAAAGCTCTCAAAATTATACTGTATATAATTTTGATTAATATCAATACTTTATTTAATATTAAATAAACTAAATTTTTGTTTTGGTTAATTTTAGATAATCTATAAATAAAAACTTTACATAAAATCAATACAAAAACAAGTATTCGTTACACAATTTATAGAGCATTGTTGAGCAAATAATATAATTTTATGTATGATTATATATTGAGAGACTGGTATGATTTAATGAAATATAAATATAATTTTATGTATATAACATTATTTTATATTTATAAAATACAAAACATAAGGAAAATCTATAAAAAAAATTAATTTTTATATAAAAATTTATTAATACATAATAAAAATACAATAAACAAACATAATATATATAATAACTTTATCGTTTCTAATGAATTTTCCCATACTGCATGATTTTGTGATAATGTAGGTACATAATTATTTTTTTTATGTATATGACATTATATAAATAATTTTCATTATTTTTTTTTAGCAACATATTACACCAACATTCTTACAGAACGTATAAGATATTCCCCAACATTATCCTACCGCCTTCTCCTACCGTAAATGACATAGGTAGAAATTCACAATAAAAAAAATTTCCTTATTTATAAATGAAACAAAAAAAAGCTTTCTATTTACTGGGACGAGTTGAATGAGAATTTTAATTTTTTCGTCCTTCATAATTTTTATTTCTTTCCAATTCTGTATAACAAAGTTTGTCTTTATACAATCACAAAACATTAATAATTATTGTTTTTTTTTTCGAAGCTTTTTATGTGCAAAAGCATAGACATGGCCAACAACATAATATGTAAAAAAAAGTATGTACATATTTAAATTTTTTTGTTGTACTACAAATTGAATATTTTTTTTTAATAAGATATGAATGAAAAGGATAATTCGTTGCTCCTCCAGATTCAAAAGATTTTCAATATAGTACTAACAAGTGAACATTTATATCGATATTTCTGATTGGTTGTTTTTGGATCTGAATTTTATTTCATGTAAACTTTTATCAATATTAACAGTATTCCAATAAGGTTCATTCAACATTAACTGAAGGTGGAGAAGTTTCAGATATATTGCAATCATCAATAAATCGTTTTTGGCTCCACCTTTGTACAAAAAAAAAAAAATTGAATTCATTTATTATCGTTAAAAAGATTTTGAAAAGAATTTTCATTATTTGGAAAATTCAACAGTGTAAAAGCTTTTTTATAAGCTTTCAATTTTTATATAAATTTATAACAAGAAAAAAAAAATATTACAAATCGTTCACCTCAGATACAAATCCCCATGTACTCCACCTCTACTCCGTACATACAAATGTCTCACATAGCTCAAAATGTATTGAGAGTTTTTCTTTTTCACTTTTTTATGTTTTTTATGTAATTTTTTTTTCTTCGTTTGTTTAAGTATTCGTTGAAAACTGGGGAGCTAGAGAGTTCTGTATTTTACATGAAAATATCTTAGTATTGATTTTATTTATATTTTTATTTGTTATTATTGCTTTTTTTTGCAAAACCGCAAGCAATAAACTTGTTCACATAAGCATTTTGCTTATGAATGAGACGAGACGAGGATGGAAAATTAATGAAGAGGAATAGAATTTAAAAAAAATTGTGGTTAGTATTATATTTAAAATGATATTGGTTGAAAATCGATGTCGATATTACTTTTTTTTACAATTCATTCATTTATTGGGCGTAGCTAGAATGTATAAACACTCAGCCAAGCATTCAGAAGCTACAGTATCATCGATATAATAAAAAAAAAAAACTCAGTTTTTATTGTATGTATATAAGAATTTCCAATCGAAATGTTATAAATTTAAATCGATTAAAATTATTGAAATGTTTATAGTGAATAATCATTGGATAAAAATTGTATGGGGCGTTTATTTTTGATATAGAACCTATTATTTTACAGAGCTTTCTATATAGAAATAATAAAAATATCAATTCTAGAAGAAGTAAAATCGATAAATTATTAATAAAATTAAAACATAAATATTCATTAAAGAAAATTTTGAAAACAAAATTTTCCCTTATTTCTGTTTTCTATATAATAAAAGCTTAGACACGACGTTTCTCATTGAAAATGTACTTGCGCAAAAATATGAAGAAAATTCATTTTGATTAAATTCTTTATATGTAATTTCAATATAATTTTCACAATTATTTATAAATTTAAATTCATGTCAATCAATTTTTAATTTATTTATATAAATTTTGTTTTATATTATGTTTTTTAAACATGGCATGTCATTCTAATTATAAAACCACATCTAAAATTCAAATTTTTCAAGAAACAGAGATTTTTTATTAACGAAATTCTTACAATAAATATTTTTTTTATAATTTGAATTATAAAATCAAATATAATTTTTTAAATGTATATAAAAATGACTTAAAGAAATTGGCAAAACCAAATGAATTATTTGTCTCGTCACAAATGTTACGGAACGTTATCATTTGCCAATATTGGATTTTTCCTTGCACAATAAATTTCATTCTGCAAATCATAATTTGTGTTATATTTGCATATCAGTGTTGGCTATGGTTACAATATAGTTGGAGTCTGATTTTATAAATCTTAACGCAATCGGCAATCCGTATATAAAATTGCGACTGAATATAATTGCGATATATTTTCTTTTTGTATTTTTCATGCTTGTTTTAGAAAATATGAAACAGCCGCGCTGATAAATTTCAATTCATTATGTAAAACACATGTTTTAGAACTGCAGTTGGAAAACTTAAAATGTCTGCATTACAATTTATATTAAGTAGATCGATCATTAAAATTGAAATTCAATTTTCAAGATCATAGAGAAATAAATTCTTAATTTTTTTATGGTGACGCCGACTTCTAAGTAAATGTGAATGTCTTGCCATCACTAGAACCCGACTAACCAGATCAATGGTTTCTAGAACTCAATGAGATTGCATTCAGCCCTCCAACGAACATTCTAGACTTTATCAACAAACAAGCGTTTGCCAAGAAGCTATAATTCTTCAGGTATTTTCTTCCTAGCCCTTTACTAAATCTAAAACTAAGAGTAACGTACAAAGCTGGCGGTGCCAGATAACTTTAACCTTAAATAAATGTCAGCATAAATAAAAATATATGTGCGTACAATGCTGGTAGCTACTGCTAGGGAAAAAATGTAGACGGTTTGACCAATCTATAAAATCTAGATCTGCCAGTACTACAGAAAGAAGTAGAACCAATTTGATTGAAAAGAAAATAAATTTATAGCTCCGAAATGTCGTGCTATTTAGTTATTTATATGAAATGGTTTTTTTCTTAGAAGGATTTTCATTTTATACTTTCCCATTTCGTTATTTTTTTATTATTTGATTAGATTAGAAAATTGGTCACATTACAAATATTGAAAAATTATGATTATGGTTTTATATCTCATTTGAATGAGACATAAAGCCATTATTGCCTTATGTCATATGACCTTATGTTATGTCACCATAGAAAATTACTTCAGTTGATTAAAAGTTAGAAATTCCATTATTTTTTATCAATTGAATAAATTGAATAAAATGTTTTGATTATCTACAACCCCCAACCAAACAAAATTTATCAATTACAAATTGAATAATGACCGAATATGATTGATATATAAAAGGCAAAAATATTTTGATTATTTTCTATATTCACGATATTTTTACTCATATCCCATAATGCATAAATAACATAATAAGTTTTTCAGTATGGTAACAGGAAGGCTGATATTATATGGAACGGAAATTGGTTATTGTGATAATAATTATTTCATTCGAACAATTTATCATTTGAATTGTTTGAATTTAAATAAATATAATAAATATGAATATATTTTTTGATGATATTATTATTTAAGATAAATTGAACTCTCGCTGTTGGGTAAATTTTTTTTTGCATAAAAACATTTCAGAAACAATTTTAACATAAGGTTCAAAATACTGAAATTCTTTTGATATTACTATAATAAATGTCAAATTAAAAAAAAATATATATTCAAAAGATTGTTTTTTATTAAACGGATATTACGAAATATAAAAAAACTATAGCTTTAATAAAAAATTATATTGTTTTATAAAAATCAAAGCGAATTTGCATTAATAAAAATTTTTAAAATAATGCCCACGCTCTACGGTGTTGATTGAAATTCAATATTTATTTCTTCCACTTTTTATTTGCCTTACAAAAATATTAGTTTGAAAATAAGCTATTGAAATAAAGAACAATCATAAAATAAAACTCAACAAATTTTGTATTGAAAAATCATTTGTAGGAAACGCAATAATTCCAGATATTAACATAATTATTATATCCAAATTATTGTGAATATATTACGAGGGCGATGTGACGTGTGACTCAACTAAAATCATGAATTAATATGCAAAATAATTGAGCAAAATCATTTACGATACAATATTTAAGATATTTACAAAAATTCATAAAAAAAATTAATGAATTACTATCAAATATTCACTTTAGAAGTTTAGATGTACAAAATATTTATTTCTGAAAATTCACTATCAAAACTCACACTATAAAGTAAACGTCCCCTGTCCAACAAAATTCACACTATAAAGTAACCCTACCCCCTGTCCTTCAAACCTCACACTATAAAATAATCGTTCCCTGTAATATGACGCCCATAATTACATATTGTTAATAGTAAAAGTTTTGAATCATTACATAATATTAGAGACCATTTAGTAAAGCACGTGGTCGATTATGAATTTCACAGGGGTTGCAAATTTATAAACTTTTTGTATTTAACATTCTGTCTAATTCGCAATGTTTCAGTTATGTACAATGTAATATTTATATCTGGTACAAGTTCACGCAATTTTATGCATTAGTGAAAGTGTGGGTGAAAATGTTTATTTTATGTAAAATTTCATTCTGTCCGCAATTGTAGTGCCTTTAACATTAAATATTTTTTGTTTTGCCCTTGAATTATCTCCCTTTTATATATAGTTAAAGCATATTTTCAAAACTTAAAGCTATCTGGAAACTGAAAAATTTCAATCTTTAAAGAGACAAAATAAATGTTTGAAACCTTGAATATTAAAATATTATTTTAGCAAAATCGTACGGAGGAAGAGCTGTAATTTTATTATGTCTTTTGTGTTTTTCGGTATATAACAAGAAAATCATTTAATTAAACGTTTTAGTATAATAATTTAAACATTACTCTTCTAATCAAGTTATTCAACCCTGAATTTCTAACAAAACTTTCATTTTTCATAAGAATTTTGAGGTTGGGGTAAGGTAGGACAAAGCTTTATACTAATTTTAACAAAATGTTCTCTGACACTTTTACTCCTGCTAACATTTTAATTATTGTGGTATAATTTTTTTGATGTAAATGTTTAAATTTAGGAAAATTTACTAAACTCTTTTGTTACAATTGGAAATGTATCTATGATTATATTTATGTTGGTTTGTGATGTTTATTTAAGGACAAAGTTCAAATAAGTTTATTGTTGTAATAAAAATAGGTTAAAAATATGTAAAATTAAATTTTGTTAAATTTTATAGAATTATAAATCGAATTAAATTTTTTATAGAAGGTAAACAAATCACATTTCGAAATCGTACGTAAGGACATTTATAAATATTGTAATTTTTATACTCTTCTAAAATTAATCAAAAACTCCATAGTTCATAATACAAATAATTTAATAAATTTTATATAAGAAAGCCAAAAATCCTCTAAAGGGTGCGTAGGTCATTATTCTATCAAAAACTGTTTAGTTACCATCTAACAAAAATGAATAACATTAGATAACTTAGTAATCATTATTTAAAAATTCGTCTGGATCGAAGTCTAATTTAAAGCCAAAAAATTTGAATTCATTTTAATTAAAGTTTATTTAAAATTCATAGCGATTTTGTTTGCTACGACTTAGAAACATTAGAAGATCAAAAAAATCTTACAGAATATCGTCTAGCGTCTATAGTTCTATTTCGTTCTCGATTTTTCTTGTTTTTAAATTATGTATATTGATTAATATATAAATTAGTCAAAAAAGAAAATTATGTTTCGTTCGAATATTTTAATAAAATTATGTATTTTTAGATTGTTGTCACACACACAAATATAAATATACAATGAAATTAAATGTAGAAATTGTGATTTAAATTTTGACATGAATTTTTTTAATGTATTTTTCCACCGTTTTACACAATTTCGATATTTTTTCTGTTTTTTTTTTTTGTTTTTACTTGACAGTTTGTGTTCAATTTTAATCTGGGCATTAATTAAGAAAATCAGTGAATTATAATATTTTCAAAATAGATTTATAGAAAATTATTATTCGACGAGGTATCAGAAGTCATCTATTTTTGATTTTCAACTTCTATACACACATTTTAATTTTATTTATGTGCTTTCCGTCTTTATATACGTACAAAAAAAAAACAAAACTCATAAAATTTTATTGTGTCTATTATTTTTATATAATAAAACATTAATTAAATTTATTTATTTCATTTTGGATGAGAAATGATACAATAAAAATTTATTTTTAGATTTTATAGAGGGAGTTTTTGAATGTATCGGAAATTGGTAATGTGAAAAAATAATGTAAATAAAATAAATTCAGACTTTAATAAAGTTTAGTCATGAAAATTTTTCAATCGATTTTTTTTTATTTCCATTCTAAATGTACCAATACTTCAAGATTATAATATCGTTTATAAAAAATCGTTAAAAAAAATTCATAAAACTTTGTGAACTTATCGATTTTAATGGAAGAAAAATTTCATATATCGTACTCCATATTGCAAAAATATAGAGTGCTGTATTCCCGCCGGCAAATAGCTTAAAATATCTTTTATTTTTATTAATAATTCGTAAATGTATACAGAAAACACCAACAAACAATCACTGCAATTACAATATTATTCATCACTGAAATACCAGCTGATGACTGAATTTGGCGCAGTCGAACAAACAATATAAATATTTATTTAAACTCTTTGTATATACATTAAAATGTGATGGCAACACTAACCTCTCATATAAATAAATTAAAACATATAAAATTAATCTCTGAATTCTCGAATTTCATTCGACAATCTAGATACATTCAGGCTACTATCTTGCTTAAAAAAATACTACAATCTCATATAGTTTTAAATATGTATAGCATCATAGACTGCTATTTCGTTATGTTCCATGTATTTCCTTATTTAATGGTTATGTTAGTTAGTTATATGTGAAATTCGAAATTCCCTTGTCATACTCGGTTTCAAACACAAAATGTGTGTATAGTGTGTAAGATATTTAAACTATATGGAACCACACTACAAGCGCAGTATAAAAAATAAGAAAGAAATTGGAAAAAGACTTTCAACAACACCGCGGTCTCATTTATCTTTAACATTCATATTGGTATTAGAATGGAATCAAATCAACTCATACTTTTCGGAATATATGTAAAATGTTAAAGAAGAAAATTGTTAGTATTAATTGTATGAACATTTAGCGATGAATGCTGCAAAATAATATAATAATTTCGTAGATTATTAAAATGAAATAGTCTGAAGAGCAGACCATACGAAATGTTCACAGGCTATATCAAGAAATTTTAAAGTTAGAATTAATTCTGTTATCAATTATCATAATAGTTCGACATTTAAAAATTGATTGATTAATACAAAATTTACAATAACTATATAAAAATGCACTTTTAATAAAATATATATTTCTTCCACCTGCACAAAGCCACTATCAAATAATAAATAATTATAATCATCTCCTTAGAAATATTTCACTTACATTTTTTCATTTTTATTTCCAGACACATCAAAGCAATATTTTTAGCCTGTTGTGTTGTTGGGTCAAATGGAAAATATATACAATAAATATTATAGCTTCTTATAAAGTACAATAGAGCGTGTCGATGATACAAGCACTAAGTATATAATTAAGTTACTACACCAAAATAATAAATTATAATATACAAAATATCCGGATACGAAATTCCAATGCATAAATAATAAAAATATGTTTTTCAGGTTCAAGAGGATGACTGATGACGTACAGTACAATATTATTAGGTTATTTTATTATTTTAATTGAATTTTTTTTTACATTTCAGTTATGTAATCAAAACATTGAATAAGAATGGATATTTTATAGTAATACAGATTCCGATATTTATAAATATTTCAATTGTCCGCTTATAATGTGGCCCCTATGAAAGATCTAACATTACCAATAATCATTTTAAAAATAAATTTAATATAAATTTCCGGCCTATCGTAAAATTAAATTGTCATTATTTATTTTGAAAGTATTGACAACAATTAACTAAGTGAGTGCTACAATAAAAATGTTATTGAATGTTACGGACTGTACTCTGAATCATAAAATGAGAGGTTTATTTACTGCTGAAATAATAAAAATATATCGTCAATTTCGTTGATTTACCAATCGTTTAACATAATTTATTACATCACTTAGTTCGGAACCTAAATAATGAAGTAGCGTCTCTACAGGTAAAAATTGTTGCATGGTGTGAATTTAACAAACCAAAACGATTAAATTGTGGTGTTTTTGCGACCTCCTCTGTCAGTCCAAATATTTTATATTGATTTTTTTTTGTGGTTATGGTCGACTTACTCCTCGTTTTTTTTACCAATACCATAAGCAGTAGTTCATGCAGTTTATAATGATTTGTTATGTAATTTATCACGCTTCATTGATATCTAATTTTTTGTTATGTATTATTCTGTATGGTAATGATGACATGAAAAACACAATAAAATTATTTATAAATAGATTTCGATATTTTAATTGGTATTAATTAAAGAAACTAATCAATTTCAACGTATCAAGTAAAGTCTTTGTCTTAATGGAAAAAACTATCAGAATTTAAAAGTTGCGTGGTGGTGGCGTCTTGTCGATCAATAATAAATTTCAAGTATTTCGATATTTAGATGATATTATGCCTTAAGTGTTTATGGTGGATCTATATTATATTAACAATTTTCTTATACACCCACGTTTCCAACGAAATTTTTGTTTTACTAATTGACTAATTAGTGATGTGTAAATAAATGACTTGTTCAAGAAAATAATATTTCCTATTTACATCAATTTATATATTAGTTGTTTGATGATTCAAAATATGAATTTATGTTATAATATTAGAATCGTTTATGTATAAGCTTAAAAACTATTGAACTTGATTTTTATTTCATTCCATCTTTAAGTTTTATAATTAACTAGTTTCACATCAATAATTTTCAATTGGTTAAATTTAAATTAAAGCAAGTGTGACAAGTTAGTGTGTATTTATAAAATAATAATTTATTCATAGATTCTGTCTGAAGTTTTGTTAGTTGGTTCTTTTTTTTTATATTTAGCGCAGTAGCAAATATTGTATAAATGATTAATGATTAACAAATGTTTGTCTAGCCGGCTGTAAACAAGTCAATAATATCATAATTTGGTTCATATTCTATGTGGTTTTTATATGTAGACAATTATTTATGTAGGATTTATTTAAAATCTTAGAAATTTAATAGAATTTCAACGTTTACTCAATATTATAAATTTCGCAGTGAACTTTTGTATTGTAAATAAATATATAGTATAAGAATTTCACTATTTCCTCAATACCAGCACCTGTAATAGTAATGTTAACTCGTGATAATTAGTTTTTTTAAATATATAATTTAGTTATAAAATTACCAATTTTATTTTTCATTTTTGTTTGTATGATCATCATCAGAGATGGCTTTACTGACTGATATTTCATAATTTCTTACTATGATTTGTAGATTAATTATCAAACAAATAAAAAATATTATACATAATATTTGACAGTCAACTCTCAATAAGTCTGTACATTTATATATATTTAAATTTTCATTTTTAATATAAATAATTTATAATATTATTATATAGGAACTCGGAACTGAGAACGAAACCACCATAATAGATCCACCAACATCTTTTATTTTGTAGGGGTGATCCACACCCTTCCAAATCTAACTTCGAATATGATGAAATTGGTTTGATGTCATCAAATTTAAATAAATAAACGATTTGGCAATTATTATATTGTGTATTCAATTGGAATTTATAACTTTTCAATGTTTTAATTTAAATATTTCGTAAATAGCATTCACAATATAATTACTTAAAATATTTCATTACTTTTATTTCATTACTTTTTGTGTTCATAATAATTATTGTTACTATTGAAAATATTTCAAAGATGATTAATATTCTTTAACATTGATATACATTTATACATTTTATTTACTTACTGGTGCTATTTTCCATCTTAAATGTTACTTAAAGAGTAAAATTACTTCCTGATAATGCAATGAGGCGCTAACATCATCACGAAATGAACCCTTTTTATTTTTTTTAATTGTAATGCAGGCGTTCGTTATTTAAACTTACGTTGTCTTGAGTCAGGAACACAACAAAAAAGGGATATAACCAAATAAACTTTTTATTTCGTTTTGTTTTTGGCCTGAAAGAAAAATCCTCACCCCCACACTTTCTCAATATTCAATTCGAACCCTTTTTTTAATTTTTGGTGTTTTTGTTTGATTCTGTTTTTTTGTTAGAGAGTACAATAGAAAATTTGTTTTGAAGGATAATATTTTTTAGTAACTTAGACCAAGACCGGATGTTGGTCCAACAATTCTTTTCTTAATTATTTTTTTTTCTATATTATTTTTACGCACAAAAAAAAATCCTTTAGTTTTTTGATGCTGTTTATTTCATTATTTTGGACTAAAAAATATGTTGCCATAAATTCACAAAAAAAAAAAACGAATTTTTAATGTTGAAAGAAAAATGTTTTGAATTTATTGAAAATTGGGTTTTCTTTTGTTAAAGATGTTGTTAAAGAAAAGTTTTATTTTGTGGTAATAATCTGGAATTTTGGGGGAAATTTGGATAAATTTATTTTCTATATAAATAAGCGAATATTGAAAAATAACAAATCTTAATAAAAGCTGTGCGTATTGAAATACGTATTAGTTGTATAGTGTCAAGCTGTCAAGACGCAAATGTAATCCTCGTTTTCCCACCTATGTTAAATTGATTGTAGAATTTTTTTTTAAATATACAAACTATAATTTTATCATAATTTCCATTTTGTAATCATTGGAAAGAAATGACGTGATTTATATAATTACAGTTTATTACAATTATCAATTCTCTTTCGATTCTTCCATTTTGTATAATATATTTCCAATTGTCAAATAAATTTATTTATTAAATTACAAGAAGAACTGCGGGAAAAGGAATAATGTGAACATGAAAATATATTGAAAAAATTGTGTAGAAAACTGAAAAGTGTCACATAATTATACATATTATTATAATTCAGTGAGCATCACTAATAGTTTCTTATTTTTGAGCAAAGAAAACACAGTCAAAGACAACGCGCTGTAATCGACAGTTAAATTAGTATTATTAGTGGAAGAAACCACACAAAACACGCAAACTTAAAGTATTTATTATATTGAAAAACTATGAGAATTGTTTTTTTTACATATTCTTACCTTACGACAGATACAATTATGCTTATAGAAATCATACCAGTTCCTTATTACCACAATTTTACTTTATTACTAATTCTATTGAATTTGAACTTTAATATAACAACCAAAAAAAAGAAAATTGTAAAAAAAAGAAGCAGTGAATTGGAACATATTTATCTGCAAATTAAATCTATTTTATGAAGCTATGTCATTAATATTATTTTTAAAATATACTTTGACTCCCCACGGAAATGATTTCACAAAAAACTTAAATAATTATTTAACCGAATTTAATCTGAATTTTAAATTGAATTCAATTCAATATTCGTATTTAATTATAGCACTTAAATAACCACACATTTATTCATTATATTGAGTAAATATACGATTTCAATTAATTTTTATAATTTATTTAATTTTTCAGCAATATTTTTTGATTGGCTAAAATTGAATTATGATGAATTAATTACTCACAATTGCTCATCCAGAATTCCGTTTGATTTTTACAAATTAACGTCGTATATAATTTATATTGATATACGAAAATGAAATCGGGAGGATACAATTTAAGGAATTTTACTCTGCTTCTCGTTACAAAATTACAATATAAAATTTAGATTGGCTTATCATAAAATTACAATAAAGAACGAAGTCGTACAGGCGAATTAAGTCTCCATAATAAATTTCATGTAGAATTAATTATTGACATATTGATGGAATATTTAATTTGTTTGTGTAGTTTAGGTTAGTTTATTTGATTGAAAATGAAAACAAAATGACAGTGTGAACGTTTAACTCCACCAATGACATTTTCACGACGATTAAGGTAAATATAATTGCATAAATAATCGAACAGAAATATTGAAATTATATAATATTAAAGAAATAATGTCGTTTTTCTTCACATGGATAAAAAAAAAAAATTGGATCCATTATGGCTGACGATGTTGTGATATAAATTAAAAGTTTCGTATAAAACTGTTTAAAATCCTACGCAAATAATTGAAAAACTATAAAAAATCAATGGAAATCTTAAAAAATCATAAGAAAATAATAAAATATAGTTAAAATATTTACATAAATAATTTACCTCTTATTATGACAACAAAAAAAACTGATTCAAAATGGCTGCATAAATAAAAAAAAAAATATTCAAAATTATTTTCACAACCGCACTAAAAAAAAATTATATTAAATTTCACTTTCATAAAAAAATTATATTTTAATAATTTTTCAAAATTTAAATTTATATTTTCTTTTATAATTAACACTTCATATTTTCATATTTTTTATATAATATAAATTTTAATTAAATATATTTTTCCAAACACAAAACAATTTCAATGCACATTTTCAATTATATTTAAAACGATTTAAAATGCCCGAAAAACACTCAAAATTTAAAAATTTTTATCACTTTTTAATTGTAAATTATTTAAAAATAATTATTTAATAGTTTTATTAATATTTTTATATAGTTTTTATAATTTTAATTAATATATTTATCATTGTCACGGACCCAAACGTCTTAACACACCGGCAATTAGAATTAAACTAAGAAAAAGAGGCGTGACTAATTAAATAGATAAAAAAAATTGTTGCAATGATTGATTATATATACATAATTAGCGCGCGAAATTTGAATTTGAATAAATCTGGTTCTACGTTGACATTACAGGGGATATGATTAGTACTGAAGTAGTGGAATATTTTTTATGAACCTGTTTTGAGGTAATTGCACAAGTGGTCGGTCCACTATTAATTTAAAAAAAAAATCAAATTCAAAAAAAATTATATTGGCATTACTTTAGTTATCATAACAAGAATTTTATTATTTAATTATTATTGATCTGATTTACAAAAATAAATATTTTCTAATACATATGGCAATTAATTTAAATATAATTCAGCTAGAATGATTGATTTGATTAAATTTAAGACCAATAGTAATTAGAGTAAATTTAGAGAAATCTGACTGTCAATAAAAAATATAGCAATCGTCGTAGTTGTACTATTGAAACTTGAAACAATACTTTGAAATGGGTAAAATAGGGATTTATTAGTCATTTAAAAATTAATCAATTTATATTCTGCTTTACTAAAATTGATTATTGTCAATTAGTTACTAGAATTCTATAAAAAAAAAACCAATCGATCCATAAAAAGTCAGAATCTTGTTAATATTTATATTATGCTTCGGTTTGGTTAACATGTGTTTAACATAATTTTGATATGAATGTTTTTATTGATATTAAATGTAGCACGTTATCGATGTGAAATTGGCTCTTAATAAACATAAATAAATTTTCACATGAAAAATATTATCTTAGTATTATTGGCCTTTTAGCAAACAACAATTCAGATGAACATAAATTTGGTAACTTTTCTATTGAAATCGAATTCTTTAGCAAATTCTAAGAGAGCTGAAGTCTTTGCACTTTATCTTGAAAATATATCAGCTGAGGTGAATAGTTTTTAATCTAAGGTATCCTCTATATATGACTAAATGCTTTTTACTAAAGTTATTTGTGTTTATAAAGCTAGAACTAAAACAGTTAATACAAATTATTTAGAAAGTTTATATTCAATTTATGATTTCAGTGTCAAATATTCCAAATGTTCACAAGATAATAAAAAGAAGCTGGTAATCTAGGGAGAGAAGATAATTCGTAGTTCTGCAATATAGTGATTTGTAATTAACAATACTTTTGTAAACAACACAGCTTTTTGACAAATTTGATATCTTAAACATTTAATTCGTAATTTTGATGCGGTTCCACTGACACTATCAGGCACAAACTAAGCGAAACGAAAACTAGTACCAAATTTTAATGATATCGCGAATAATATTTACTATATCGCCTAGAAAATAATGAACTATACTTTGGCTACCCATGTACTTTAGTAATCTGGTGACCCTGAAAACGTAAAACATGTAAATGAAATCGATTTTTTTCAGGTCTAACTCCATTACAATATTTATTCAATAACTCCTCATAAAATTAATAGATTTTTATCTCCAAAATTGTATTTTTTGATATTTATATTTATTTTGGTTTAAGATGATCGTACATTCATTCATTCAATCCATTAAAGTTAATATAGAATTTTGATTGTGTATGATCAGTAATTCCACTTAAATTACCATACAATCGAAATTTAATGATAGTTCAGTTTGGTTGAATCAAAAACACAGCAATTTGAGAAAGAAATTATGTTAAAAAAAATTGTTGTATTCGATATTCATTATGATTTATATGACTAAGTAAGTTAGTTCGGGGAAAAACATTATGCTTCAAACTTGAGTGTAGAAATTTTTCAACAAAATATACTGTTACAATAATACTTTCGGAAGTCGTTAATCAATTTATAAAGTCATTTTTGTTTTTTACAATTCTTCGGTATTAGTTTTGTCATATATATGCGGGTGCAAGGGCTCTCTCTGCGTTAGTGGTTGCATAAATTATTGACGAAACATTTCTATAAAGAAATTTGAAGATTATAATATTATTATTCATTTTTAACTTGATGTGTGTTAAAAATAAAAATATTTTTAATTGGTTTTTAAAAAATATCAAATAAGAATTTTTTTTTATTGTATCTTTTTGTAAAATTATGACAGGAAATGAATTTATTTTCTGGTTATGCGAACATTTGGTTTGTCGTTTCTTATAGCATGTTATTATCTCTGTAATAATATAAAATATTGCTCATTAAATAATCAAAAATTATGTAAAATTTAGTCTTAAAATATGAAAAATAATTCAAATATAAATTTCAAAAATATATGTAGAATAAAGTTCGTGTCACAATGTATCGAACAGTTTAGTATCGATTCGTTTAGTAAACTTCAAATTTAATTTTTTTCATTTATATTTTTATGAATAGAAAGGTGCGGTTGAAATCGATTTGAAAAAGTTCGAAATTATTGAACTTTTACGAATCCAAATTGAAAAAAAGTTATGAGAAATTGAGAAATTAAATTTGAATATTTGAAGAAACATTGAAGAAGAATTATTATATAATATACAGAATAAAAATTACATGAACACCGCAGAAAAAAAAGAAATAAACAAAACTTCAAACTGACAAATTTAATAGATTGTATTCGATATGTCTATACTTAACAAGTCGATTGAGTATACTGTCAATTCGAAATTGAAGTACTTCCTATTCGATATTGAACTGATCGAAACATTGTAGTGCAAGCTTTATACCTGGTGTTCGTCATTACATTTTATCATAAAATTGTAATTATACTGTCAAATTTTCAATAGTTTATCTTATCAAAGGTAAATATGTTACAAGCTTAATATTACTAAAAGACAAACAATTAAATAAAATCATATTTCTAAATTAAATTCATTTTCAATATCGAAAATCTTTATAAGTTCAATATTGTTTGAAAATATTTATACATAAAAGTTATAAAATTTTTACCCTGATTATGAAGTTTTTCAAAAAATTTCCACTTTAATTGCAAAATGTCGACAATATCTTCAATATTTTTAAGTGTTGAATGTTGGTATCATCAAAATAATTTATACGAACCAGAGAAAACGGTGAAGCCATTTTAAAAAAAATTAATAATTATGATGTATCTCAAAACATAAACAACTAATGTGAAGATGATATTATAAACATCTTATAGAATTGTTGCTAACGATAACGATGTATTCTTTATACAAAAAAATTGGTTGTTGTTGTTTTAATAAGCATCAGACATTGCTAAAACATAAAACAATCGCCACAAGCAATGAATGGATAAATAATGTTAATAAAAATTCATAAATATTCGTTGAAAGACTTAGAAATAATCACGTAAGCATGAATTTGTGATCAATTTTTATTAACATTTCCATTACAAAAGTGTTGCATTAATACTAAGTATATAGCAAAAAGGGCTCTGGCATATCATCAATGATATATATAGAAATTTTGAAGGTATATTTATAAGTTTGATGTTATACAAAAAATTTTTTGAAGGCAATACACAAGTAAGAAAAAACCTTCTTTACAAAATTTACAATATAAAATGAGTTTTTTCATCATAATTTCTATATAGATACTTTTATGAAAAATGATTATTATGTCTGTGTTCATCGAAGGGTGGTTAGATATATAATGTTAAATTTCTAAGAGTTATTAAAATAATTGCCTAAAGATATTTTTGTGTTTACAAGAAATTATTGTAATCAATTGATAAAAAATATTATAAAAATTGAATAAAAATGATATTTTAATTAATTATAAATTTTAGCTAATGAGTTTTTCAGAAGATAAATAAAAATTGAATGTATAGGGCTATAAAATATAATATTCTGGAAGAAACATCAAAATATATCCAATTCCAAGATAATGTCATATAGCTTTTGATACTGTAATAAATAGATTTGTAGAGTGTAAAAAATTAACATTGAAATTTAAAGGTAATTTTGATGTGACGATTTTTATAGTGCAGCATATTTTTAATACTTCTATTTATACCACTTCCGGCTGTCAATTTTCGTATTCCTAAAATACTTACAAGTCAATTAACTATTACTGAAAAATGTAAAATTTTAAAACGAATTGAACGCTATCAGAATCATTGCGGGTGTATACTAAAATCTAAGGAGAAAATTAAAGATTTTGTAGCGATGGACTTTAGATAATCCAATAAAATATAAATAATAAAATTCTTTAATTATAAATCATATTGAATACATCTTCCAATTAATTTCTGATCAATATTATTTGTTACAAAGCTTAGTTTTATGTGTTCTCATCCTCAAGGACTTGCAACAATCATTTCCGTGATAGAATTAATAAAAAAGTATTGACTTTATTTAATAAATTTAGGGACCAGTCTGTAATTTATTATAGTTTCGGACAATATTATGGAAATATGTGACCATTTTTTATCAGAATTTTAACTTATAGAAAATTTATATCCTTTTTCAATTTGTCTCCGAATAATTTGATGAAAAAAAAATATTGATATTATATTAATTAAAATCCATTTATGATATTCCAGTTCCATAATAAATAAAGTAATTCTTAATGGAGATTATCGAGAATAGTTTCATCCCTAAAAGCATTTTTATAATAAATTTAATTGGATTTTATTCATTTATATTACTTAGTATATGTATTACTAAAATGTTATATACCATGTTTAGATATTTTATTATGTTTTTATGTACAAACAGTTGTCACTAAGCATAAATATACTCTTATAAATATTATTTAATATTCTTTCGAAATCTGTTACATGATTTATATTAATTTTATTGTCATATTTATTAAGGAATTAAAAAGGACATTGATATGAAAAGAAAAAAATCCATAAAATATATTTAAGGATTCTTTAATTTCATGCGGTTACGAATTATTTAAGTATAAAATTTGTAATAATAACAATTTTATATGAATCATTAATTATTCGGAAATAAAATACTATTCATTTTATCACCACTTCTGAAAAATATGTTAAAAATTAATGTATGTATATATGAAATTATGATAATTTATAATGATAAATAAAAAAAAATAATAAATTTTTAAAATTTTAAAATTAATTTGACGGAGCTTTCTTTGGAGTAAACTTATTATTTCATTGATTATTTTTTACCCTCTTCTTTCAATTCGATGAATTGTAATGGCATACAATTTATGATAAGTTCAATATTCAATTACAAGAAAAATGCATAACATTCAGCAACGGACCAATAAATTTCTCTATTTATTATTATTCAAAACATTAATTTCTTTTATTTAACAAAAAAAAATATTAATTTATGACATTAAAATCGTCAATAAATCTTTGCCAACAACTGAAAAACGTTCTGTCTCCCCGTTATTCAATAGACTATAGAAGCTATTAAAATCAGCCCCATTTTTTTGTTATAATCTATGATTATTTCTCCCGCGAAACACACGAACAATAAAAATATGAATATAAAATATTGATAATGATTTTAAATTCAAAATTAGTTCATGCCCTCAATTTGCCATAAGAGAAAGAATTTCTTTTTCGTATATGAAAATGTCCTTTTTAACATTTTTTAAGATAAATTCCCAAGCGAATACAGCATAAATTTTTTTTATTAAAAAAGGCCATTTAAAAGGAATCATTGAATTTGGTGAATAGTCGAAAATTGTATGTGCTTTTTTTAGAATTTCATATTTCGTCTGTGCTGGCAGGCAATCATCCTTATAATTATTAGTATGATATTTTTCAGCTGATTCGTCTTACAAATTACTCTTTTCCTTATAACTTTTTCAATGTGTTAATTTCTTCATTTCACTCACGATTTTCCACCTTGACATTTGCGATGGTTTAAGTATCCTATCACAATTTGTTATTTATCTGATGTCTTCCATGGTCAGCCTAAAAGTGTATAAAAAAAAATATTTACCCTCTTGGCTGAAATTTCGACGAGGGAATGGTTTTTTTTCTTAAGTAAATAGAAAATATTAAAATTAGTGATTAATTTTTACGTCTAAAATATGCAAATGTTTCATAATTTTTTAATTCACATCATAATGGAAGTTTCTCATTCCAATTGCACTTGGGAATTTTGAACTAAATATAGCAAAAGTAATTGAAATTTTTAGAAATTGAATTACATTTTAGGGAGACTTGGAGTTTTCCACGATTCTGCTCTTATATTTTGTTAATATTAATGACTCTAATGTTAAATTTGTTAATGGAAATCTATTTTTTTCTGAAAAGCTTGAGAAATTATTGACAATTAAAGTTTTATTGGATATTTAATTTCTAATAAATCTAATTTCTTTTTACGATTAGAATAATAAACCTTACGTGCAATTCCATAATTCTATTACATAATTGACACTAGCATAAATTTACTAATTTCGTTATAAAAATAATATATTTTTTAAATAATTATAAATTTAAATTAATACTTGAAATTTTAAAATTCAAATTTCGCGCGCTAAATTATAATGTCAATTTTCGCAGAATTTATTTTTATCTATTTAATTAGTCACGCCTCTTTTTCTTAGTTAAAATTTAATTGCCGGTGTGTTAAGACGTTTGGGTCCGTGACAATGATAAATATATTAATTAAAATTATAAAAACTTTTTAAAAATATTAATAAAACTATTAAATAATTATTTTTAAATAATTTACAATTAAAAAGTGATAAAAAAATTTAAATTTTGAGTGTTTTTCGGGCATTTTAAAACGTTTTAAATAAATATCAATGTGCATCGAAATTATTTAAAATGATGGTGTTTTTTTTTGGGTATGGAAAAATGTATTTAATGAAAATTAAATTTAAAAAATATGAAAATATTATGTTAATTATAAAAAAATATATATTTTTTAATGTAATTTCTTAGAAGTTTTATATAAAAGTGTTGTTGTGTTTAGTGCAAGTGTGAAAAATAAATTCGAGACTTTTTTTTATAAAAAAAACATGCCGCCATTTTGATTGTTTATTTGTCATTTGAGGTAAATTATTTATCACATTATATTATATTTAAAAATTATTTTCAATATTTATTTGAATTGAATTGAATTAGATTGGATATAATCAGGCCCATTGTATCCCACGTATATCCTTCACTAGACATACTTCATACTCATTCGACCGAATTTTAGAATTATGGTTTCCAAATCTGAAAACCTGATCTATGCAGTTCGTCCATGTAGTAACAACCAAATTAATTTCGTCGCAAATACGTGAAACTGGTAAAATGACTCAAAAAGTGTTAAAAAACATGTTTACCATGAAGATTTATTTAACAATCCAGTTCCACTCTGCAAAGATTCTTCTTAATCATTAATCAAATCACTCATTTTGTCTTTAATTTGGTTACCATAGTTAATTTTTGCTCACGCTTACCTGGAAATACTTTAATGACATTATTATCACAAATTTTTGAACTATTACATTAGTTCACGACGTATAGAATTACTGTTCTATGGAATAACCGAAACGATTTGGTGTCAATAGTTCATTTTCTAGATATAATTATTACTTAAATAACTAAATTAAAAATTTATTGTATTCTGGCTTTCAACAGCACTTTCGATAATAATAAATAATTTTATCATGGTTTTTATAAATTAATAAAAATTATCATCATTAACTTTAAAATTTATGTTCTGTAACGTTAAAAACCATTAAAACTGTTCAGGTGGGAATATCTTTAGTAAAATTTATGTGTACTCTAATCCTTTTCCAGACATCCTCAAATTTATTCAGTGATAGAAAGAAAAATATTTAAATTTAATTATAAAGAATTGAGTTTTCTTACAAGATAAATATTTAGAAGTTAATTCCATTTATCTAAAAGGAATTAATTTAATATTATATAGTGTATTTTAAAATTTTCACTGAATTCTACCCAGGAACCATTTTTTTTTTTTGGTTCTTATTTAATTAATAAAAATTAATTATATAAGCAATTACAATATAAATTAAAAATAATTATAAAATTTTAAAACTAATAAAACGAAATTCTTTAATTGAAAATATTTAAATTCCATCCGCTTACTTGGTTCACGTCCGTCTTTCCCATAACATGATAAATGTGTAACAGTCGTTCTTCAAATCCTCCGGAAAAAATGAATATTGTATCGAAAACCGGATTTCATTAGTTGATACTAAGTTGCTCATCCTTTTTACTTAATACTCAAAATCTTGTTTTGCTTGTTCTTAAAGCAACAAGAGTTTAGAAAGCATCATAGCAGAACAACCAGTTGTAATCTAAGTCTCACGAAGTGCAGCAATATAATTTCGCTGTTCAACAAAGAAAAAATAATACGTAATAGAATTAAAAAATTTAAGGATATTAAAGAGAAATTAATAATTCGAAATAAAAAAATATTACCGGGTCGAATTCTTTTCGTAATTTTTGATTTATTCATTTCACACCATGTTTTTTGACTTGGAAAATATCGAAATATTAAAAAAAAATCAGTTTTTTTAATGGTATATAATAATTCATTTCAGATTCCAATTTATTTAATTTTTGACAAGAAGTACAAAACTAACCAAAAATATTAATAATATTAAATTTCATTAAATTATAGATATTTAAAAATAAATGCTTTTTATTTCTTGTAAATAATGTGAACCTTCCGATATGAAAAGTAGATCAATGAAATTCTTTCATTTTTCTTTTAACCGACCGAAAGTCTGATTGATGAATATCAATTTATCAGGAACAGAAAAATTGAACTTACACGCAATGGAGTTAAGTCTTTTGAAAGTTTTATGGCGCCGCAATATATAAGCCTACGGTATAGAAAACTTGTAATTCTATTGGAAATCATAAATATACCAATTTATTTAGAATTATTCCTTTCAAAATCATTTAAATAATATTACTTTGGACTGATGAATGGCCATTAGTCATATAAAAAGGAGTTGAAACCAACATCATAAAAAGGAGGACTAATATTTATTGAATGAAATCTATATAAAAATGAGAATATATAGAAAGATAAGTCAAATGCTGTTTGATGTTGGTAATGGTAATTATTCGAAAAACAGAGTTTTACAGGAAACTATAATTAAAATAAGATCATCTTGTCTGAGCAAATTAAACAGAAACAAAATTTTTGGTGGTTCGTATCCACACATTTCTTATACCCAGTTTAGATTAATAATTTTTATTTTATATTGTATTTCCAAAAAAATATGTTGCATCTAAGAATCATTGAAGAATATTGAATTTGTAAATTAAATTAAAATTTCAAATAATGAAATTACAAAAAATAATAAAGTTCACCGTGGTAATTGCTTAATAATTTAGGTAGATTATTTACAATCATCGTTGCACATGACCTGCCAATTGTTAAGTGTATTAATTTCATTATTTGACCATAATCTTATCCGATAAACTCAAGATACAGTTGTAAAGGAAGTAGAAACAGAGGAAATAGAGTAAGTAGGAACAGTGAATTAATAATAGGAAACTATTGATTCAACGAATTGTAGGATTTGATAGTGATACGATGAGTAGGGAACTGCTAAAGTTTTTAAAGAGCTGAAGTAATGGAAGAGTGTAATATTGTTGAGTATAGTAGCCTAGTGTTTGTGATGGATGAGCTATTGGGCATATCCTCTTTAACTTATAACTATCCATTCATTTTCTTCCGTTTTAAATAACGTCAAAAATTGATTTCTTTTATAATATAATTATTTAATTAAGTTGTTGCCATATTTACGTATGTGACGAATTAAACTAAATTGATTTTGTTTTTGTACCTTTTGGCTTTTAGAATTTAGTTTCCAATAAAGGATAAATTATTAATTGATATTTTAATCAATTTATTTCTTATTTGAATATAAAGAATTATCTTCTCAGGTCAATAAGAAACAATTTTGTACAAGTCAAAATGATTTTCATATAGTGAGAGTAGTTATTACTCACTTGAGCATTGAGTAGATAAATTTTTTTTTATTTTTAACAAATAATGAACAGTTTGGCGTAAGAAATCATTCAATTCGAAATAAATAAGGTACAAATATTTCGTTAACATTAACTACTTTTTAAAATGAATTACACTACTGTTGCACAGATTTATACCGTGATCATCATTTTACATATAGTAAATTGCGTTGCTCACTGCACCCAAAATCAATAAAAAATTATCTTTCTTGAATCAAAGATTATTGAAAAGAAATAAACTTGCAAAAAATTCATAAACTTGTAAAAAGTTTCATGATTCTCGAATAAAAAGAAATAAATAATTTTTCTTAATTAAATAATTTTACATTATAAAACGCTGCTGAAAAATATTGTATAATTTTTTTAATCTTTTCGTTTTATTGTGATCGAAATAAATCTTTTAGAATTAAACATAAATTATTTAAACAAAATTTACATAATCAATTCGAAATAGTTCATGAATATTTAAGTGACCATAATGACGTAGGTATATCGGCGGTTAGTTTCAAATTTCAAATTAATTGTTAAATGTAATTTGAAAAGATTTAGGAGATCAACATTTATAAAATCACTGCATGGAAAAATAAAATTAATTTTTATTGGTTTTGTTACGGAGAATTTGAAATGAATTAAAATCATGATAGTAAACGACAAAATGAATATCACCTTACTAAGAAACCAAACTATAAGTCGATAAATGTTTTTCAAGATAATCTAAAATCAAATAAAAAAATTCGGAACCTTTTTTTTTTGAAAAAGACAGAAATTTTAGATATGATCACTGAACATAAAAATTTGACTAATTCGATGTCACTTTTTAATGTATTTGCTGTTAATAAAAGAGAACTACCAAATGAGGCATCGGCAAGTATAAAATGATTTAAATCATCGAAACTTTTTTTTTTTGGTTAGAATTAATTACATTATGTAAGGGTAACTATATCTATTAAATGTATGAAAACTATCGACCAGTTTGATAATGATCAGTAGATAAATTACCTCTACAAAACAAATCTTTCTTAATTTTCAATATTTATTAATATTTGGACTGAATATTTATTATCTAACGAGCATAAAAATATGCAAATTGATTAAAAATTTAATGTGCTCTATATATTTTATAAATGAATTATTATCAGTTAACCCTTTAAGAATTTGTTTCTATTTCAATATATTAGCACCCACGAATAGGAATTTCAATTAGATATTCTTAAAAAATAAAATGTTTCACGCTAAATTTAATTAAAATCATAAATCCTATTTTTTTTTATCTCTGGAAAAACTTAGGGAAGATTTTTCACACGTTCCCAACTATAAAAATATTCTAAATGTTTTCGTTTTATGTGATAACTAAGTGTAAAGTTTTGTTGGTATAAAGTAATTCGTTTTAGCTAATACTTTTAATTAAAATCAATATTATAATCAATTAACATTTTTTACGTCCGTTTTTACTGATACGTCCGTTTTTATTGATCCTGGGTACTAGTACGTAAAGAATTACAAAAATTAGATGAAACTGTCATCATTTATCACAAAAGTTTTTCAGATGTGTAGCTACTTATAAATCGATTTTTCCATTGAAAGATTTATTTCGATGTTAAATATTTTTTGATCAGGAATTTTGAGTTAATTAAATTGATATTTTATGTAAAGGATTCCTTTACTTTTACGAATTACTCTCAAGACACAATGATTCATTCGAATATTTTATTTTTCCCTGTTTGGTTTTTGGACAAAAGGTGCTCAAAAATATTATTTGGCAATTTTTACTGTGAAACAATTTAAAATCATCGAAAACTGGTTTTTATATGTGAAAATCAATAATAAATTTTAATGTGATTTTTATCTAAAGTATTTTATTTGTTGTGTCGCGTCGCGGTGATACTTTGATGTTGATGAAACAATTGTAATCATTTGTAAAGAAATTCAAAATACTTCGATTTATAATCATGGGAATAATATTTTTCATGGATTTTTTTAATGCCAATTAATTATATTTTGTGTGGTATTATATAAACTTGTAATTTATTTATAGAGTTATGCAGTTTTATTTGTTTGTCAAGCTATAGAAAATATAAATATAATGTTTAAACTGTTGACCTCATAAAGAATAAGTGAGAAAAAACTAAGTAAATGAAACATCTTAAAAATGTTATGAATTATAGTAAAGCAAGCCAATAAGTAAAGCTAGATATTTCACTTAATACTATTCTCTCAAACAAGTTGCTGATCATCGTTATTAATTAGTGCAAGAAATATGTGTCTTTATTTTATGGTTGGTGGGTTTATAGTAGCGGCGAGTCCACGATAGTCCACGATTCCAAATTCCAAGTAGCGTTTTAGCACCGTTTTGCTACCGTACATTCTCGTTAACCGTAGCATAGTTGAGGTTATTTTAGATCCATTTTTGTCTACAATAATTTATTTGAATATTTTTTTAGTTTCATTTATTACAAACTACTTGAAAAATAATCAGTAAATTTGGTTTTTCAAGTATTTTAAAATTGCTATAAAAATAATATAAATTGAAATCCTTTTGAGTATTTTCCTTTGATTCTTTATTTAATTTCCATAGGTAAACTCACTTAAAAACACGTGTATATTTTATATTTAAATCCTTTGATTTTGTTTTAATTTACATTTTGAAATTCTTTATCCATTGGCAATATTTTAAAATAGAAAATTCAAAAAATTATTTAATCAAGGAAATCCTTTAAAGACGGATATTTTGAGTGACTATTTTTATATTTTTTTTTTCACATTTCCTATTGTAAAATATGAAAATCAGATCAAAGCATTTTTTCAATAATTTATTATTTAATTTTCAATTTAACTTAATAAATTTAATATTACATAAAGAATTGTATTATTTGAACCCTGTAGGTACACGTTGTGGTTAAAAAAAATATTATTTTACAAGGACCTCATCTATTCATATAATAGAAAATTTCACGTTAAATTATGTTTTTCTCATTTTCGTAAAGAACTGAGAATGTTTTCGTACATTTATAAATTTGTTACCATATCAAAAAAGTGTTTCTAATCAAATATCAACTTAAAATTAAGGGTTTCTTCCTATATGTAAGCATCATTTTCTTAATTAAAGACAAAATATAAAAACTCTAAGGGTTCTTATGGAAATAATGAATTAATATTTAAAAAAGAAGGGTTAAAAATATTACGATAGAGTAGAAAATGGTAAACGAAATATTTCAAAATGTAAAATTACATATTAATATAGAAAAGTCAGTGACCATAAATTATTTTTACTATTGATTTATGAAATTTGATGGCCAACCCGTTTCTGAGGTTTTCGTTAATATCAAAAAGGACA
The DNA here is from genome assembly GCA_963920725.1 of Rhamphomyia laevipes. NCBI lineage: Eukaryota > Metazoa > Arthropoda > Insecta > Diptera > Empididae > Rhamphomyia > Rhamphomyia laevipes. Next base: position 3,247,071 of record OY987256.1, on the reverse strand, counting down.
TTATAAAATAATTGAAGAGTTTTAAAACTTTGTCTTTTGATATACAATCGAACCCTTGTCGACACCAATTATTTTTTAACTTTGATCCAATTTATTAATATTAAAAATTCTGAGAAAATTGGTGAATATTTCCATAAAATATATTGCTAGGAAAAGGATTAAAAAAAAGGATTAGTTAAATTTGAAATTAAATAATTTATTGTATGATTTTTTGATGGAATTATGTATATAAAGATTGTAATTCATGTAAAGTTTATGTATTCAGGCTAGAAATTATGAATATAGTACCTTCAATGTCATATATATGTAGAGGTGGTTCACTTACGCTTTCAGTTATCTGATAAATATTGAATAACAAACATTTTACCTTTTCTAATACACTTGATTTTTCAATTGAATTCGTCTCAGTTGTTTTTATTCTTTTTTATACGATTTCTCCAATTAGTCGCGTCACTAATTAAGATGATGGAAAAGTGTAGGTTTTAAGCTTCCATTTCCTACTTTTTCTTTCTTTCTATATTTCCTTTTAAGGATACGATTATTTTACAAGGACATCATGACAATCTCTTCAACAAAAACAAAATCTGTCATGTTGATATATATCATCACGGGAAAAATAAAAAATATGTTATGCTTACCCTCATAAAATAGCACTTTGCCACTAGTTAACAATGACTTTTACCATTCGGTATTTTTTCAACGTTATCCTTGATTTTAAGTAACAATTATTCATCACATCATCTACCAATACTTAGTGCATTAGATTTGAAAATATGAAATTTGTCGCGATTTCTTTTTCTATATAAAAAAACTTCTGATTTCTATAATGAAATAACATTGAAATCCAAAGAAAATTATTTAAAATTTTAATTAAGGAGTATGGTAAAAATAAATCCTTATTATCATATTTTATCCTTCGATTGATGAGTTTAATACAACAACGTAAAGGACTAAATGTTAGATCGTGAAATGTGTGAGTGTCATGAATGAATATAAGCAGAGAAAAATAAATAAAATTCTTTGTTATTTTTTAATTACTAAAGTGAACCTCAGGCAATTTTAAAGGATATATGACTATATCAAACAAAAGGACTTAGTAAGATTGAAAAATATCTTTCGTTTTTAGAGAATTTGTTGATATAACTTTTAATTAGAGAAACTGTGACGATTATTAGAATAACTACTACAAATATTTTAAATCAAAATTTCAAATTTCATGTGTAAAAAATATATTATAAAAATTAAAATAATTCACAAGGGAAAATATAAAATCTTAACTGAAATATGTAATATCCTTTAAAACTGTATAAGTTTCATTTACATGTATTTTTCGTCTAATAAGAAAAAATTTACTGATTCCACAGGACAATTTTAGTTGTGGTAAAATAATTCATGTTTCTTTATTATATCCATCATTACTTTCTTAAAATGAGATTCTACATAAAATTTCCTTTCTACATACTTCTTGATATATGAAACTTAATACAGCGTTAGAAAAATTTATTAATTTATTAATTTTTGATAGTACAAAAGTTTAGTAATGAAAGTAGAATAGATAATTCAAAAATATAAACTCATCATCCAGAAATATAGAATATTTTATTAAACGATTTTTCTGTTAATATTAGCATAAAACTTTATAGAATTTATTAATATCTATACACACATGTAAGTAAAAAGGTAAATACACATAAAAAATTAATGTCTCTGATCAAAACCTCTCGGATTCATAAGCAAATGTGGTGGCATTTCATCAACTAAAATTACACACAAAAAAAAAAAATTTATTTTAATAATACTTTCAGAATCTTTGTATAAATAACAACATCCCAGATAAAACTTTGAATAGAAAAAGGAAAACTAAATTTGTATATAGTCCACAAAGGACTAATGCCAGTAAAATAATATCCTTTCGTTGATGCTTTTGATTTATTTATTACTTATATGATATAATGTCAAGAAAACTAATATTAATTCTAAAGATGTAAATAATTTCAATACTGAAACTGAGGTGTAATTGCCACGTAGATTAATGATCTAATTAGAACATATAAATATCGTGTATTAATATAGTTCTTATGACTATGGCTATATAATTTATGAATGATACTCAGTTAGAGAAGGACGTGCATAACTCGAACATTATTTTCTAATACAAAATGTATTTTTAAGTTCATTTTATGATTTGAACTAATAGCACATTAATAATTTACAAATTTATCATATGGAATTATAAAAAGTGATTTAAAATATTTGTTGGTTTTAGGTCACAGAAAATATGTTTATAATTATTACTAATTATCACACGGATTTTACTCTACAAACCAATTCGTACACTCTCGATATAAACGAAATTTTGATTCGTTTTATTGCATATAACAACAAAAAATCGCAGCAATTTTTATTCTGTCATTAAGTTGATATTAAATTTGCACATCACTGAACAACGAATAACAAATGAAATCATTACTAGCATGACGACGAGTCAAAAAGCATCCCTAATCAAAGACTGGATTATCTCAAATTCTTTAGTTTTGAAATATAATCGTCTAATAAGTTAGGCAAGTTTTTGTGAGGACGAAAAATGGTGTAAGTAGTCGAATTGTTGAAATTATAATACCATCAGGGTGAAAATTAATAAAGTTTGTTTTACTTTAAGAAATACCAAACCTCGAAGAACAAATTGAAAAATCGGTGATTAATTTCACAGAAGCCATTCTAATAATGAAATATTAAAATGAACTCACAATTAAATATTGTTAATTTTATTTACTGGTAATCATTTAAAGCTGAGTTCAGATAGAGTGCCTTGCTCTGGAGTTGAACCAGAAACATAAAAGCATCACAGGATATCAAACTACTACTGCGCCACCATCACTCGTGTATTTATCAATTAAAATTATTCTATAAAATATTTAAAGAATGAAACATTTTTTTTTAACTAAATTGTGTAGATTTAAATACAACAGAGATGGCGCCAGATGTTTCTAAAATCAATTGATACAAAAATATTTAAAATTATTATAGTTTTATAATCAGAAATTTTATATAATTTTAAAATTATCAATTAGATATTTCACCCTCACACATTCACTAAAGTTAAGAAACGATTGTTTTATTTTATTATTTTTTTCATATTTAGTTTAAAGCTCCCTTTTCCTTAACTGTCGAATCATTTTCTGAAAGGGTTAATTTTTATATTACATTTACATTTATATTGATTTTCTAAGGACAATTTACATACAAATAAAATACAAACAAATAAAATAAATTGTAAATTGTATAAAAAAAAATTGTTTATCTTTATACAAAACATAAGATAAAGTTTATGAAAAAAACATAAATCCTTATACACACAACTACATCTATACATAAATTATTTGATATTTGATTTGAGCTAATAAATTTTTGTTGTATTATATAAAATATTTTTGATTAATATAAATGGGGATCGAAAGGATATTTATGGTTTATTATGTGGGATGAGGTAGCTAGACTTTAAAATTATAATTTGATAGACGATACGAAAATTTATCACTCTTTGCTATAATATACAAAGAAAAAAAGGAAAAGGATAAAAATCTCTCACATATGAACCAGAGTAAAGAATAAATAATCAAAGATAAATTCTTATTTTTAATATTTCAAAAATGAATGTACAATTCCATTTTATAAAATAAATTAATTTTTGACTATTATATCAGACAATGCTTTGAGAGCTTCTTGCCGAATGGGTTTTTATTTAACCTGTTTATTTAGATAAATATTAGAGTTTTTATGTGTCTGTGAAAAAATAATTGTTTGTTTATATTACAGATAAAAAGGATTTCATATATAAATATAATTTGAATTTATTGGCATTTATAATTATTTTAAATTCAGTTCATTTGTATACAAATTCAAAATTTTTGGCATCTATTTACTTCTATATTTAGCTGTCTCCTTCCAGTTTCTAATCCTTATGTTATTGTTCTTGTTCTCCTATGTCTGGTATTCTGGCTAATAACGTCTGGGATTTGTTAAATCGTGTAATATCTTCTCCATCTAACTAATTTAAAAGTTCTTGATTCGATCGTATATTATCAAAACTGATTTATCTTTTGGCCGAAATTTTTGACCATAAATATTTTTCTTTAATATTCTTAGACTATTTTCTTTATGAAGTGTCCATATATTCGAACTGTAACTTGCAACTGATCTTACTAACATTTTAATATAACAATCTAACTTTTTCTTCTTAGTTTAATTTAAAGTATTTTAGATTAGCACATCAACTTTTGATTTTCTGATTGTATTCTGTCTTATATTCTATTCTGGTTATGAATACGATTCACATATAATACCAACTATAACATTTTCCCTTTAGAATCCTCTAAAATAAACTATACATTCGCATCGTTCAATCGGAACAGAATATTCTGATAATTCTTGGTTCTATTCCTATAACGAGCTTTATCCTGATTCACAAGTTCACCTCTATTTATTTCTATATTCACTATTACTTTTTAGGTTCTGGTCCCTATAGTATTAAGATAAATAATTACGTAAGGAAAACGTAATCCAACGTAAGGCATACAATTAAATTTAAATTATATTTTGGAATTTAAATAACTGAAGTGTAACATTCTTTCTATTTTTGTTGTTAATAATCTTCGTTAAAAAAATTACGAAAATACATTTATAATAGCTGGTCAGTAAATTGAAATATTTTCTTTATCGAGGTATCTACTAAGTTCACCTGCATTTGCCTTATCAATTGAATAATCTTACATATATTTACAGAATTAAAATTTATTTAAATATTTCGTTACTAATAAATTATATTCTTTTGTAATTTATTCACTGAAATATTTGGTATCGAATATTATAAATTCCATTATACAAAAACTGTGGAGTTCAATTCGGTTATTAACTAAGTTAATTACAAATGAAAGGAAAAAATATCGTCCTGAATTTTACAAAATAAATTATGTCGCGTTTGAATGTGACAATTAAATTTTAAATTTTAATTTACATTTTCACCTGTTGGATTAAATGTGACGTGTTAATACTTATAAACTTAAGGAAATATTGTAATTTAGTTTAATTTTGTTTAAATTAAAGACATAGTTTTGATTTGATGTAAAAGTTAAATAAGACACTTGAAAAATTCTATTAATATTGACTAATTAGAATGCAAAACGGATTAGTTTTAATAGTGCTAAGTTTGTTATAATCTTGTGATACCGGCAATAGAACGATAAAATAATTTGCCTTTAAAAAGAATGTTTTTCTACAAATTTAACAAATATTTATCATCACTACCACCACAAGATAGCTTTATAATTTTTGTAAGGTTATAAATATTTGATTAAAATTTAATTTGTAGTAGTTCATGATAATTATAAATCTAAATTTAAAATCTTATCAATTACAAAAATAACATTTCAGTGCGTGTAGAATGTAAGTGATAAATTAAAATATAATTTTAAGTATAATTATAACTGCAAATTGCCCCAATTGTCTTGTTACATTTAATATTACGATGCAATTGTGAAGGGTTCTTAATTATTTTCGCTCTAACACTTGCTGCAATACATAATTTCAATATAATACTATAACTTTATATATACAACAATTTTGTAAATCAAATCACAGAAATGGAATTATCATTAATTACGATTAGTGCAATCAAAACCATGTACCTAATTTTCAAGCTTTATGAAGGGATACTATATAAAATATCTCATAGTACACAATAACTTCCGCCAAAACAATAACAATATAAATTGTTGGCAGGTGGTTTAATTTTTTATATTCATTCAAACCTAAAGCAAATGGAAATCCGTTTATTTTCTACTTTTACATACCAACAGAATTAAATATTATATGTTAAATTTGATTATATCTATTACATAACGTACACCATTTGTTTAAAACACAACCAAATTGCAACAAGGACTATATCTGCATTTGTACGAGCAGCGTATGGGGATCATAAATTAATTTACCAAAAAAATGTATATCACACCAAAAATTGTTTATTAGAAGAATAATTGTAAATAAGATACTTTTTATGCCATCTGATAACCCTATTAAAAAAGGTGTTACCGCGTAAATCCATCAATTAAATGACATCCTTTTTGTTTGTTAGTTCATCTATATGTGAAATTTAATGAGAGGTGGTGACGTTGCAGTGACAGAATCGACCAGAAAGGATGAAAATATTATCATGAAAATCGGAAATAAAATTTTTTTATTATGAGTTGTATATTTTGAGGGAGATGTCGATGGCTTTTTGTTTGCACTTTTTTTAATGAACTTTTTTTCAGAATTCTGAAGGACTTACATTTTGTTTTTAAATATTTTGATTTATTTAAAATGAAGCATGATAATATGTATGAGAAAAATGATAATATATCGTAACAAGAAATTAATGTTTTCATTAGTGCTAATATTTTGTAAATTCTGTGAAATTATGCATCATGACGAATAATCATCACTATTTTCCTACTGTTGTAAATTGTACGATAAATCAAATTCTGAAATATTTTCACAAAAATAAGTTCCCTTTCATAGTCGATTTATATTATGGTTGGCCTAAAAGCATTAGCCAACATGTTTGCTAGTTATAAATCAAATTGGCATATTTCCACTCCATAAATCATTTATCTATTCTGCAGAAAAGTAAATCCTTATCAAAATCTTTTTATTAACCTTAAATAAAATTATTGTGTTTTATAGAGAAATGTATACTTTTCATAAACCATAAATCCTTTGATATATTCAGTAATTCTGTAATATATTTTGATATGATAGAAATTTACAAATTTGGGGTATAGTAAGCATTTCAGAAAAGTATTGTTAACATTTTTTCTGAAATATTTATTCTATATATTAAGACTGCAGAAAGAAATCTTTAATCTTAAATTTGCTATCATTTATTTATATCAATAATAAAATTTAAAATTTCCAATATTTTTTTAGATCTCTTCTGGATTGATGGCAAAGGATATTTATAAAATTTACTAGCTATCATAATTTAGACTATGATAATTTCTAGTCTCAAGGTCATATCTTCAGGTGCTCATTAATTAAATATAATTTTACCCTTAAAATTATTATGGATTCATATACGTCATAAAACTATTCATTTTTGAATTCTATATCCTTTTTAATTACTTATAATGTTTACTATTTCTATTAGTTAAAAGAATTTTCAGAATGATATCCTGCAATAAAATGAGAATTAGCTCAAAATTTTGATTATTGTTCTTCATATTTCGTTAGTTTTAAGATTAACTGATCAATTTAAGGTTAACTATTTTCACGACAATTTATAAATCTCATTTTCGCACAAATTTTTCTAATTGATCACGCATCTTTTTATTAGTTAAAGTTCAATTGCCGGTGTGTCAAGACGTTTCGGTACTTGACAGTGAAAATATATTAATTTAAATTATAAAAAGTTCATAAATATATTTCCCAAGTATTTCATTAGCCACAACACTCGTTACCTAAAGAGTTTAAAACTTGTTTTTAGTACGAAATTTTTAACTGCTAACTGAATAGATATTATTTTATTAAAATAGAATTAGGTCATTGGAAGAAATGGAAACTACTTTTCTTTGGTGCAAAATGCGCGATGCTTATGTGAGTTAAATAATAATCTGCAAATTGTCCAATCTGCAGTTTGTATAATATTTACAAATTTTATGAACAAAATATCCAAATTACAGAACTATAATTTGTGGCAGTTATATACAAATATTTATTCATATTTAAATCGAGTAATAATAATTTTCGAAGTAAATATGAAACTTTTCTAATTTGTTAAAGTATGTTTTGAATATACATCTCGTTACCGCAGCAAGGCTAATAATTGTAAAAAATTATGGTTATATCACACATTAATGTATTTCTACTCTTATCTTAAATTTTAACCACCAATCTAATTTTTATAATAAATTTTTGAAAAGTTTTTATTGATAATCTTAATAAAAAGTATAATTTTCTTCATGAACAAAAGTTTTGTCCTTTGTTCATCTTAAAAGCCACTATATTATCACAAGGTTTACAAAATTTTAATGAAGAAATATAAATATACAGAAATTTTACAAATAAAAATCAAACTCTATGAAAAGGGTTTGAAATTTGATATAATATCGCTCGCTATAATTATTCTTTGAAAGTTTTGTTCTTGTTGTTTTTAATTTAAGACTGGCTGATTTTTGGATATTAGGTGTTAATAATTTTCATTATTTTTAAACTCGGCCTCAAGGGAATGTGTTAAGTAAATCGATAATAAAGAAGATTGTGTTTTGATGGCACAATACTTGAACCAAAATGTAAATCTTTTGTAAAGTGATAAAGAGATTTTATTTGAAAACTTATTTTAGCGAAGATAAATAAAATTTGTTTGAAATAAAAATGATATAGAAACCAAAATAATAAAAGATAATTATAAATTTTAAAGTGATGATAATATTTTTTTTTTGATAATATTAATCACGTTCATTAAATTCCCTTAAAGGTTATTAAAATGTATAATTCTTCTTATCTAAAACGAAATGAATAATTTCTCATTTGAATTAATGTCAACTATAAATTACATGGAAACATCTTTATGGCTCGAATATCGTTCCAATTTCCACATTGAAAAGAGAAATAGTTAGTAAAGTTACCAATGGTTTTAAATGTTTACTATTGTGATGCCTAAACAATAAGGAAATCGATATAATTTAAATAATCGTCATTTGGAAATTATTCAAATTACGTGATTTTACTATTTTTGATAGTGAAGGATTTCACTATCAAAATGAAGTCGAATTAAATTTTGAATATATAAATCTTTAAAACAAAGATTATATTTGTACAGAAATTTATCAATTCAACCAGAATATTAGATATTTAGCTTGGAAAATAAATCAATCAATTAATAATCGAAATAAATCATTTAATTGTCCAATAAATTTGCAACAATTTGTATACATTTTATAATTTGCATGATAAATTTTGCATAATTATTGTTCAACATAATTTTGTAATAAAGTTTATATTGGTAACAATTTGTTAGCAATATTCGTTATAGAAGCTTTGTATATAGAGTCATATTTCTTGTATATTTTACTTATAGTTTGGCATTTTATTAAAATGTATATTTAGAGAGCAAACTGCGAAGCAAAGTTTTGCTTTGTATCAAATTTTTAGTTAAACTGTGGGAAATTTACATTATTTGAATATTGCAATATTGAACTGAAACATGTTATTACGTTTCCAATCAAAGAAATTTTGTTCGAATGTGTACGGATTTCTTATGTTGATAGATTGGGTCAATATTATAATTTTTTACATAACTAAAAAGGATAAGACAACAAAAATACTTGTAAACTGAAACAATTTGCTTGTAAAACTTTTTCTTGGTGAACAAAGTAAAACCACAATTTACGAAAAATTATACAATTTTAATTCAAAAATGCCATTCAAAGTTCGCGGAGTTTTCTTAATTTACAAAATGTTTTATTAGTAAATAAAAATAAAATAAAAAAAAATCGCCTTAGATTTATTGCAATGTTAAAAAAAATTCATTTAACTTTAATATCAAGTTAAGTGCATTTTCAGAGTTGTCCAATTTCCGAGTTTCCCGAGTGTGACCATTTTTAAGATTTATTAATATTGAATTCTTATATAGAAAATTCTTTTTTTGATTTTGAAATTAAATGTGAATGGTAAATCTGGTTATGGCTATCAAGTTATTATTGTATTTTCACTTTTCTATATAATTAACTTTTCCTATAGACAATAAGATTAAATTTGTTGCTTAAATTTTTGTGGTTCACTTTATTTGTGATATTTCTGGCATATACAAATTTATATCAACATTTTTTTTTTGTATTTCTATTTGAGATTGCTGCTACGAAAATAGATTTACACTAATTGACAAAAGGAATAATACGAAATTTTACCTCAATAAATAAAATATAAATAAATTATGTTTTTTAGTAAACTTTGTACATTAAACTACCTCAACAATTTCCATTTGAACTAATAACAACAAAAGGCAAATTTTAGTGAATCAGAAGCAATAAATTTTATTAAAACTTCAAGTCCAATATTTCCTTTTAAGTATAATTTCAAAAACTTTTATTAAGTTAAATGTTTGCTGTCTAAGAATCTCTTACCATTACATTGAGAATAAAACTTTACTTCTATAAAGTACAATGTCCTAAGGAAACTAATTCTATATTTATACCTTAAAAACAAAAGAACAATACGAAATTTAGCTTATTCTTTCGACAAGATGTACATCGAATCCCGGACACAAATCTTTTACCATAATAAACTATAATGCTTAACCTAAAAATTTGCAATTATTCTGCAATAAATGTTTTCAATATGCAAATAGAATAAGAAATATTTCCTTGAAACTTGTAGTATAAATATCCTTGTTTCTTAGATTGTATATTAAAATTAAAGGAGAGTCAAATACAATTTCTAGAATTTCTTTTAAAAGGACTATAATTTGAAGACGTCTTTTACCAATAAATATATTTCTTACATTAACTATTAAAATATGGCCTCTTCTAATAGAAAATCTAAAACTGAATATTTATTCAAAACAGGATAAAGTATTTTTTGTATTGTTTTAAAAACACTTGAATTTATTTATCTTTTAGTATCCTATTAATAAGTATGTGTCAAGCAACCTTTAAACATATAATAAGTAAGTGCGGTTGTTAAGTTTACTGAATACTTTGACAAACTAAAAATACGACATGAGTAGGAGGGGCTAGGAGAGTTCTGGATACACTTCCAGCAAACCCCAAGTTTTGGTGTTTGGTATTGGTATAAGCATGTTTGAAGTTGTAATAATGTGCTAATAAATTTGGTGTGTGTCAGTCGGTCTGTCGTTTTGTCAGTCTGTCGGTTTGTCGTTTTGTCGGTCTGTCGCTTTGTGTATGTGTGTGTGTGTGTGTGTGTGTGTGTGTGTGTGATTCGGGTTTGTTCGGGTTCTTGTCACGTGGTGTATATGTTCGGGTTTGTTCGCGTGTGATTGGGTCTGTTCGCGTGTCGGTCTGTCGTTTTGTGTGTCTGTCGATTTGTCAGTCTGTCGGTCTGTCGTTTTGTCTGTCTGTCGGTCGGTCTGTCGATTTGTCGGTCTGTCGATTTGTCTTTTTGTCGATCTGTCATTTTGTCTGTCTGTCGGTCTGTCGATTTGTCAGTCTGTCGGTCTGTCGTTTTGTATGTCTGTCGATTTGTCAGTCTGTCGGTCTGTCGTTTTGTATGTCTGTCGATTTGTCAGTCTGTCGGTCTGTCGTTTTGTGGATCTGTCGTTTTGTCTGTCTGTCTGTCGGTCTGTCGATTTGTCAGTCTGTCGGTCTGTAGGTCTGTCGGTCTGTTGTTTTGTCTGTCTGTCGGCGTTTTGTCGGTCTGTTGTTTTGTCAGTCTGTCGGTTTTTAGTTTTGTTGGTCTGTCGGTATGTCAGTCTGTCTGTTTGCATATGTATAATTTTGTGTGTGTTTGTTTGATTAAGTAAAAGTGTGAACAAACCCTCAAATTTGTTAAACCTCTGAGTTTTTTAGGTTTGTTTTGATAAGAATATTTTTAATATATACATATGTATGGTTGTTGTTGTAAAGAATTTTTGGTGTGGTTTTTTAAATTTTTTTTTTTGCGTGGACATATAGAGTATATGCATATAAATATTTTACGGTCACTATTTTTTGTATAGAAACTTATTGAGATTCATATACACATATATGTTTAAAAAATTTGTGTTAACCATTGAGAAATATGGGGATATTTTTTGTTATATAAGGCATGTTATTTTTTATTAAATTCATTCGTTCATTTGGAAAGAAGAAATGGGTGTACGGTATATTGTTGAAATTAATTGTAATGAGGATTACAACCTTCATAAAAAGCGAGTGGAAAGAATTTGTAAAAGCTGCTCAAAAAATAATAATGATGTTGATGAAGATATAATAGTATCAAGATCAAGTCTCCATTATTATAATGAAGAAGAATTCATCAACTTCATTAAAAATGATCTAGAATCAAGATGTGTATATTGTCGGATGACTCTCTACAGCTTTGAAGTAAGAGGGTGAAATACCATCAGGAAGCGAAGAGATGTTGAACCACTCAACATGAATTGGATAGCTAGATATTTAAAAATAAATATAAATTTCTTATTTTTATTTATAAATTTTTTAAAAATAAAAAAAAAAAATCTTAATATGTTTTTAAATTTAATATTTTTTTATTCAAATTATAAAAGTTAAATTTATGTATTTAAATCTTCTTCTTCTTCTTCGTAGTCAGATGGTTCCATTTCATCATCATCATCATCATTGTTATCTGTTAGCTGAACGAATTCTAATTTGAAGGTTTTTTGACAAGCTCCACGATTTTTCAGCCCATATTTTCCTTTTTTTATCCTCTCAATATGTTTTTCTGGAATAGAATTATACCTCATGGGCATAAAAACTTTAAATTTAGGGAAGCTTGCCAAGATCCGCTCTCCATATTTCGTGGATATTTTTTTTAAATCTATAATTTTATAGATTTTATCCTTGATCATATCTCCTACTTTTTTAGTTTCGATACTTTTATATTTATAGATGTGATTTAGTTGATCCACAAAGTTTTCTGCCATTTTTATTGTATGTTTGAAGTATACTTGATGAGAAGTGTAAGAAATAATTAAAGTGTCCTTGCTTTTATACTTAAAATTAAAGCGTACAAATAGAAATGAGGAAAATTTTAATAAACAAAGAATTTTATGGCTTTAAATGTATTCCTTTTTATATAGATAAGGATATGGTTTTATTTCGTACTTAGAAAATTGATCTCACGGAAAAATTATTGACTTGTTTAGACATGTTTTAAATGTAAACAAATAAGCCCTTGATTAAATAAACCAATTTTTAATAAACGAAAATAATTTTTTGGTTTTAAATGCATCCTTCTTATATCGATATGACAATTTTTACACAATTAATGATCTCTTTAGACAATTCTTAAACGTAAACAAAAAGGCTTTTGATTAAATAAGCAAAATTTTAATAAACGAAAATAATTTTGTAAATGCATCCTTCTTATATTATGTAGATATGAATATGGTTTTATTTCTTACTTAGAAAATTAATCATTTTTATGTAGAATAGAATTGTTTGGATTAGTAATCCTACAATTATTTCACAATTTTTATAATATAAATAGAACTAGTAAACAATTTCAGTGTATCAGTCTTCCTTAAACTTTCTATGTAGAATTAGGTTTAGATTTTATTAAACTATAAAAATAAAATAATTAATTAAATATATTATAAAATAAAGAAATTCTTTAAAGTTTCTATAAGATGACTAAAAATTGTAATAATAGTGAAGAACCAGATGTGAAAAAAATTAAGTATGAAGATGAACTATTTAAAAATATTATCAATATGAATAATTTATCTCGTGAAGATAGTGTTAATAGAATAAGCGAAATTGATAATTATGTGAAAGAATTATTAATTTTAATAAAAGAATCTAAACAAGTCGGGACTAAAAAACATATTGAATATAAAATTGAACGGTTACAGTGCGTAAAAACATTAATACAGAAAAAATTTCCACTTATTATTGGTGGTGGTGGTGGTGATCACAGTAGTATTAGTAGTAGTAGTAATTCAAGAGTTCAGTGGGAAGTTATAGAAAGTGCTTTTACAAATCGAATAAGCACAGCAATTATTATAAATCTCAATCACAAGGACCCCATTGAGTTTTTAACAGATTCGAATAATACATTTGTAAACAATATAAAAATCTATATAGAAAAATCGAATCAAAAATGTTTAAAAGTCAATGCAACATTATGTGCTGAATTTTTAAATAAATCTTCAGAAGAAATTATAAAAGAAGATAAATTTTTATCTACCTCAAACCAGATAATTGAACTATACGAAGATCACAAGGAGTGGTTTGGAAAAAAGATTCAAGAAGTTATACTGAGGGAACTTAGCGAATTTCAAGAAAGGGATAGTGGTTGGACTCTTTCATCAGTGAATTATTTATCAATAAATATGAATGATTGTGATAGATTGATAGGTTCTTCATATATTGATCTTCCACCTTCAATTAAAAATAAAAAAGCATGTATTAATGTAAAAAACCATGATGAAGCTTGTTTTGCTTGGTCAATTGTATCAGCTTTATACCCAGCAACAAATAACACTCATATAATATCTTCGTACCCAGATTATTCAACTGTTTTAAATACAACTGGAATAAATTTTCCTATATGTATAAATCAAATTACAAAATTTGAAAACAATAATAACATATCTATAAATGTGTACATATTAAAAAGAGTATCTGCACATAATTTTAAAGTACTTCCATTGAGATTAACAAAATCAAAATGTATCAAACATGTAAATTTGTTAATGATTCAAGAGTACTATGATATTGAAAAATACTCCAATGATAATAATGAAAGGAATGATGATGTTGATGATGATGATGATGATTATATTGATTGTGATGAGAATATTGAATTAAAATATCATTACTGTTGGATAAAGAATTTATCTAGACTAATTTCAAAACAATTATCGAAACGAAATGGTAAAATATATTTATGTGATCGTTGTTTACATTATTTTAAATCAGAAGAGAAACTTAATAGTCATATTAAAAATTGTGAAAAACAAAATTTTTGCAGTATTAAAATACCCAGTAAAACAGAAATATGTTTTGAAAAGTATAAAAACCAAGAGAAGGTACCTTTTATTATATATGCTGATTTAGAGTCAATTTTAAAACCTATTTGTGTAAGACAAACTGAACACTCAAAACTTTACCAAAAACATGAAGTTTACAGCATTGGATATTATTTCAAATGTTCGTATGATGATTCTAAATCGTATTATAAATCATATCGAGGGGAGGAACCAGCAAAATGGTTTGCCCAACAATTAAATGAAATTGCTGATAATCTTTTTCTTGTTCATGTTAATATTAAGCCAATGAACGCGTTAACAACTCTCGAATTACAATATTTTAAAGATGCTCGAGTGTGTCATATATGTAATAAAATTTTTGGTGCAAACGACCGGCGTGTTAAAGATCATTGTCACCTGACTGGTAAATACAGAGGTCTCGCACATTCAGTATGTAATCAAAAATATACAATCACAAAGGACATACCAGTGGTGTTTCACAATTTATCAGGCTATGATTCTCATTTTATTATTAAAGATATTGCATTAGAATTTCCAGGAAAAATATATTTGCTCCCAACAAATAAAGATAAATACATATCATTTGTTAAATCGATTGATGAAAGCGAGATAAAATTTAAATTTATTGATTCATTTCGCTTCATGTCTGCTTCACTAGATAAACTTTCATCATATCTCCCATTACATGAAAAGTTAATAACACGAAAGGAGTGGTTAAACTTAAGTTATGAAAAATTTAATTTAATAACAAAAAAAGGATTTTTTCCATATGATTTTTTAGATTCACTAAATAAATTAAATGTAAATAACTTCCCATCCAAAAATGATTTTTATAATTGCTTAAATGATTGTAATATATCAGATGATGATTACAATCATGCGCAAAACGTTTGGACAAGTTTCAATGTTAAAAATTTAGGTGAATACTCAGACATATACATGAAAACTGATATTTTATTGTTAGCAGATGTTTTTGAATCGTTTCGAAATAATTGTCTAACTACGTATGGTTTAGATCCAGCACATTACTATACAACACCAGGTTTTACATGGGATTGTATGTTGAAATACACGGGTGTTACCTTGAAACTTTTAACTGATATCGATATGTTGTTATTTATTGAAAGAGGTATACGAGGCGGTTTAAGTCAATGTTCGAATCGTTATAGTCAAGCCAACAATAAATACATGCCTACATATAATGCTGACGAGGAAAGCAAATATTTAATGTATTACGATGTAAATAATTTATATGGATGGGCTATGTCTGAATATTTACCAATTAACGATTTTAAATGGTTAACCGACAATGAAATATCATGCTATGATGTTGAACAAGTAAGCAATACTTCTTCAATAGGATACATATTAGAAGTAGATTTAGATTATCCTCTAGAATTGCATGATATTCACAACGATTTACCTTTCTGCGCACAACATTTAGCACCACCAGACAGTAAAACAGAGAAATTATTAACAACTTTAAATTCAAAAAGAAAATACATAATACATTATAGAAATTTGAAGCAGGTTTTGCAACATGGACTTAAGCTAATTAAGATACATAAGATTTTGAAATTCAAGCAATCACCATGGTTGAAAAGTTATATTGATTTAAATACAAATATGAGAACTAAAGCTAAGAATGATTTTGAAAAAAATTTATATAAATTAATGATAAACGCCATATTTGGCAAAACGATGGAAAATGTTAGAAAATATAGAACAGTGAAATTGTTAACAAAATGGAATGGACGATATGGAGCAAAATCATTTATAGCTAAACCAACTTTTCATAGCTCGAGAATTTTTGATGAAAATCTGATAGCCATTGAATTAAAAAAAACTGAAATATATATGAATAAACCAATTTATATTGGATTTAGTATTTTAGATATATCTAAGATATGCGTTTATGATTTTCATTATAATTATATGATTGAAAAGTTTGGGTCTGATTGCAAAATGATGTATACAGACACAGACTCATTAATATATGAAATAAAATGTGATGATATATATAAGATTATAAAATCAGATATTCATAAATTTGATACGAGTGATTATCCATCAAATAATCAATATGGAATAGAATTGCTCAACAAAAAAAAACCTGGTCTGATGAAAGATGAGAATAATGGTAAAATAATGACTGAATTCGTTGGACTTCGATCAAAGATGTATGCAATTAGAGTTAATGGAGAGGATGTATTCAAGAAAGCAAAAGGTGTTAAAACTGCTGTTGTTAAAAAATCGATAACTTTTCAAGATTATTTAGACTGTTTGGTTTTAAAAAAAGTAACAAATTGTAATCAAAATAATATAATATCACGTAATCATATAGTTTACTCATTGCAACAAAATAAAATTGCTTTAAATCCGAATGATGACAAAAGAAAATTACTACCTGATTCAAATGATACAAGATCTTGGGGTCATTATAAAATAACTGATTAATAAATATTCTTAAATAAAATAAACACTTTATTCTTTTATTTATTTTTATTGAGTTGGAATTAAAATTTTATAAAATATATAAGTATGTATTTTATTATATTTAGATGTTATGATGATGATGATGATGAATATTTTGATATCATATCTTACAAAAAATAAAATTGGTTATTTCAAAACTAAAAACTATTGCAATATTTGTTTACATTATTTTATTAATATTCACAATATTTTCGTTATACAAAATTAATTTTGTTTATTCATTTACGATTTTTTTTTTAAAAATTCTTTATAAAGATAAACATTTTGTAATGCACAACATCCTCCAGCACATCCTGTGTGTGTAAGACATGATGACGATGATGATGATGTGTTAGTATAATACTGATTCATTAAAACTTTTAGATTGGGACAACCATAATCTTCTAAATCATGTATACAATAGTTGTCCATATATCCAATTAAATCATTAATCCAAGAAATTTTTTGAGCGCCTTTAAGATATATATTCTTGTTTGATAAATTGGTTTCCATATATTTAATTACATCAATCAATTTGCTTGTACCAGTATTCCAATGTATTCCGTGATGATTGTGATATAGCCAAGAATTTTGAATTTGTTGATCAAGAGGTAGTTTATGAAATGCAAACGATTTTTCAATAATATAATGTTTGCATTCAAATGGTGGTTCATTGCTTAGTATTGCAATTTCCTTTAAAATGAATTTTTTATTTTTACCAAGAAAACCTTGTAAATCAACTATTACACTCATTATGTTAATTTTTTAACTTCACTCGTCAGTGGATTGTATTCAACTATTCTATCATGAATTAATAAGCAAAAAGCTGTTGTTTTTTTGGGAATATTTACAGAAGATTTAAGCTCGATTCTTACATCAACAGGCCCTGTTTTAATCAATTCATTTTGATGTGAACAATCTATCACAATAATTGATCCAAGTGCAAGAAATCCTTGATTACCAAGTAATGGTTGACTAACTTTATTATAATAAGATTGTTGAAATTTAGCATACATATCATACAGGATTGCATATTGACCTTTGTTAAAATCTATGTTTAAATTATCATATGGAAAAACTTCAGAATTCAAAAACACCTTGAAATCGGTAATGTTGCAATGATCAAAATAGCTATTATCTTTACTCAAATGGTTTTGTCTATCTGTTTGCAATGCGAAAATAACATAACGTGGTTTTTCGATTTGACTTGTAGTTTTCACAGTCCATACATGACTTGTAGTCTGAGGTAAAATTGGGTATTCATACATATCCCAACTACGAAAGCTCATTTTTATTGGTATACCTCTGTCAATAAACTTCAATAATGATAACTTTGAGCTGTCTGATACAAGTATGTGTGGAACCTTCCATTGCACTTTGAATATTTCAAGTTTAACTTTTTCATCTGCTACTGTGCTTATAATTGCATTATTATCATCTCTAACTCTAGTAATAATAAGTTCATGTTTAGCATTAACCAATATCTTTTTATAATCTTCAGCAAATCCTAATAAAAGTTTTAATGGCACACAAAAGTTAAAATGTTCTTTATGTAACAAACTACTGCTTGCAGTATTCCATCCAGAATTGAATGCCATTTTACTTTCATCTTCATTAAAGGAAATATAGTTTTTCAATGTTGATGTGCATCCAAGTTTTCGAGTTCTATCAATTTCAACACCATTTATTTCATAACGAATCTCATCAAATAGGTATGCAGCTACGTTATTAACTAAGTGAGCAGTTTTTGAAACCAAACCGGCCTCATCTAAAAGTGTTCCTTCAATATACAAGAAACTTTCACTTGGTAAAATATTCAGATTTTGATGTTGAATTAATATTTGAATGACGTCATTGTTTTTAAAAGATTGTTGAAATGGTGAATAAGTATGATATTCAATTTTTGAAATACTTTCATCATAGTTAATGTTTTGAGAAATATCTAATATTTCATTCATTTTTTTAAATTTAATCCAATAGACTTTAAGAAATTCTTATTAGCTGGTGTCAAGATTTTTTTAAGCTGTCCACCTTTTTTAGGTCTTAATCTGTTCACTACTTTTGATGAATTGATGTTTATTTCACTTTTTTTCGGATATTTATTGATATTATAGATAAGCATCTCAAGGTTTTAAATGCAGTCGAATAGTTATTGTTTCGTCTCTAAAATTTATCAGGTTATTGTCTTGGTCAACAAGCCTTAGTGTGATTGAACTTATTCGATTGGTATTCACTGGTAAATAGATTACATTTCTAGGAATTTCATTTATTTTATAGCCTGGACTAACTTCTGGGCAAAATTCGTGTAATGTATGTACTTGCTTATTATTCATATATGACCCATGTATGATATTGCACTGAACATGTATAGTGTTAACATTTGATATATTTACAGGTAAATCTGATGAATGCCATTCATTAGAGGTCAATTTTCGTTTACTGAAACCAAGTAGCTTTCCCACCGAACTTGAAGTATCAAAATAAATATCCTTAGTACACAATATTTCACATTTCATCGTATTATTGTTGGCAATCAGTTGAATATCTTCTGCCCCATCATATAATAAATCAAGAGCATTTTGTAAATATGAAGCTATATCATCAATTTCATATGAGCCTATAGGTATTGCAATTATATTGTCATCTATTTGTAAAATATTGTTATGAATATCAATATTGGGTATGGAATTATAAGCAACTAATTCAACAAGTCCGCAAACATAGTCATCATTTAATTCTAAAGGTGGAAAATAATCTGTAGTTAATACAGATTTATTACCCGTAAATGTCAATGTGAATGACATTATTAACAAAGAAACAATGAGCTTATTTATTTTAAACATTTCTTTTTATTCATTTTCAAAAACTTAAATAATTATTATTATAACAACTGATTTAAGAAAGCTAGACATAAATGACCACATATTATTGTATTATAATTTTGATATGAGTTGTAGTTATACTGCAAATTATAACCTAAATATTTAATTATTTCAATAGGTGGTTGCAAGTTTCCAAAGCTATCAAAATATGTTACAACATTTTTATTTTTATTGTATGCTACCCAATGAGTACCAGAACCCGATGAATTATCCAAATTAACAATACCACTCTCTTTATTTAGGGCTTTTACGGGTAAATTATTTCGCATAAATACCCCTCGAAAATGTGGTATAAATTTTGCATACTTATGTAAATCAATTTCACTTAATGGCCTCCTGGGTAGGATTTCTATTAGTTTTTTGGCTGTGGATTTAAATACAACCCTAAACCTGTTTTATAAGGTTTGAGATATAAGCCTTTACCCATAGAAATACTTTCCATTGTTTGATTATGACGTTTATTCTCAATTAATTCTTGTTTTGCATTCTTGACATCGTTTATTGCTTTAACTATACCAGTAACACCACCAGACAATGCTCCAACAGCTGATAATCCTGCAAAAAGAGGTACTAGAAATGGTATGACTCCACCAGTTTTAGGTACTGAAATAATTCTAGGTGATACAGCTTTTTTGCGTTTAATCACATTTTTCGCTACATGAAGTGCCAATTTTATAGCATCATCATTGTTACTGGGTTTTTGTAATTTTATAACATCTTTAGCATCTTTTACGGCTTTTTGAAATAACTTTACGGTTGTTTTAATTTTTTTATTAAATTTCCTATGTCTTTTTATGCCCATTCCTAATTTAATTTTAGCTTTCATAGCGTTTGTTACTAATAAAGCGTTCGCTCGTTCTAAGAAATTAGAATCTTTAGCAATTACACGTTTCCAAGCTTTTTCTGCTAAAATTTTGTCAGCAATGTGTCGATCTTCAGAATTTTTAAATTTCGTATATTCTATATCGTGCTCTTTACAAGCTGTATCTAATGGGTTTATTCCAGGATCACCTCTGTCTAATCTTTTTTGTAATTTCGTACCAGGTCCACAATATTGATAACCGCCTGGTAAATGTAATTCAACTGGCAACTTATTTATAATTTTATTCAGAATACCTTCTCCTTTAAAAGCTTTCTCATGACTGTCATAAATTTTATTATAATCAATCATTATGAAGCAATCACTTTATTATGACTGATAAATTTTTCATTTTATCATTGCAATATATAAATTTAAGAGTGTTGAAAATTTACCAGTAGTCAAGATGAAATTCATCAAACAACACTTTACTTTACCCGTAAATAATTTAGATATCAAAATCAAAGGAAACGGTTGTAAACAAAAAAAGCATGGCGAATTACTACCAAATAGTATACGATGTTTAATAGTGGGTCCATCTAATTGTGGAAAAACAAATGTTATATTAAGCTTATTAGAACAACCCAATGGATTAAAGTTTGAAAATATTTACGTATATTCTAAATCTCTACACCAACCAAAATATGAGTTCCTTAATCAAGTTATGACAACTATACCAGAACTGGGGTACTACACTTATTCTAACAATAGTGATATTATTCCACCTGAAGAAGCAAAATCACATTCTATATTTATTTTCGATGATGTAGCATGTGATAAACAGAATAATATTCGAAAGTATTTTTGTATGGGTCGTCACAATAATATTGATAGCTTTTACTTATGTCAATCTTATACACATATACCAAAACATCTCATTCGCGATAATGCAAACTTTTTAATAATTTTCAAGCAGGATGATATGAATCTAAGACATATTTATACAGATCATGTTAGCAATGATATGACATTCGCACAATTTCATGAAATGTGTCTTAAATGTTGGAATGAAAAATATGGTTTTTTAGTTATAGATAGAGATAGTGAAAAGCAAGATGGTGGTTATCGTAGAGGGTTTGATGAATTCTGTTATATAGATTAATAATAACAGATATAAACAGAACACTTCAATAGCTCAACCAATCAACAGGTCAACAGCTTAATAGCTTAACCGGTCAACAGATTAACAACTCAATAGCTTAACAGATCAATAACTCAACCGATTAACAGCTTAATTAATTAATTAAATATAATACACATTTTCAAATATGAATGAGAAAATTATGAAAGATATTATTAAGACTAGTAAAGCGGTAAAAAATAAATATCGATCTTTAAAATATGGTCAGATGGAAGCAGAACATGTCTTAGAAGAACATTTTAAACCAATTACATTACCACTCAAAAATGTTACAAAAGCATTAGAGCAAAAATCAATTTATCCTGAAATAAAACAAGAAAAATCATTTGGTGTAATTAAAAAAGAAAAGAAAAGAAGATTTTATGATGATATTTCTAGTATAAGACAATCGAACAAAACTGATTCTGATGATGACAGTGTAGGTGAATCAAATACTTTATATCAAACATCTACCCCTAAAAAATTTTCATCAAAACTTTTATTAACCCCAACACCTATAAAACATATAATTGAGAAACCTATATCAAAATATTACAAAATATTTGAATCTACGTCTTCTATACCAACAAATTTTGATACAACTTTTGGTCCATATTTCGATCAAAGTTCTGCTGAATGGAAAATTGGTAATAAACAAATACAAGTAAAACAAAATGAAATAATTATTGATGAAAGTTCATATATTAGTTCAATTGGATTGCAAGAGTTAATATTTATGAAAAATCCAGATCCAACTAAATATACTGATGAAGATTTAAACATATATAAAAAAATATTAACAGAAACCAATGCACATAGGCGTGAATATGATTCAAATCAACAAATCCGAGGAAATAGAAGTAATAAATATAATTTAATAATTAAAAAATTATTTCCACATCAGTATAATACTCGAAAGCCATCATCATCATCAATAGCATCAGGCAAGGGCCTTATGATGAAAGTTTCTAAAAGAAAGCTTGATTATGTTTACTGGGACGATCCAAATGAGCTAGTTGATAGATTGCAGTTGTTAGTAGGTTCTCAAAAGGCTGGTCATAATAATCATAATAACGAAATTATTTGTATTTTGGAGGAGCTGAGAGAGGCTAATATTATACAATAAAAGGAAATATTTTAAAGAAATCACATCATTTGCAAATATGCCTATAGATAAGTTTGGTCGTACCGGTCATCCAGTCAGAAAACCTTTACGAGGACTAATGGGACCTATTGGACCAACAGGACCTATTGGACCGACAGGACCTATTGGACCCACAGGACCTATTGGATCAACAGGATCTATTGGTCCAACAGGACCTTATGGAATAGGATTTATTTTAGATGAGAAAAATGATTATGACATTCAATATAAACGAATTGTTAATGTTCATCAACCTGTTCAGAAAAATGATGTTGCAACAAAAGGCTATACTGATGATTTAATTGAGAAAAAGGTTAAGCTTGTACTGGATGTTTTACAAAAAGAACAAAAAGCTTTGTTGAAAAAATATGAAACATTTGAAACTTTTGTATTTAATCATATAAAAACAATATCAGATGCAAAAAAAGTTGATAAAACCAATACAATTGTTACTAAACCTTTTAAAGTTAATACTGATCCAAAGTATGAGTGAATGCGAAATATATATGTTTCTATATATAAATAAAAATTAATATTATAATAAACATTTTACATTGAAATGAGTAAGAAGGATGTTGTCGATGAATTACATAGACCAGCTCGAAAAAACTTTCGCAGACGACGTGTTATTATTAAAGGTTTTGATGATCTTTGGCAAGCTGATTTAGTTGAAATGGGTGCATATGCGAAATCTAATAAAAATCATCGATATCTTTTAACAGTAATTGATACATTTTCTAAATTTGGCTGGGCAATTCCAATTAAAAACAAAACCGGTAAAGAAGTAACTAAAGCAATGGATACAATTTTCAAAGTCGGAAGAAAACCAAAAAATCTTCAAACAGATGATGGAACCGAATTCTTTAATAAAATATTTCAAGATTTAATACAAAAATATCACATAAATCACTATTCTACATACAGTTTCTTAAAAGCATCAATAGTTGAACGTTTTAATAGAACTTTAAAGAATATGATGTGGAAAAACTTCAGTCTTAATGGGTCATATAAATGGATTCATATATTAAAACAATTAATTAATGAATATAATCATAAAAAACATCGCACAATAAAAATGCGACCATATGATGTTACAAAACAAAATTCTAAATATTTACTCTCAACTGTGTATTCACATATAAAACAATTTACCGACGGCAAATATAAAATTGGTGATAATGTGCGCATAAGTAAATACAAACATCTCTTTGAAAAAGGTTACACACCAAATTGGACAACAGAAATTTTTAAAATACGGAAAATTCAAAATACAAATCCTATAACATACTTACTTGAAGATTATCAAGGTCAACCTGTTCAAGGAGGATTCTATGAACTAGAACTAAATAAAGTAAAACATAATAATATGTATCTGATTGAGAAAATTTTAAAAACGAATAAAGATAAAGTATTTGTAAAATGGCTTGGTTTTTCAAGTCAACATAACTCATGGATAAATAAAACTGAAATTCTAAAATAAAAACAAAAAAAAAGTCTTTTATTCAATAAAATTTACAATTTCAAGTAATAGTAATTGCAAAGGTTTCTTTCATGGAATTAACATCAATTATATATCTAGATCTTCTGACTCATACTCATAATCATGTTGATGTTGCTTCACTTGGTGTTGTTGTTATATTTTTTTGTGGAATTAAATCTAAATCCATTAATTATATGAATTAATAATATTGATTATTTCACAATACCTAATTCTCATCATTATACAGTCACATTTCAATGGATCTTTATTGCACATACAATTACTACAATTAATATCAAAGTGTGGGAATCTCAATATGAAATCAAATATTAATTGTTTATAAGAATTTTCAATTAAATTATAATTAGTTTCTAAGAAGTTCTTTATTTCCAACATATTTAACAACATGATTTCAAAAATTAGAATAACTTTAATTATTATTTCGATAATCTCGCATATAATCTCATAAGTTTAAGACAATAATCTACACTATTAGAAGCCAACATACAAATTGGTTGGTGGTGATCATGAATTGAGTATTCCGTCTCATCATTCACTAATCTTATCAATATCTTGTAATAATTTTCAAAATGTTCTCTATGCTCGTCAATTAAAAAATCTTTATTTTCGTTTAAATAATTTGTTATTATTATTAATTGTTTATTAAAATTAATTTTAGATAATGTCTCTACATCAATATCAAATTCACTAATCGTTTTAAGATCCTCCCACGTCATCCTACAGAGTTATACTAAATTGGGTATCTAATTTTAAATTCATAAGAATAGTTTTTATTAAAAAAATAAAAATCATAAAATATTCAACCATAACCCAGCGGTAAAAATCTATGCTAACAAATTAAAAAAAGGTAAAAAAAAATTTCCATTTTCTACTGCAGACAAAATATCTATGACCATTACATATATTTTCACATCAAAACATTTTTTCATGACGTATATTTTCACTGTAACTCTATTAATTTGTTATTGTTAATTTATATGGATTTAGTTAGATATTTATAGTAAGTCCTTAATTTCATAATTTGACATTATCTTAAATATTCAATAACAAAAATTTTGTTTATTTAATTAAAATCTTATTTGTTTACGTTTAACTCAATAGATAACACAAATTTTTCAAACTTATATATGAATCTGATTAAGTTCCTCTCTTAGTATATACAAAAAATAATGATACTATATATGTCCACGCAAAAAAAAAAAATTTAAAAAACCACACCAAAAATTCTTTACAACAACAACCATACATATGTATATATTAAAAATATTCTTATCAAAACAAACCTAAAAAACTCAGAGGTTTAACAAATTTGAGGGTTTGTTCACACTTTTACTTAATCAAACAAACACACACAAAATTATACATATGCAAACAGACAGACTGACATACCGACAGACCAACAAAACTAAAAACCGACAGACTGACAAAACAACAGACCGACAAAACGCCGACAGACAGACAAAACAACAGACCGACAGACCTACAGACCGACAGACTGACAAATCGACAGACCGACAGACAGACAGACAAAACGACAGATCCACAAAACGACAGACCGACAGACTGACAAATCGACAGACATACAAAACGACAGACCGACAGACTGACAAATCGACAGACATACAAAACGACAGACCGACAGACTGACAAATCGACAGACCGACAGACAGACAAAATGACAGATCGACAAAAAGACAAATCGACAGACCGACAAATCGACAGACCGACCGACAGACAGACAAAACGACAGACCGACAGACTGACAAATCGACAGACACACAAAACGACAGACCGACACGCGAACAGACCCAATCACACGCGAACAAACCCGAACATATACACCACGTGACAAGAACCCGAACAAACCCGAATCACACACACACACACACACACACACACACACACATACACAAAGCGACAGACCGACAAAACGACAAACCGACAGACTGACAAAACGACAGACCGACTGACACACACCAAATTTATTAGCACATTATTACAACTTCAAACATGCTTATACCAATACCAAACACCAAAACTTGGGGTTTGCTGGAAGTGTATCCAGAACTCTCCTAGCCCCTCCTACTGACATGACAAAACTTTTCTTATAAATAATTGTGAGAATGAGAAACAATAACAAAAATACATCCTTCAAGTGAAGAAAAAGTCTAAATTACGTACAGAAAATACATTCTTTCCATGTAAAAAAAAACATAACCTTTCATTATGTACACAAATTTTCTGAGATTTATGTGAGGTCATGGTCATATATTCAATCTTGGAGATAAGTTTAAGAACTTAACTTTTTAGTTTACTAATTTTTATTTTTTATACTTTTATTTAAGGAAAATATTTTTTATGTACATATATCTTTTCGAAAGTTCGGTTATCCTCAATTTAAATAAATTATAAAACCTCATCATATTTACATATCCGGATTTCAGGAATATATGTATATTTTAATGCCCACAATAGAACCACACATTTATATAGGAATTACCGAAAAACCATACACTTCTTGTGGTTTCCTTTGGTCCGTTTTATAGTTAACAAAAAAAAAAAAAAAAAATAATAAGAAAATGAAATACAGAATTTTCTTATGTTGGTTGCATACTTGCATAATAAGTTTTAATAGGATTTTATATCCTTTTCAGAACAAACAATTCAATGTTATTGATAATTTTATATATTAATTTGTAATCATCACTTTGAAAAGCTACCATTTTATTAGCAAAGAAAATCTTCTATCTATAACAAAAAAAACCCTGGGCATTCACATAACATGTGTTTGGATGTTTCGTAGTGTTCATAGCAGATTCTGCAGATGGTTGGTTGTGATCTGTCCAGTTTATTTGCATGATAGTTAGCCCGCAGTGGCCTGTTAAGAAGGCAGTTATTAGACGGATTTGGATGATTTTGGTTGAAAGAACAAACTGTACTTATTAATCCAGTTATTGATGGTTAATTTTGAAGCAAAATTTCAGGTTTAATGGCTTTCAAAACAAACGTATTGTATTCGGTTTGTGTAATATTAAGCTTGTCCGACACGTTTTTTTTTTTAAAAACCAGATAAAGCTGCAATTTTTTTATAAACGGATGCAATTAGGTGAAATTTTTCTGCAAATATACTTTTGCACTCGTCTAGCTAAAGTGGGTGGGCTAGCGTAACACATTCCACTTGTTGGTAGGGTTATATAAGAATATTTCTATTGTGGATCAATAACTAAAGGGATTAGAATTGCGCACTTCTCAATAATTTATGAATTAGAATTTGGATTTGCGTATCGAAAATATAATTATTATTATATTATGTAATATGTGTAAACATAATCGTATATGTTTCTACTGGTATCATTGAATGACAGTTTATATTATTATGTTTATAACACCAATGATTAAGTATTTAATTTTCATTTCAGTTAATAACAACCGCTCCTTAAAATACCAAATAATTACAGTATAAATAAACTCATTTTTTTTAATTTCCAATATAAATAAGGACGATTTACCAAAAATCGGTAAGGACGAAATAATGTTCTTATATGTTAATATAGTACAAGCATAATTATTAACACAAAGCCATTCTTAATTGATTACCATCCAGGTGATAAAAATAAATTCAGTCTTGGTTATTTTTTTTATAATTTAATGAAAATAATCTATAAAAAAAATGTTTATAAATTATGAAAATATTCAAGTACTCGCGCCCTTTAGTTTTGGTAATTAGTCAACAACCAGCCAAGCCTATTTGTTATATAAGTTTTTTTATTAGGATTAATTGATTAACAGATAATAATGCTTTGGTGGGTGTTACTCCCAAAATTTGTTATTTTTTAAATTTATATTTATATTTCTTTAATGAACATTAATGTTAATGAACCCATAAAGTCAATGCTGTAAATTGTATGTTGATTTTCATTTTTCCATACTGTTGTGTTGAATTAATACAATTTTCTATTTTCTAATTATTACTTTTTTCTTGTTTTTCTTTTTTTGAAATTTCCTGTTTTAGTAATTAAATTAATAATTTTGATTAATCAAATATAATATACCAATTTCCAAACTCTTGAAATCTAGTTTTTAGCTTGATATTGAGAGATGTTTCTGCTGGAATACAAAAAATAGTTACACATTTTTTGTTCATTCTACTTGGGAGAAGAGGAAGAACAGGACCGCAATTATAGAGGTTTGGTTACATTATTTGGAACCATACGTTTCTTTAGAAAAGTTAAATTGCAACAATCTAATATAGCTTTTAATAGTGAGACATTTGTTGCCAGGAAATAGTCGTTTAAATTTTTTTCACTTTTTTATTTCAAATCACAATTAAATATTCAAAGTTATGAGTCAACTTTTAGCGATGACTCTGTCCGGAGTAGTGTTGAAACCAGGACGTAATGCATCCTAGCATAACAAACTATTATATTACGTACCAAATATATCCTCTGTTAATTCCATTTTCTCATTATCTAATGAAATTCGTGTATTTCTAATGCAATATTACCGATTTTTTTATTAAATTTAGTCTTCGTTACCCCAAAAACATTGCACATTAAAATATAATAATTACAATCCTTAATAATAATCTCTAATTTAACCCTTTCGCAAAAAAAAGTAACTCATATAAAAGAAATGGCTACAGAACACACCAGGACTTAATAATGATTTCGTTATAACTTTTTATATTCTTGTTTTCAACCGAATTTTATTATATTTTATGTAAATTTGAAACAAGTTTTTTAATGTCAGCATAAACGTAAATATAATACACAACCAAAAATTATTCGACAGTTAATTAGACCTTTGTAAAATTGTTACCATATTTCATATATAAATTTATCCTTTTCGTCAATATTTTCAATCTATATACAAATATTTAATTACTACCAAAAAAAGTGAGGATTGTAGTCACAAATGTACTATAAAAAATAAATTTTCGAATTCATTAAATGTTGTGCACAAGTATAATTCCTAAAGCAGGTGCCATAAAACTTCAGAAATATAAAATTTTGGTTGGAATTATTAATGCCATGAATATCATAAATATATAAAAGTTTATTTGTATTTTCATAACGTCATAAGATCAAAAAGACTAAAGTTATTCTTCTTATTTACAATGGCGACTTTTTTCGTCGACTATAGAATAATTACAATCTTGTCATTCTTATAATTTCGGCAACCGAAATGGTTTCACTGAGAGCTTCAGCTTCAACAAAAATCATCATCGACCTTTGCATTAGTCTGTGCTACTGTGGATTTAACAACAAATTAAACCTTGACGATTCTAAAAAAGAAATATTCAAAATCAAAAATATAAAAAAAAGTGTTTTTATTCATAATTTAAATCAAACTTTATAAATCTTTGTGTATGTAGTGTATAAGTCAGACTGATTGACAGAATGATATACGTTCTTCGAACGTTCATCTTTAATTTAAAATAAATTTAAATATCAATACTAAATTGTTATTTAAGCCACAGCCTTTTAATTTACCTATAATATTATAAATAACTGATGAACTGAAGTATTTTATGTATAAGGCACAGCACAGTGCACAATAAAATTATATATACAAACTGCGGATAACTGACGATCATCAATGAGGCGTAAATTTTTTCGTATCTGTTTTTTTTTTTCCAAATACAATTTTGTAATTTTAGCTCATCCTTCAGGTTGTCAATGTCTGTAAAACGCCATCAGCGAAGAAATATGAAATATAAAAAGACGTAACTTATAATTAGTTAATTTGAATTTTTTCCACGGTATAATTTTGATACATCTCTCGATACTTGTATTTCCAGTTTTTTTTGCGTAATTTATATGAGAAACGTTTTGAATTAAAATTAAAAATCAAACTTCTACTGATGTCAAACTATCAAATCTGCCTACATAACATTTTATTTTGTATTTCATTTTTAAGGATTTTATATAAAATAATTTTGTTATGGTAATTTGATTTTATCGTATTCGGCTTGGCATCAAAATTAATAAAAATATATAAAAAATATATTTATATAAATTTCATTTAGTAATTGCAATTCGTAAGCCCATTTTCCAGAATTAATTTATTTAATTAAACGTGGTGAGTAGAAGTTACTGAAAAACTGTCAACTTTAGCTGATAAACGAATATAAAAATTACTTTAGCTGATGAGATTGGAATTTAGTCGGATTGTACAATTATATTTGTATATTTATCATTATTTGTTATTAAATAATAAACTGATAAAAAGGACGAAATTAATGAAATAAATGATTTTGAATTCGTGTATTGAAAAAAGGAAATCGTAAATTAATTATTTTTAAAAAGGACATAACAAATCACTATTATTCTTTCATCATCATCATCATTATTTTGAATATTACCTTATAAATAATCAATTTTTCATATTTATACAAGTTTATTATTTACTATTTCATTTTTCTTGCTATCAAGAACAATCTTTAGCTTAACTATTTTCGGCGGTTATAAATCATATTGACAGATCCACCAAACATTGTATTTAATGTTTTATAAAGAATGTGCAATTTTGATAAACAAAAATCCTTTAGAATTGTTATTACATACGTCATATTTGATAGAAATTTACGAATTTTGAAGACAAATTCAACATTCCCACTCCTGACACTTCTTACATACGTAATAATACAAAGGAAAAATATGTAAATAATTCATAAATTGTAAAATAATTCATAAATTGTTCAATAGAAAGAAATATAAATAAATTATTGTCATTTATAACCCAAACCAAAAAGTCGTAATAATATTATTTCTATAAACAAGGATATTGATAATATCGAAATTTCAAAGGATATATTTTCCAGGTTTGAATGTTTTCTAATAAACACTGAAATAATATTAGTGATTTGAATAAGCTAACTTAACATTTACAATAAAAGTTTGTGATCTATTTCGAAATTGTCCTTTTCAAACATTATAAATTATTTACTTTTTTGTCGTTATGATACTTTCTGTAAAAATAATTTCTGAAAAATGGTAGTGACAACCGTAGAAACAATCAATAAAAAGTAC
Organism: Rhamphomyia laevipes; assembly: GCA_963920725.1. Lineage (NCBI taxonomy): Eukaryota > Metazoa > Arthropoda > Insecta > Diptera > Empididae > Rhamphomyia > Rhamphomyia laevipes. Next base: position 3,215,352 of record OY987256.1, on the reverse strand, counting down.
TAACAACTGAAAAAAGGTGATGACAACCGAAAAACTGTAGAAACAAAAAATTTTTTTATCATTCAAATCTATTGGTTTGCTTTTTTCAGTAAATGGCAAACCAAGTACATAATTTATGTAATTATTAACTTGGAGTGCCAATTTATTTTAGATATTCTTTCTAGTTTTGAATATTGTTAATATTGTTAGACCTATTGTACAATTCACAAGTTCCGAGAACATTTCTTTGTACTATCTTGTATTTTCCAGTGAATTTTCGTTTAAAATTAACAATTTGAATTGACGATATTCGTACTCTAGCCTTGTTAAAGTATATCAATAAATTAAAACAAATTTCGGTATATTAATAATTAAATAATGCAATAAAAATTTATTTGAAAATAAATTAATGGTAAAATCTTTGTTAAATATTAATTGTAATTAAAATTGCATAATAAATTTTTTGAATGTGGTTACGAATTAATTATTGTACATAATAAATTTTGCAATAATAATAATTTCATTTTGATTATTTATTATATTACGTTTTATTATTCGGAATATAGTTTACAATTATATAAATTAATACAAATCGTATTTAGTTTGTAACATTTTGAATTTGCTAGTACTATAACGTTCCAATGAAAATAATCACTGCTTAAACACAAGCTTTAAGGAATTCTCTTTATACTATAAAATGATAAAATACCACTTAAAGTTAAGTGCCACTTAGAGTGGCACTTAACCATTTCAAAAATTTTGCTATAGTCACGAAACGTACGAATCTTATAATGAATGTAATGAAATTAGGTTTATTACATCCATCATATGTATCGTGGATGTACGAAAGAAGGAGAAAACAGTGAAGTATTTGTTGTTCTATTGTTCCTCGGTATAAAATAAAAGATTTAGGAAATTTACTTTCTCGAAAATCTTGAAGATGCGGTTAAACTGAAGCCGGCTAAAGTGATATCGGTCATTAAGCAGTAAGTCCCACTCCTTGAAAACCAAACCAACTAACTATATTTTTTATTGGTAACATAACAAACTTAAAATTTTCCTCCTAACATAATTTTACGAATTTCAAAAATTCGTTACTTTACAATTATAAATAGTTAAATAAAATTTTCGGAATAACTATTACAAAAATATAAATAAATTACATTATAGAAACGTAATAAATGTAATTAAAATTAATGTTTCATGTTCAATTGTTTGTTTGCAATAAAAGAATCAATTAAAAATAATATCAATAAATGACGACTGTCTGGTATTTTCAAACTAAACTTTTCATACTTTGTCTGGACATGGAAAAAAGCTTATATAAAAATAATGGGGCTATAAAAAATCTGTAAAATATCAGAATTAATTTAAAATTTTAAAGTATAATGATTGGAGTAAATTTTATTCTCTTTGCAGAATTTAGCGAACTGTTGCAACTTTTGGTCTAAACATTTCGGTAACTTATCAAAAATTAATTACAAGAAAAACGCGTTAACATCAGAACAAAGTTGAATTAAGTATTTAACGTCCTCCTGGTTATTATCCAAAACATTAATTTTTCTTATTTAACAAAAAGATTAATTTATGACCTTAAAATCGTCAATGAATCTCTTACAAAACACGTGAATTTAACGAAGTCGTTTTCCCTCTTTCTATAAAACTTTAAAATTTATTTGATAATGCAACTAAAAGCTATTAAAATCAGCCCCAATTTATTATAATTTATGCTTAATTCTTCCCGTGAAACACGAGCAATAAAAATAAAATATTGATAATGATTATAAATTCAAAAATTAGTTTTGTGCCCACAATTTTCCATAAGGTAAAGAATCATAAAAATAGACAAGACAAATAGCAATTTTTTTTTCCGTATATAAAAATGTCCTGTTTATATTTTTAGGATAATTCCCAAAAGGATACCGCAGAAATGTCTCTATATTTAAAAAAAAATAAACCATTGAATTTTTTTGGTGAACAGTCGAAAATTTGATGGGCTTTTTCACATTTTTAGTAAAAAGATTTCATATTCCATCAGTTCTGAGGCTCAAAATTATCCTTATAGATATTAGCAGGGATATTTTTATTTCTGATTAGTAAGCTGACGGTATCACAAATTATACTTTTATTTTTTTTATAACTTTTTTAAATTTTCTATATTTTTTCCCTTCGATTTTACTTTTTTTTTCAATTACTTTTAATGGCTTCAGGTTATATACAACCACCTCCAAAACTCTAACGCACTTTTCTGCCAGTCTTAATGAAGTTTTTGATGGCCAAAGTGTCCTTTTCTATCATACCATATTTGATATTTATCTGTTTGCCATGGTCAGCAACACAGAGACGAAAATGGAAGTGAAAAGTATGGAAAAATAAAACTTTTACCCTAGTGCTTTAAATTTCGATGAGTAATTTCTTCTTAAGTAAATAGAAAAATTAAAATTAGTGATTAATTTTAACACCTAAAATATGCAAATGATTTTTCTTTATTATTTTTATTTCATTACGTAACCAAATTTCACTTTCCATTTTGTGAATTGTGAAATTGGGCGAATAAATTTGACTAAAATATTTTTTTTTTTTTATATATTATTGAATATTTTTTTTAAGGGAAATCTTTTAAGTTAATGAGCCTGAATTGAAAAAGAATGAGTAAATCGTGAAAATTTTAAAGGAAATTTATAGAAGTGCGAGATTTTGAAAATTCATTTAATACTTACTAAATTTCTGATAATTCAATTTTGATTTTAGTGTCCTTGGATTGCTTTTTCTGCTTTGTATCATTACAGGAATTTCGTTTTCTGTACAAAATTTTTCAAATGATTGATAAGATTTTACTCTTTTACTCGTTTACCAGTAATTTTCGAGAGAAAGCTAATACAGCCAGGAATTTAAATGAATCATTTTTATGTACGACTTGCATACAAATTTTGTTTTCTGGTTCCTGTAATTTTTTGATTAATTCTTTACAAAATTAAAATTATAAAATGTAAACTTATTTTTTAAATTATTTTTACTTTCTATATAATTTTTACATCCGCAAATAATCTTTTTAATTTCGTTTTAAAATGTATCCTTTTTCCCGTTAGATCTTTTAAAAATAATTTGGGGAAAAAAGTAATGCATCAATAAATAAAATAGGGATTTTCTTGGTCTGTATAAATCATATATTAGTCTCCACGGAAACCCACCGCATAAAAACAAAAGAAAATTTTAAAAATATAGTAATAAAAATATGGAAAATCATAAAAAAGGAAAGTTTTTTAATCAATTTATACTCTATTTTGAAAAAAATTATGATTTTATAGTTTCCTTGGTATAAAAATACAATTCAATTTTCGTTTAGAAATTGCATTCGTTAAAATTTTATTACTAAATTTAATCCTTTAGTCTTTAGAGAGATGTAAGTAACTTTAAGGATTCCTTTGAATATTTTTCATGAACATTTTATGTCAACAAAGTAATATATTTTAACTCCTTTTTTATTCTAGAGGCGACGTATTTACGTATTCTACGTATTTACGTAACAATCTTCCAATAATTATAACAATATAACAAATTTTTAACAAAATGATACATAAATATTGTAAAATTTCAAAATTTTTCTTTACAGACTCCTGGCACAGAGAAGAAGTCTCCAAATATTACATTTTTATAACTTTATTAAATTAAACTGGATTCAATTTTATTTGAATTACCGAAAAGATTTATACTGTAAAAGTGATTTATTTCAATATGTAAAATAAAGAAAATTATTTGCAAGTAAGTGAATTTAATAATTATATTTATTATATTTCATTAATTACCAAAAAATCTAACAATTAAAAGCTATAATAACGTTAGCTTTGATGAACTCGCGATATAATATTACAATAAATAATTCAAACAATTTTAATGGTTTAAGAAAAATTAAATTATTTACCATTAACTTTTAAATTTATGTTCTGAAAAGTTCAAAAACAATTAAAATTGTATCATTCTTGAAATTTATGTATAGTCTTTTAAGGTTTTTGTTAATCCTTTTACCAAAATCCTTGAATTATTCGTAATAGAAAAATATGTATAATGATGAAAAATTTACCTAAAAATGTTGATATTAATTTTACTTACCTACAATGCAAATTAACAGATAGTGTAATTAAAATTTCCATTTTTTGTTTTCCAGCGAAGAGCAAATATTCTATTGTCGCGCAGCCATAAAATTTAATGAAACAACAAATTACAATATAAATTAAAATTAATTATAATTTGTTGGCATATAAATTGCCATTTAATTACATTTTCATTTTAAGGACTAGAATACTAACTTTATCCTTTCTTGTATAGAATTTTTTATGCCAAGATCAGGTCTAGTCAACCCAAATTGTTGTATGACAGATTTCTGGGAACCATGTAGACATTAAAAATAACCATTTTTAATATCTTTGAAAAATTTACTTTTATTATTGAAATGATATCTGAAATCGCTTTTGATAGTTTTGGCTCTGAAGATTTTCATCTGCAATTCAAGTGTCGATTTAGAAAATTAAAATTAGGTACATCGTTAATGAATTTTTCTCAGCAACATTTGCAATGTAAAGAAGTAGAAAACATTTTTGACGGTATAACAAAACAAAATTGATGCTGCGTGGTCAGCAGATTCTCTAGGACTTATGTTAATACTAAATTTTATGAAGGTTTTGGATACATATTTTAAAGCGTAATCAAGATCTAAATGAAAACTATAAAAATGTAATTGGAAAATTTATTTTGTTGATTTATGAATACCAACACCTTAGAAGATTTGTGAATTCATGCTTAAGGTTATTAAAAATCCTTCAGAAAATTCTATAGACTTTTTTGCGACGTTTTGGCTTTATAAATTATTCCTTTTTCTGAAAATAAAATTATCAAATAAAATCTATCTCGCGTATGGCATGTAATTTTTAAAATAGGGATCAATAACGTTTTTTTATTCATATAGGCAATAATAATTGTTTCGGCATTTCACTTTAACTCATTTTCCAGCGCCTATTTTTATCATATACTTTTAAAGTGTCTTACTTTTTTATATTGTATTCCTGAGACAAAAAATAAAACTTTTTATGTTTTGATGATGGCATAATGTTCTTATGTGGTTAATCAAATCACAAAACTGACACAAAACTTTCTCCATTCCAATTATAAACTTTCAATATAGATTTATAATCTTGCTTTTGAATCCTAAATTATTTTCAGTGAGAAATTATGTAGAAAAAATAAAATTAATGTGATCATGAATAATTTGTTCATACATAAATTGTTAATATTAATTTATGTTGCAGGCTCCCAGTCTATTGCAAATAATAATTGAAATATTTCGGTTGGAACTAACCAGATATTTTCAAAGTTATACAAATATTTAATTTTTTTTTAGAGTTTACTGAATTATTTCCACTTGTCCATCACAATTATGTAGATAAAAATATTATAAGATTTTATAAAATATGTAAAACTTCATGTAATTCCTAAAAATGAAAATCTTTATTGGCCTTTTTTCGAAAATATTTCATTTCCTTCATATTTTTTTTATAAATCTCGTATTTTAAATAAAATTATTTTATATCTAATTAAGGGACATTAAACAAAATGGCTGCATATGTACATAATGTTTTTAATGTTCATGCTAAACATGTACCGTGCATATAATTATCCTTAGAGTGTAATTTTTTGTTTTATTAATTCCTCATTTTCCTTTTTTTTTCTGTCTATAAGTTTAAATATTTTATTTATTTTTTTAAAATGGCTTGCAAATGAATTTAGGCACAAACGAATTTGAAAAATTTCACTTCGACCACAAACCTTCATTTTCTATTTTATAGATATGAAACAAACCTATAAAAAGGATGAACAAGAAATGTCCTCTTAGTAATAAAACAAAAAAAAATGAATTATTAATAAATTATAATTCTTTTTTTAAAAAAAAATCTATTCGAGATAGAAAAATAATTGTAAAAATTAAAACCATTTAAATATGCAATGTCACGATCGGTCTCATTTTTCCTATGAATATTATTTTATCTGCGATTACCAAAATATTTTTTATTATTCTGTATTAGTATTAAATGATATTTTAGTAATTAATGGTTGATTTGGTCCTAAAATATAATAAAATATAAAAAAAAACCATTAACTTCATTGTTATATATAAGTTTTTTTTGGTGGTAAAAAATTTCGCTGACTTTGTCAACCTCTTTACATTTTATAATCCTTGTTATTTTTACATTGGAAACATAATTTGTGGCATATATTTTTTAAATGTTCAAATATTTTTTTTTTATCAAATTTATTGCAAATGTACATAAAAAAATGTAATTATATTTTTTGTTTTACGAAAATTGTGGAAAATTCAAATAAAAAAATTTATCCTTCCACCAATATTTATATAAAATCTATTTATCTAGATAATTCCGAAATATTCAACTTTTATTAGCACAGTGATATGAAAAGGTTTTGAGTATGAGACGATTTATCCTTTATTCATATATTACTTATCGAATCAATGAATCAAGGACTAGATAAATACAGAAAGAGTCTCTAAAAAAAGTTATTTATTTTAGTCCTCTTTTTTTGAAAAAATGGGTTATTACCTGTCCTTGCAGTGGATTATAGGTTTAATATCATGTAAAATTGTTTGTATAAATATTAAATTTAGATAGAAATCTTTTTGGTGCCATTAAAATCTATGCTTTCTTTGCGTGATGGAAAATGACAATTTTCTTTTAAATAATATGAAACAAAGTTATCAGAACAAATAAATTAAAAAAATTAAGAGAAACATTTATTTGCACGGTTTATTTTTCTTCAAATTTTTTGGTGTCATTCTGCCGGGTGAATATTAATTTGATTATATTCGTAAAATTAATTAAAAATAATGTGAAATTTAATAAATTATAACTGATTTTATGCAATCCTTTTATTTTCTTTATATAAACTTGATTTCACCTTATGAACTTACTTATGACAGGTTGCATCAAATTATGATTTTTTTGCTTTATTCGCTTCTAAGTTTGTTATCAAAAATACCGCGAAGCTGAACTACATACTACTATAGCCTTAGCATTTTCTAAAGCAAGTACACGAAATGAACATAAAAGTAATTTACGTTTTATTGGTATAAAATTGAAAATGTAAAGTACCTTTAACAGTATTGTAAGATGTTATATCAAAAGACGAATTAAAGCGAAAGCCGAGTTCGCCCAACTACGCAACTTATGAAAGTCTAATGTTCTATTTGTAAATTTCAAAGTTCAGATTTTTAAGTCCAACACAAAATCTACACTTTTATGTGGATACGAATATTACTAACAAAATCCAAGTTTTTTTTAATAACATGGTCTTAGACGCATGCCAAAGATCTAGTATTCTAAAAAAATTAGAAATAATCAGAAAAATTAGAAAACAACAATCAATTGTGATAGAAATTACATAAAGTAAGTGGAGTTGGATAGGTTAAAATGAAGATAAAATTTTGTAGGATGTATTGAAAATTGAAAATGAGGCCAGCCGAAAATATCATAGAAAATAATATTAGCCAGTACATAAAAATCATGAAAAGAAATAAAAGCGTTAAAATTTAAATTTAATCATATTATGTATATGAAAATGTTTCACAGAGGCTCCGAGTTCCACAGTACCACTACAAGTTAAAAGGAATTAGTAATCGAAGAATTTTATAAAATAATATATAATATAAAAAGTATAGCATCAACAGACAGGGAGGCAGACATTGAATACGGACAGTAAAATCTATTTAAAATTAAGGACAAATAAAATATTTGGATATTTTTTTTAATTATGAAAATTTATTATGCATTTTCTGCCGTACTGTGTCTTTCTTTGGTTATATTTTTGTTACTATACTTTTATCCTGTCTGGATTTTTCTACTTAATTTCTATTATAATCTTTAGAACGAATTTAATAAAATGGATATTCGAACTATCAAAATATGGAAACAGTATTCAAATCTGATTTAAGAAATTCGAGAAAAAAGGATAATTTATAAAAATGTTATAACAATTTTTCCTTAGTTTTCCTGGTTGCATAATAATTTTTTTTTAAATAATTTGTGTACGTGCTGTACTTACATAATTTTTGATTTTTTTTGCAATTCTTATTTATATTTATTTTCCAAAAGTTACCACTTTTATAATTTTCCAAATAATTTGAGCCTTTAATTACACTTTATATACGACAATCATATTTATTAATTCAGGAAGGATGTGCACTTCATAATTTTGTACGTATCCTTTTATACCTACAACTAAATTATGATATAACTTTTGTATACTGGATATTATAAATTTATCTAATTCATGGTGAGATTGTTTCCTTGAAAAGAAAGGATTTTAACGCTGTATTTCTAATCGTTTATTATCTAGTTTGACAATAAGTCGCAAAACTTCTACTTATTCTGAATTATTTATTTAAGAAGTTTATTCTCTTGTCTTGTGATATAATATGTAAAAGAGTTTCTTATCTAACGAAATTATGTTGTTCGAGGTGTTAGTTTTACTGTGAATTACATACTGAAAGTTTGTGACTGAATTATATTTTTGGTTATAATTATCTAATCATAAATATGTGTCTGTTTTATTACAGACAATTTTAAGGATTTTTATTTATTTTATATTTTTTTTTTTTGTTTAATGCTAATTAAACGAATCATTCAAATTTTTAAGGATTTGCTTAGAAAGACATGCAGAATTATAGAAGGTAATATAAAAGGAGTTGAAAAAATTATAAAACCAATGTTTAGTATATGAAATTTCACTTTAATATTCGGGCTATATTTGAACTTTTATCTTAAAAAAATGTATTAAAATTCTGTTTAAGTACAGAATTAATTTTGGTACTTATTACTACATTTTCTATATTTGAAATTGGTCTTTTGATTGTGTAAATATAATTCTAACTTATCAGTAATTTTAAATATGACAGAGGGAATACTAATTAAATAAATTTTTTCTCCTGTGGTTTAACTACTCCAACAATTTTTAAAATTTACATACATCAAAAAGATTAACAAGATTTTTTTTTTAGTTTACAAATTTTGACGTACTTTCACCTCAAATATTAGCTATAACTTATTTCTAAATTTAACTACGAAAATTTGACTACACAAATAAACTACTAATGTATTTTTCTAAAGCTGTAGATGGCATATTTTTACCAAATTATTACAATTATAATATTAATATTTTCTAAAAAAAAGAGGGATAATTTGTATTATTTGATAGCCACCCAAGTGAAACGTAAAAATTGGGTGTTAATTAATGAATCGAATCCTTGTTATCTCACAATCCACACCACACCAAACCACCTTCAACTGTGCATAAAAATTCGTGTATTTCTAAATGAATATTTTCTGTTTGTTTTTAATAATAATAATATTTAAAATTATTAAATTCAGAGTCCTCATACCGTCATTCCACCCACCCATCATTATTCCGTATTAAAATATTTTCAATCCTTTAATAAATGATCCTAAAAATTTGAACCCTTTCGCCAAATATTATTTTTCTAATCATATTTAAAATGTAAATGGTTTCTGGGTAATATTAACCTAACACCAGGACAAATAATGATGATTTTTGGTTATAGCTTTTTATAAATATCCTTTTTTTTTAAATTTAATTTTATGTATTATGTAAATTATGCTACGTTGTTTTTTGTATCAGTAAAAAAATATATTTGTATATTTACTATAAGTGAGAGGTTGTTACAAGATGTTTGGTAAATATGGATTTATATGGTACTAAATTTTGTGGTGGATAAACACCCACTGAAAATTTTGTTCGTTTTAACAATATTTTTAATTTATATTTGTATAAATATCTTACCAGGAAAACTAAACTTAAAATATTGTTCTTCAGACCACCATTTTTATAAACTTTATTTGATATTTGCTCTATCTTGGGTAAATTTTATAAAGGTGGCCTCTAGACTCTGGAAGTGAATAACTTTAATAGTAAAAATATATGACCAAGAACAGATAATTGTAAAATGTTATACTAGACGAATTTAATTAAGAATATTGAAATAATTGGCATTTTATAACGAAAATTTTATTCTGTGATAAATTTTACAAAACTTCGTCCAAAGAAAAGAAACAAGAGAAATGTAAAATATAAAAATTTTCGAGGTTCGTTTAGTATTTCAAATAATTTCTGAAGTAAGAATATTTACAAAATGATTTGGTTGTAAAAATCCAAATAATTTATAATTCTACTCCTTTCTTTTGGAATTCAACTATAATTTTCATTACAAAAATCTGTGATACTAGCACAGTTGCAAAAAATATAGTAAAAGTGATTACTGGTCAAGAGCAGTCATTACAAATACGGTGCAATTGTACCACCCATTTTTGTTAGTGGTTAGACATCAACAGGAAATAATGATGACAGGAAGATTTGAGAATTAATAACAATATTTACATGTAAGTTTTCTACATTTTCGCATTTTGGTTTCTGTACAGAACATTTTTGGATTTCTATATTATTTTCCTTATACTCCAAAATATTTGTGTGTCTAGGAATAATATAATTCAGACTCATGTCAAGAGCATAAACGCTTTGTTCGGTTTAGATATATCACGAAATTTCTTTAACCGCAATATAATAACGAATATATTCAAATGATGAAATGGATAATTTAATGGAAAAAATTTATTTTCTTTATAATTGATATTTTAAAACTATGGCATCACACAGTTACAGAAATAATATTTTACCTAAATTTATATTATACTAAAAGTCCCTTGGGCTTGGGCACGGGTCGAATTAAGTAAAAATTAAAAGATTTTGATGATTAAGTTATTAATCTAAAAGAAAACAATTAGTAAAAGTGGAATTTTTGAGACCGCTGATGAGCATGCGATGCAGAATAATTCGTAAATGCAATACAGAAATTGGCAAAGAGTCCTTCTAATTCTAGTATATATTTATTTATAAAATATTAAACTGGTTTGGACTATCTAAATGTTTTTTTAAAATGTTAAACTTTAATATTCACGTAAAAAGGTTAGAATAATATTTTTTTAATTTAGTTAACATCCGCAAAAAAAATCTACGGGGTTTATCAGTGCCCTAATTAAATTTTAAACCTTTTGCCTCTGTTGTAGCCATTCAAACGAGTTTCTCTCACACTCTTGAACAGGAGTCAATTGATAAAAAAACACTAATCGTTAATTTTAACACAATTTGTTAGGGACTTTGCAGAATTGAACTGGCGATATTACCACAAACAACAGGATTGCATATATGATTACGATGAATTTTCGTTTAATCTGATGGTGATTCAATTAACACTTTATAAATATTGTATAGATATAATCTTCATTCGAAATTAATTTGGTTACACCAGCTACACCAGCTACATGCTGTGTAAAATTTGTTTGCACAATAGCCGATGACCAGGCAAATTAATTCCGCCAAGGGATTTGTACTTTTACAAAAAAAAATTATGCTGTCAGGAAAACTTTTAGTTGGATAGGCAAAAGTGATCAGTTTAAAAAATTATAATTAATTTATTAGAAACTTTGGTTTATTGCAGTACGAGATAGCAAATTAATTGATTTTATATAAGATAAGATAGAAAAATGAAAATTTCTATTAAAAATTTATTCAACTAATAAATTCTTCAACTATAATAGTTCATATTTTCGGTAATTTACTTTAGACTAGACATATATCATATTATTTGCTAAGAATATTCAAAACTAAATTATACTAATTGATTGTGATAATTTCACTTTCAATATCGAATTTGTATTACACGTTTCCAAATTTTCTCACTTATTTTAATTAATTTGGCATTAAGGAAACAAACTTAATGAAATTAATATTTCAACACTGTCGTTACCACATCACCAAACTATCTTAATTTAATATTGTTTGTTATAAGTTTTGCTGGGTGACTAACAAAAATTGTTACCGACATTTTCATAGTCAGTTGAATAATTTTTGTAGATGTTTTTCTGCTAGTAGCCAATAATAATAACAAATTTTACTGTCTTGCTAATTGTTTTTAATAAACATCAAAACTCATTACGAAAATCTTATTTGTTCCCACTATATTTTCAATATGGAAAACTCTCCGGCAAATGTGCTACCTTTCAAAGTCAACTTTATTTGTACTTGTTAGATTTCATGTATTATCGACAGAAGAATTCAAGATTCTTCATTTATTTTTATGTTATATTCGTAGTAGTTTCGCTTCTACTATACGAATATAATTAGTTTTACTTAGTCAGCAAAGGATTGGTTGAAGTTCAGCTGCTCTAATATAAATTTGATTAGCAATATTGTGTAATTAATTATTTATATTTAGTATAAGAATATAATTTTCTTAATTTTCTCTTACCTCTAAGTAATTTATTAAATAATTTTGGTAACATCGATCTCTAAAATGGCACCGTCAAGAATTTCTCATAAGAATAAAATTAAAATTCCAAGTATTCGTACTGTTGTCACGGATATTGCACAGATAAAATCGTAACATAATTTTTGTTTTCTTATTTATTGATTTCGAGGTTTCGAGTATAAGTAGAGCGGAGTTCAATATAATATTATAACTAAAACATATTATAAAAGTGTGATATTTTATGGAAATTTTCATATTTTCAAAGTTTGGCTTCGTATTTCGCAAGATGTTAAAATCAGAAAATGTAAAACATGATTATGTTAACAGTGATTTTCAAAATACTCTATAATAAATGTTGGTCTCTATAGAACAGAGTGTCGAATACGATTTTGTTACAAAGTTGTAACATTTTTTTCATTCATTATTATAAAACAGCACATTCACAAAGCCATAAAATTTATGATGAACAATTTATGATTGTAATATCTTTGCTCAGTTTTCATTTATGTTTCAACTATTTTTTTTTTTTTTGATAACTAAGATAAATTTGTTAAAACAACTGCGTTCAAATAATTTGAAAATTGTGCCAAATTTTATTATTATGTTAATTAAATATATGCATAAAAATATTTTTATTAGTCCGAATGTTTATAGTGTGAATAAAAAGTGTTTTAACATCATCAGTTTTGTCATTGATGAAAATATTTATATAATTTTAATAAATTATGATTTTTAAAACTATAATTGCATAAAATATTGACTAATGTTATTGGTAAATCACAAGACACACTAAAATATTTAATATAAAAATTGATTTAAGATAATTTAATTTGTATTTCCATGATGATTTATAAGAATTGTAGATAGTTAGAAGTTAAAAGGTTGTAAAAGATAGTTTTTATTACTATTAATTTGAGATTTAATACTGCCTAATAATTTGAGATTTAATATTCCACTGAAATCAATTCAATTATTTTACTATTTTAATCTTCATGGCTTCACAAACCTTTATGTCTCATCAATATATTTCTTTCATTTAACACGATCTTGAGCTCTGTGTTGCCAATTTTGTAAACCTAGACGTATTCGAGATATACCTTATGTTCATCTGGTTCTCGGTCTTCCTCTGTGACTTGTTGCTATGAATCATTCATTATCCTGTTCCGTATTCTGATATCTCTTCTAACTACATGTCTTGTCCACCATTTTTTTTGTGCTTTAATCAATCTCAGTACATTTTCTTTATTAAGTGCATGCATATTAAATCTTGCATGTCCAAATATTTCACGTAGAATTTTACGTAAAATATTTTACTATTTATCGACTGTTAACAATCACAGTTGAAGATCAAATACGTTTTACTATAATTTTAAACGTAACTTTTTCTATTTTCTTATTTATATAACTTTATAAGGTACTAAAATTATTTAACCAATTAAAATTTGTTCATTCAACTTTGTCTAAGTTCCACAAAAATTACAGTGAAAAAAAGTTGAACCAAAATCATTGCATAAAAACCAAGAAGTAATTTACAATTCATTTTAATTTAAATTACTTAGAAAAAATACTAGAATCAATATTATTTTTTCCATTTCTCTTTTCTTAAATACACAATATAATTAATATACTAAACCATCTCTAAATGATTTCACATCTAAAATTCCATAGAAATAATCACAATTTTGTCAGCAGGTGAAAGGTTGTAGGGGGCAGGTTCCTGTTCAATTCACCTTATTTAATAAAATATTTTTATAGTTTTATATTTTGTGAGAAATTTAACATTTTATCTAATATTATCTTCTCGTCAGTGTAATTGTTTGTGCCTGTTGTGTAAAGGTTTAATGTTCGATATAGCAATGAACTTTAGCGAAGTAATAATCATAATTTTATGAATAAAATATTAATAATTTTTTATTATTATTTTTTATAATATAGAAAAAATAGGGTCATTGTTATTTGATTTTTACTTTTTCACTTTTGTTATTATCTGCGGCTAAAGATCTATAAATATTGGACAAATGAGTTCCCAACAACATGGAAAGCGGTACACCAATTCATTTAAATATCTTTAAATGAAGCAGCCATGCGAAACACATTTGAAGAAAAAATTATGAGCGAGAATTTGTACATAAAAATAAAATTGAAATAGTAAATTTATAAAAAAAGTTGTCATTTATTTATTTAGATGACAGCAAAATGACTTTTAATACTATCAAAATTATTTTACAAAAATTATAAGTTTTGTTATTTTATGTATTTTTATGTTTTAAAAAAACATATTTATGAGGATAAGATTTTACGTTTTATTATGTTTCATTGTTCTCTATCGATAATACCCGGTATAAATACAAGATTTCGGTTCACAACACCAGTTCGTGTTTGGTTATGGCCACATTAATGAATAATTATTATATTAACAATTACTAAGAAAATTTATATGTAAAATTTATATGCATGGAAATTTTGTTTACTATAATATAAAATTTTAATCATAATTTATTTACTTTTATTAGTTTTTTTTTTAAATTTTGTTTTAATTTTTAATTTAATACCAAAGATTAATTTTTTCCAGTAAATTTAATTATATTTATTGTCACAAATTCAAGAAGAAAAGATGAAATCATGTTTAAATATCAAATCATGTATAAAAATTGTGATTTGAAAGTAAATTATTAACTGAATTTAAAATTATATTTAATATAATATTCAGTAAATATAAATTACAAGTAACAAGTAACTTCCAATTCAATTTATACTGTTAAAGTTAAAGTGGCTAGTCCCCAATTAGCGTATATTCACCATTTTGCTACCACTCATACTCATGAAACCAGGCTAGGTTACGCGGTGGAAAGAGGTAGTTTAGATCCACCTCGTGCTATGCAAGAAGTTTGCTTCGTGGGTTGCTTCGTAGTTAGATCGCTGATTTCGGGTATAGGCTACCAAAAGAGTTGTATCTGGCTATGGCCACTGTAGTGCACTTGTAAATTTACATACAAAATCTAATTAATTTGTTAATAATGATTATAAAATCTAGTAGGAAAATTTCCATTTTTGAACGGTGGTAAGGTAGTAGTAGAACTATAGCATATTTGTCATCGATATCGCTCTAAGTTGAATCAAACGATTAAACTTAGATATGATTTTAAGACTGAGGAAAATACTAATTATTGAAGCCATTTGCCAACAACTTAAATGTTTCACTATTAAAAGTCATTTAGCTTGTTTGAAATTAAGAGTTTATTCACGATAAAGAAACGTATCGTTCGAAATTCAAATAAAATTAATTAGTAGTTTCAATTTTATTTATTTCTTAACAATGTCACGAAATCGTTATCAATAATTTCGATGAGGCCAATACTCGAAATGTAGCCATTTAAATGAATTTAGTATTAAATTTGTGAATAGCTAAATATTATTTTTTTATTTTATTAATTTCCTTGTGTTTAGAATTGGGTAGAATTAATATTTGTTTGTAGAATTGGGTAGAATTAATATTTTTTAAAAAATATAATATACTTTCCGAATTATTTACATCCCCAGTAATATCAGCGACAAAAATATCTTCTCATAGAACCGATGTCTGAAGGGTGCTGATGGCTGCTGCTCTCGGAAAGTAAGAAATGAAAATTAAAGAAATTTGATAAAATATAAATTTGTAACAATTTTCTTACTAATACCCATCGCTATTCTCTATTGGTATGAGATATGGCATGAGAAATATTTAGTATAGCATAGCTTAGTGTACAACATTAAAATAATATCTAATATCTGTCTTAGCATATCTATTTTTATGTTGACAGTTAAAATTGAATTTTAACGTCTCCAATTTTAATTCAAGTCTTTTATTTTCGAAAATATCATATATAATTGGATTTAACATCAAATTGTTTCACAAAAGTAAAATTTTCCATTTGAGAAGTTTTAACCAGTATTAGCTCATTGTCAGATGCAATTTCGTCCTCCTGACAATTTTTTTTTTCAGTATATATTTTTTAAAAGTTATTTAGAAAAATATTTTATAATTTAATATTCATTTCTATGGTCACGTTAAATAATTAGTGATAACAACGTTGAGTAATTTTGTTGAGTCCACTATTTACAATAATAATACAAATATAAATTTCTATTAGTAAATATATCAATCAAACAATTATTCCAGTAATTAATTTGCTTCAGGTAATTATTATAAATAAATTGATTATTTTTCCATTAAATAAAATTTATTCCTTCTTACGAAAATATGTCCAGGTGTTAATTTTGTACACTCTCTCAGTGAATACGGTTACAATAACCTGTCGTCATAAATGGTTTAACAAATGCAATGATTATTTTCATCAATATTTTATTATTAATTATTGAATTTTGCTTACAGGTATTGTGGAAAAAATATTAAGGTTTATTAAGGTTATATAAAGGCTGATATAAAAACAAAATTTAAAATTTAAATTTTATTTTGACTACTATGATCAATAGTATACTTAGTGTTGTTCAGCTGAATCTTTAAGGATTCACTAATTATGCCTAAAAAAATTAATGTTGTTTTTGTAAGTATACAGTCTGTTATACTATACTGTTTCACTGCGGATTAGTTCTAAATTTCTGACTACCTCAATCAATCATTTCACTTGTTTTAAGCTGTTTAGATCTTGGAATAAAGTTTAATACCACTAAAATGATCTCAATGTATGGCAATGTAAAGCTACATTATTTAGAATATATGTTTCTAAGTTACTGCACTTTTAACCGAACTAGGATACTCACAAAAATTTATAGTGTTTCGCCAATTCATAAATTTCACAGCAAATTTAGTACGTGGTGGCGGAGTAGTTCTAATTACGTGGATATGTTATACATTCAGTAGTAAGTGTTGCTTCGAGCAATTAATTATATAGAAATTATTAATTTATCTTAAATCTGAACTATCTGAAATAGTTAATATTTAAAGTAAGATATATACAATTTAGATAATGCTGTGAGTTCAGAAATGAATAACTTATTAATAAATTTATATGCTACACATTTTTTTGGTCTTTGACCTCTTGAAGGATTAGAAATATTATCCGAGTATTAACTTCAATTTTCATAATAAATATTTCTGGATCGTTTTAACAGAGACATTTTACATCCCACCGAAACCTTTATGCAAAATCATTTTATAATGAAAAATTAATGTAATTTGTAATATTGAATTATATCCTCTTAAATATATAAAATTTATAAATATAAAAAATCTTTTATAACATAATTCACACATCAGAATAATTAAATATAAATAATTATTTCACTATAAAAGAAATATTTATACGTATTTCAAAATTGTACTAACAAATTTATTTAGTATTACCCTAATAGAAATGACTTTTATACATGAATTATTTAGAAGTATTTTTTATAAAATTATATCGCACTTCGATAGTGAACCATTTACAAAAAGAACCTAAACTTCACATAATATATTTTGAGTAAAGAAATGTTCACATCAATAATTCTTTCGCAATCTAAATATTTAATTATACTAGTATTAATTTTCTAATGAAGTGACTCTTGTAATAAAATTACAGAGTTTTTACACTAACATACAAAATATTTCTATAGTTATAAATTCTTAAATCAATTCTTGCAGAATTAAGTATCGTTATTTATTACAAATTATAAATTACAAAAAATAATTATTATATCAAAGGTTAAAAATATATTAATTTACATTACTTTTTAATGTTACATTTATGCTTCTAAAATTTTGTAAAATCAAAGCTTAATGTTAAAAATAATAAATAAGAATTAGCGTTTCCAAATATTACATGTAATTTATAAACATTGACATTATTAAAGACTATGTGAATGTAGAAGGTATCGAAAAACCAAGTGGTCAGCGGCTAATAACGATAAAAAGTTTATACAAATATCCGAAAAAAAGTAAACTTTAAAACTCTCTTTACGAAGTATTATATATCTAAGACCACAAATCTTATTAAGGAAATCTAGCAAAACGTTTCATTATTATTTTTTCTATATCTAAAGAGATACCTACAAAATATGTTGAAGAATACTTATTGCATTGGTCACTAATAATATGCCTCATTACTGTGGCTATATTGTGAAATAATTATAAATGTAAGTTTTAAATACCTCTTAAAAAGACCTGCGTTTAAGAAGTAACAAAATTGATCCCTCAGATCAGATTATAAAAAGTAATGTCAATAATTTGGTGTTCTACCTCTTTTCCAATTGTAATTCAGAACATTTCAACGTTCGTCGAATTGCAGCATTTTCCACAACAAAAATTTTATGTATGGAACGTAGAAGATGTTAATTTACTTTATAGTTAGCGAATGTTAGGTAAAATCGCTTGCAAAAAATGGGTAATAAATTGGTAAATTTTTAGAGATTGCGGCAGATAACACAACTTACCATTGAAACAAGTAGTAATAAATGAGACGACCTATTTATTGCAAGTGATTTTACCTAACATTCGCTAACTGTGAAGTAAATTAACATCTTCTACGTTCCATACATAAAAATTTTGTTGTGGAAATTGCTGCAATTCGACGAACGTTGAAATGTTCTGAATTACAATTGATATTTTCTAAATTACAATTGACTAATCTGAATTACAACTGATGATTTCTGAATTACAATTGAAAAAGGTGCAGATAATTTATGTTCCAGATTTAAATCTAGACCAGATCAATTTTTATTATATCTTTAATAAAATTACTTACACAAAACGGAAATATTTTCTTTCTATTAACCTGCTAACAAATTTCCATCTTTATGGAATATCATTTAAAACTTTTAATTAAAATAAGCAATATAAAACGTGATTCATGTAGTCCAAATAATGGATTATTATAAATGATAAAAGGTTAAAAATTAACTATTTAGCTAGAATATTATAAATAAATATTATATTCATTAGATCCTTTTCCTTTGTGACCTCTGGGATTCGGATATTTACATGAAAAATAAAATTATAAAATAAAATTTTTATAGTCCTGTCCAAATAATTTTTATTAAGGATATATATATGAAGAAATATATAAAAAAAGTTTCCTAAATTAATTTATATTTTTGTAAAATTGTAAATTTAAATTAACGAATCTTTATAATATTTCACTGCTGAATAAAACTTGGAAATGTTTTTATATTATTGTAATCCATACCCAATTGTTTTGTTGTATAAAATATTCCAAAAGAATTGTTGTTGAATCAGTATTATACTATTAATTATTAAAGGACCACAAGGATCTCTATAGTAATTTTATAGAAAGCATAAAATTTCTAACCAAATGAAACAATCCTTTTCATTAGCATAATGAATTGGTTAAAACATAAAACCATTTTTTTATATATATTATATAAAATTATATAATAAAGATCAAGTGAACTGAAAAATTTTATATTTAAAATAATTTAGTATCCTGTTTATTGTCCTTGTGACGATATTCAATTTTATATAAAATATATTTTATTTTTATGTAAAATTGTACTATCAAAAAAATGAACATAAAAATATCTTTCTTTTTATTTATGATATCGTTTTTGTTATTGCAAAATTCCACAATTTCCACAGTTTGCAATTTAACCTTTTTTTTTTTTGAATATTGCTTTTATGGAAATAAAAAGGTCGTTTGTATAATCCTTAAAAACAAAAATAACAATTCCGTTCAAATATTTCATATTTTTTTTTATACATTTTCTTTTGGCAATATTTTAATGGACCATAGACAACAGTTTATCTGCATATATTATTTACTAAAAAACTATATTCAACTCAGTATATTCAGTAAATGGGAACGCTTTGACAATTCCTTAATATTTTCTATGATGAACCATTAAAAATGTTTACAGAGTGAATTGGTAATAATTCCAATATATAAAAATGATTTCGTTCATTGATTTATGATTTAGTTTGTCTGGTACAGAGTTGTTAAATAATGCATTAAAAGTAATGCATTATTATTACCGAGTAATGCTGAAATATAATGCATTATTTTTTAAAAAGTAATTCTGTACTTAAATTTTTCAATAATTATTCATTACAGTACTTAATACTTCAAAGTACTTCACCATAAAAATGTGAAGTATTTGTAATGCAGTAAAAAAGTAATTCAAAAATTTCAATATTATTGATGATAATGCATTACTCCATTACCAGTACTGTAATGAGTAATGAAAATATTTAAGTACGCCATGACAAGTAAATGCAGTAAATTAATTCAATTTGAATTATTTGGTAATGATTCGCTAATGCAGTCCGAATATAATGCATTACTTAACAACTCTGGTCTGGTATCGGTTTATATTGTAATTTATGATTTTTTTTACATGCCATAAAATTATTATTGTTTGCGTATACGTAGAGGTATAAGTCTCTTTATATTTCCCAGAGTCATTATTTCTAAACCAAAATGAACTCTTCTACTGGATTTAACTGTTAAAAATGTTTATAGCTCACCCTGTATTTACCATATAAAAAAGTGAATATGTAATAATAACAATAAAATTATGTAATATACAAAAAAGTAATTTATAGCAAAGTTATTTATTATTTATAAAATTATTATATGTGAAAATATTCGACAACATTTTGAAATTATATTTGGAAAATATATAATGAAATTCTTTTCAATATCAACAATTTGTTTTTAAATTATATTATTATTCAAATGTTTTTTTTTTACATTATTGCCAGCCTTTGTCATAAAAAGAAGGCATTTTATTATCGATTTACTATTTCATCTTAAATTCTCCACTAAGCTGTCATTAATTAAAAATAATCAAATTATAATATCTATAATAATTGTAAGTCAGGAAATAGCCTAGTTTGTAATATAATATAGAAAATATGAAGTTTTGTGTATCAGCTCATTTTGAAATGCTAATTTACTTAATATTCAACTTGTACTTAAATATTTATTAACCTTCAAATTTAGATCTAATCAGAAAGTTAATAATAATTGGAATTGTTTCTCCTACAATTTCAATATTTAATATTCAAATTGATTATTTGATATTTTAATTTATTGCCATAATGGTATGAACTATTTCTATAATACGTCAAAGATAATTTTAAGTTATTGCTGTAATTGATAAAGATTTCAATAAATTTCCTATTATGTTATTTGTGTAGAATCTATTTGTAGTTATGCTAAAATTAAATTTATAAAGTTCTGTAATTTTATATCAATTACAATCGTTATTACGAAATTTAGAAATTTCGCCAATTCAAAAATCTTAGTTTGAGTATGTGTTATTGATTGATTTAAATCTTTTAATTTTAATTCAATGAAGTTGAATGGTGACAGTTCTTGTTACGCAATATTCAGACGTACGGTGAATGTACTGTGTACTTTTTGGATGAATCAAGTATCTAATCCTCATCACCTTTCTATTACCAACAAAATGCGGACCTAAGAAAGCGACTGATTATTTGATTTATCAGCGAAAACAAGTATAAGTAGTCAATATTAAATGGAAACATAAAGAAATACTGTAACTTTTATGCATAAGTTTTGAGTTTTGGCATCTTATTTTTTAACCTTAATCTTGAATTATTGTAAACTGAAAAATAATAATACAATTCGCAATTGATGAAGCTCTAATGATATTTTCATCACTGAAAATAAACATAAAATGTTAATAGATTACAAATTAACTACGTTATCCAAGCAGTTCCACTATTTCAAACGTCCAATATTTCTATACAATTTCTATACATTCCCTTTATAAATAAAATCTTAAATCAAAAAAATTAAATAAATTAAAAAATATCTGAAGGTAAAATAATTAATAATAAATTTTTGAAATATCCAAATCCAAAGATAAAATATTTCCCTAAATCCAAAGTAAATAAATTTCAGTAATTTTTCTTATATATTTAAATTGTATCTAAGATATTCATAATGTAAATACTTCTTGGCAATTATAATCGAAATTATTATCAAAAAAAAAAAATGTCTGTTGTTTTTTTCCACTACTATGAGACATAATCGTAAGGATATTTATGCTTAGTACGCTATTTGACCTTAGAGCACAAATCAAATATAAATTTTTTTATTGCAAGATAATATTTTTAAGTAATTGCTTGTTGATATTAAATTTTACTGATTGAATTAATATAGAACTTAAAAAAACATTTTAATTTAATTCTTATTTTTATGAGACGACATATTTTTTATTTAGTTTTGATTTATAAAAATCAGGGACAAATTTGTCTTGCTTTTCTTCTATACATTGAAAAGGGACTCGTGAATGTTTGGTCTTGTCGTGGAATTTTATTTTATATTTATTATCCGCGAAATAAAAACAAAAATTTATCTTTGAATTGTAAAATATTTATTAATTTAAAAATAATAAAAAAAATATTTTCGACTATGATGCTGAATGCTATGAAATTCCATTTAGACTTTTACATTTTTAATGTAAGTTATTTAATACATTTGTGTTTTGAAGACGAATTCATCCCTTCAATTACTATGTAAATAGGGTAAAATATGAAAAAAGCATTTAATATTTAATTCTTAAGTTTATTGAATATTTTCTAGTAATTATTTTTAAGTTACATTAACATAGAGGGACAGTGCAGAAATATCAAAACAGTGAGTAAACAAGAAAATTGTCATATAATTAAAATCTTGTCAAATTTTGGGTACTTAGGGTTTAATTTCGTATTTTAAACTGAAATCTAAGATAAATTAAGTTTCAAATTATAATTTGCATAAAATTTATTTATTCAATTCAATCTTATTCGAATAGCTTCCTTAGTATAGTGAAATATAGCCTACTTTAAATAATAGTGAAAAAAATATTTGGAATATTTATTTTAGCTTTAACTTTAATTAAATAAATTAATTTTCAATCTCATGTGATGGAAACTATGACTGCAACTATATTAAAAAGAGTATAGAAAATCAATATTAGCTAATACCGGATTTTAAGCATTAGATACTTCTGTAACTAAGATTTATCTCTGAAAGAAATCCTAAATTAAAGTATATTGCGAAAATCGCATTATTCTTGAGACATGTCTGATAGAATTGAAATTTTGCTTAACCTCGAATATAATTTCTAATTAGTTTTCGATTAGAATATAATTTCTATATCAATACCGACAGAACTTAAAATATTTTGTCGTTCGAAATTTAATGTTGTTTTAAAAATAGCATACCGAATTTAACAAAATCCGTCATAAATTTTAGAATAATAATTTCAGCATGATGTCTCGTTAGAATGAAAAATTATATTTAATAATAATTTTATCAATATTTATTGTTTTAAAAATGATACCTCACGATTATTGATTGGGAACTGTGAATAACAACATGCTGGGCACCATTGAAACCAAAAATGAAATTATTGTCGCGATTTAACTGTGATAAAATCACAACATTCATTTTTTATGTGTGATGTTAAGTTTTTATTTTCAATGTTTCTGAAAAAAATCTGTTCTTTCAGATTGGGGTGCAATAAACATTACCCAGTGGAGGCAGCTTGTCAAATGATTTTTTTTTTTAACTAAAAAAAAATAATATTTTTTCTTATTTTTCAATGCTACAAGTTGTAGCTGTATCGTATTATATTTAATATTGAATTCCAAATAAATGAATTCAAGATCAACGAAGAAAAAGACATCGTGGCTTGTTGTCTTATTCATGTACCAGACTTGAGATAATCTTTGTGATGTTTGTTTTTAGATAGATTTTTTTTGTTTTGTTTTGGTTTTCATAAAGAATGAAAATAATTCGGAACTCCCGCCTAGCCATAAACAACAAGAAAATATTTCAGAGACAGGTTAACAAAAAATTGTTTGCGGTAGCGTTCAAACTTCATGTTGAACATAAAAAACGTGATGACCAATTTGTATGTTAAAAATATTTACAATATTTTTACCTATATACAAATTACAAGACTAGAAGCTTTTTTTATATAATCTTCACGGGCATAAAAGTGTAAATGAAAATAAAAGAGAAATTTGTTCAATTAACCCATTCAGTATCAAGTTTTTTCAAGTGTACTGCGGTTGCTGATATGAAACATTTCGTATGAAAAGAGTTTAACTAAACTATAATATTTTTGTAAATCATTATTTTTAACAGCATCAATAATAGAAGATCAATTGTATTCAATTAGAAGAGTATTAAGAGTACTTCCCTACGAACAAAATTGATTTTCTTCTGATCAAACGTTGTAAACGATTGAATTTCTGAGTTACTAAATATGCTGGTAAAGATTAATTAATTTGAAATAGATAAATAACCAAATTCTTATTAAACAAATTATGAAAATTACTCGGAAGAGAACATAATTATCCAAGTAAAAAACAAATAAAAATCACCTTTTTTTATGTAATACCGACAGAAGTACCGCCAGATTATCTCGTCCTTTTTGAAGTTAGTGTATAATAAAATAGTTCTTTTATTGAATATTTTTTATGGTTATGATTTTTATTACTTAGAGAGGGATATCCGTTTTAAATATTTAATGTTAGTCGTTCCTTTTTATAGTTCCTAGCTGAATCTTAACAAAATAGAACAAATAATTTCTTTGTATATTTATGATTTTCATATATGACTTTAGACCTAGGCATATTAAAGACAAATTTTTGTTTAAATAATTATTTATACAAAAACGTTTATGAAAAGTAATATAGGCATAAATTTAAATAAATATATCAACAAAAAAAAACAACCTGTTGATTTTTAACAAGAATTATTTCAAATTGTCAACTTAGATAACGAAATTTATGATTTCATTTAATATTTAGATACAAATTTAAATATTACTATAAATAAAAATGATTATTGTTTTTGAATGAAACAATTATTATTCTTATCATCTAATAAAATATCACCTGGTGACAGGTGATATTTATTTAATTATTTATATATTTTTTTATATAAATTACGATTTTTGTTGTCATGTTCAAAATTGAGCATCAAAAAAATATTTATTTAATTTATTTAATGTTGACATTTTAATAAATGAATCGAGATCGAGAACATTTTCTTATCATAACTAAATCGTTCAAATAAATAAAATAATTAAATTATTAATTTTTATTATTTTAATGATTTTGGAATTTAATTTAATTTTGTTTTTTTCTTATTTTTGATATGATTTGTAAAATTTGTAATTTTCATTAAAGTTATTATCATTTCAAAATTAATTGTTTAATATGCGAGATTTATGAATTTTAAACTGCTTATTTTGATAATTATTTTGTTTATGTAACTCTTAATCTACATATTTAATTTTAAATAATTAAATATCAGAATTTTTAGTAAATAAAGCTATTACGTAGTCTATACCTTTTCCAATTGTAATTCAGAAAGTATCAATTTGAATTCAGAACATTTTAACATTTCAATTGGATCTTTCATTACGAAATAAATACCTCCTAACCGCAACACACATACTGTCGTTATCTGGTAAGTTGTGTTATCTGCCGCAATCTCTAAAAATTTACCAATTGATTACCCATTTTTTGCAAGTGATTTTACCTAACATTCGCTAACTATGAAGTAAATTAACATCTTCTACGTTCCATACATAAAATTCTTGTTGTGGAAAATGCTGCAGTTCGACGAATGTTGAAATGTTCTGAATTACAATAGGAAAAGGTAGAAAAAAAGGTTTTACACGCACCAATTACTAGAAGTTAATACTCAAATTATAGATCCAATAAAAAATGAATGAATTTTAACTTTAAAATTTTAGATTTTTTGGATGTTATATAAATTTTATATAATTAGGAATCTTTAATAAAGACTTATTGAGTTTAACGATATAAAGAAACTTTATATATTGGGTGAGTTTTGAGCCTCTCAGTTACAATCATTGTCATGTTGAATTACACCAAAAATTGTAGAAAGAACAATAATTTATTAAAAAAATTGTACTAAATTAATTATAAGATTACTAAATTTGTAGTTTTTTAAATTAATTTTATACGCTTGCAGTTACACTATCAACGAAATTGTCAACTTCTTGGAATGGATTTTAATTGAATGTAATTTGCAAATAGAGTAAAGTTAAAATTAATTATCAAATTAATTATTTGTCGACTTTATCATTAATTATGTCGAGTATGAAATTTCATTTCTATTGCAAATATTAATCAAGTTATATTAAAATAAAGACTTTTACAAAAAAATTTAAAATGTGAAGTGGTAATTAATGAAGAATTTTTGTCATATTTCTGAAAATTATTCATAAGTTTAAGTATGAATTAGATTCAGTTGATTTGATCATGATGTCCATAAATTGTAATATAAAAATTTCATAATTTTAAATAATTTAAATAAAAGAATTTTTCTTATTTGATACTTTTGAGTCCTATAAAGTATATCCTAGCGTACACACTTCACTTTCTACCTCTTTCATTCAAGTATGAAAATTTATTAACAAAATAAGGGATAATTGAGTGATTACAGTCCCAAGTATTAAAAAATACGAAACATTAATATCAAAAAGATTAAACTTGAAATTTTTTTTTATCCCTTTTTTATATTCTTGAATTTGATAACCGAAATATAAAAAAAATTGTAAGGACTATTCAGGAGCAGGCGTCTTTTAATTAATTTATAAAAACTCTTTTCAATTTCATTGAATTGAATTTGTTATTTTTATTATTTTATCAAGAAGGAAATAAGGATTTTTATGAAAAAAAAAAATTATCATTAAAACACAGAACAAAAGTTACAAACTTTGACGACATTTTATATAAAATGGCTCAAGATTTTCAAGGAAATGGTGAAAAAAATGTAAGTTTGAAATTAAGTGTTGATTAGTCAGTATGCTATTGACCCCCAACCTAACCAGACATGACGTACTTGTTTTATGGCGCAAGTGACTTTATGGTAGATGAATTCTATTAGGCATTGATGATTCAGTATGTTTTTGACCGCCAACCTAACCAGACATGACATACTTGCATAGATGAACAACACAACTTTATAAGTTCATGGTTCATATACAATCAAAACAGGTTTTTTTCTTAAATTATTTTAAAAATATTGAATCCTGAAAACTCGTAGCACAATAAGCGCTGAACTAATATTAAAAAAATATTTATTATAAATCTTCAAAACTTTAAGTATGCTGACTCTTGTCTATTTCAATTTAATTAATTAAATAAGTACTATTACAACAGTCAATTTCATACAATTTCGGTGATTATTGAAATTATTTTTTTTATTTAATATAATTAATATTTATATTTTAATATTTTTGAATCAATATTTATTATAAAATCTGAATTTGGTACGATAAATTATTGGTATTGAAAGCATTTTTCTTGGAAGAGATCATTATTAATAAGTTTTCTCATACTTATAAATAAATTTACCATAATTAAGGAATTTTAAATTAATCTATCAATTCTATAATAAATTTAAAATTTTAGGGAATTTTCAAATGTAATCTTATTTAGTATGTAACTCCCATACCGGCTTTAAATAACTCATATTCGTAAGTATTTGAATTGTTTGTAAATATTCCATAAGTTTGGTTTTAATTTACATGTATAAACGTTAGACATGTAGAAAAATTGTATCCTTGTTAAAAGCTACTTCTCTTTTTCAAATTCGCTTGCGGTTCTTAGATGTATTTTATTGTAATTTTTATCGCGCAAAGAAGTGCAAGTTTTCCACGCAATAACGATGGTAAATAAATTTTTTGAAATATAAATGGTAAAGTGAATTTAAATATGTTTCGAATAAAAATAATTTGCGAAATTAACTAGAACTGCGAAAATGGCGGTGTATAAATATTTTATTGCAAAAAATAAAGAATTTTTGAATTTTAAGGGGCGATATATTGCTTTGCAACACATTCATTTCAAGATTAAAAGCATTTTATATTAGGTATAAAGATTACGATTGTAGTAACAAATTGAGTTTATTTCCTATATTTAATAATTGATATATATACGTAAATGATACGAAATCAATAGAATAATAAAATATGATCCCTGGGGATATTAAAATTTGTATTTTATTAGTAACGATTTAATCATTCTTTTAAAAAATTTAAGATTTCTAAGAAGCATTTAACAAATGAGTATAAAAATGGATCGTCAATTTGAAGAAATATGTATAAAAACAACTTACTGACAAACCGTCATGATAATTTAATACCAATCATTCCATCCAAAATTGGTTCGTATTCACTATATTATTAATTTATTTACATTCTCTTTTTCGCCATTAATGCGAAATATTTATTTTTTCAATCGGTTTTGAATTGAACAAAATATTAAATGTATGTATTCCTGATCCTTTCCCAAAAAAAATTGTCATAATTTTTTTTTTCTGAAAATTAATCTTAGTTCATTGTTGATTACTTATTACGTAATAAACAACCCAGGTTAATATATTGCGTGTAATCTTCGTGGTAAAAAAAGAAAACTAAGAAAAAACTACCTGTATAATCAGTCATGCATTAAACACAAATTATAAAATATGAAGAATACACCTGTACTTTAAGTAATCAATAATTATAAATATCCCCTATCGAAAGGTGCATTTTCATTTTGAATAAACCAGACAAAACAATGTTTAGACTGGCAGTCAAACAGAAAGTTTGAAGTGGTTTTTAGGAAGGTTCAATAGAGCATGTCATTTTATATAAGCAACAAGTGTGTAATTACAATTAATAAATAAAAACGATCAAATAATTGAAAATATTCAGAATATTTTTTGTTTTTGTTTTTAAGATATGAAGATGCAAACGAGGTTCATATATTTAATATTTCAGTTAATATGCAAAATTATTTTGAAATTTACATGTACGCTGAATAATAGATTCCAAATTTTCATTCAAATCAAATATTATTCGAAAATTCGTTCATAGAACGTATATAAAATGATACAATCGTCATTCAGTATTAAACCTTTTTTTAAGGTATCCTGTTTTCGTTATGTTATACGTCTTTCTATTAAGAAAAGTACTCATATTTTTCATTGCTTTATTAGACTGTGTTACAACAGAATTAAAGTACCTAAAACCTGAAATAAATGAAATTTTAAAAATGTCATTGATTATAGCTTCTGGTTATTGACGATACGTAAATTATTACACACTGTTTACAGCATTAAAAAATGGTATCATGCTGTTTTTGTTGTCTTTTTAAATAATAAAAGTTGCTGCATTTTTAATATAGAAATCAATATTACCCGAATCTTGTATTGAAGATCAAATTTATATTATTGCTAAACATTATTCAATATATTTGATACATAAAGTAGGACCCATCTAATATGTGAGCATCGGCTAAAGTTGATTTTTCGGATGTTTCTTTTAATTACTTTATTGTTTAATTTTTTAGTCTACAAATTACAAGTTAACAATAAAAATCATCATTCAGAAGTTAATGAAAATATATTGTAATTAGTAAATCGAAGGTCCTATAAAGTAACGACAAATTGTAGATATAAAATATATGCATAGTTTAATGAAATACCCAAATCCTTTTACAGATCATTTAATTAATTTCAAATTCAGAGGAGCTTGTATCTTGCAGTTATGATATTTTCAAATATCATTATTAAAAGGTTTACTTTTTTACTTTTATATAATTGTTCTTCCTTGAAAATACAGATAAAAAGAAACCCGGCAAAGTGATATCGTTCATTAAAGAAGTGCAGGATTGACCGACAAGCTGTGTATAACACGCTCACCCTCCTTTAAAACCAACCTACAAACTCAAAATTTATATTTCGACAGCATATGTAAACCAAATTCAAAATTATTGGTAATTAATAATGAATTTATTTATATTTAATATATTAAATGGTCCAGGAAATATAAATAATTTGGCGTTTTTTCCAATAAAAAAAGGTCAATACCATTAAAAAATTACTTTAAGTTCATTTTACGGTATATATACACCATAATTATAGAAAATATCTATAAATATTAAACGGAAAGATACTAAATATTTTTTATGATACCACAAAAAAATTTATTTTGTAATGCGTGTTCCGAAATAGTTAATAAAAATTCCATAAGAAAAATTCTTTAATCTTCAATTTATTTGATTGATTTGATTTTTGATTGAAATTTCTAATAAATTTTTATATATTCATTTTCAAAAATATACAAATTATCGGTTCGCGTTTTAATATAATTTTTTTTTTCTAGATAAATTATGATTAAGGTAATATTTATTATTGATCAATTCGAAATATAAATCGTTGACGGCATGAGATTATTCTCAATAAATATTATAAATATATCGTGAATCAAATATAATGAATAAAAACAACCGTCAATCAATCATAAAATTAATTAAATTAGATATTTTCAGGTTTGGCAAGGTAATTGACCAAAAATATTTTTACCAGTTTTGGTTATAACAAATTATTAAACATGCAATTATGATAGAAACTAAAGATTTTATTACTCATTCATGGTAATTATCAAAAGCAACGAAATTCAATTTAATATTTTTTTTCGTTTCTACGAAGTACGTTCAATAAGAGCAACAAGATAAATAAGTTTAGAATGATTGATTTTATTAATTTAACGAAAAGGATTGAACAAGACCAGTAGCCATAGTAAAAGTAAGTGTACGAGTACATAGACCCCCCACAAATTATTATATCAAACTAATATAAAAGAAATTTTGTTGTACAGTGATTGATAAATCGAAATTTTGTTAAATAATGAAGAATAATATAATAACTCAATTCATCACTTAAAAATTAATCAGTTTTAGTGGACATAAGAAGAAATTTACTATGTATAAAGAATATCATAAATATCTGGTTGCAGAAATATTTCGTAATGAATTTTTGCCATATTTGGTTGCAAAAAAAATCGGTTTAATGGAAAATAAGAAATCGATAAAATATAATGTTCTTCCTATATTTGTACTTCCATAACTTTGTGTACCGATTTGATCATTTTATCTTATTACGATTATGGGGATTTAAATGTTGTTCAATTCATCAAAGCTCGACTTTTGTAATGGGCTGTATACAATCCTAACAAAACAATCAATAAAATATTGCCAAGAAACCTAAAGCATACGTAATAGGGGAAGATCAAAATTGATATGGAAGTAATAATTTTATTTTAAATCAATTTAATTCAACTTTCGAATGTCGTTAGTAAATTTATGATTAAAGAAATTTCATTTTGATATGAACGCAAGAATCAAACTGTGAAGATTTGTAAGTGTTAAAATAATTTTTAATCATTTATTTATAATGGTAAAACGTAGACAGAATTGGTTAAAGTTTTGTAAATAATTTATCATTCGATGGAGTACTGATTTAATTATAATTGAACTCTAATACAACCATAAAGTTATTTTTCGGATGTATTCCTATTTTCCGGATTTTAAAAGAAATATTTAAAAATTATGAAATTTGATTTTCATTTTTTTATATCTCAATTTTTTACCTTTAATATTTTAAATCTCGATTCATCAAAATTTAATGCTTTGTTTTTATATCCTTAAAGATTTTCTTTGACTTATTATTTCCTTATAAAATAATTTTCCGCATTTATAATTTTCTTAATCAAAAAATCTGAAATGAAAATAACTTTACTTACAGAGAAAATCTCATTCCTCAATTTATTTTTGTTTTATTAAAAATAAAGAAAACTGAAATAAAAAAAAAAAACATAAAAAATGTATCTAGGAATTGATATTATTCCATAAGATAAATTTCTCTAGGGGGTGATTTTAATTTCACACAAACATGAATTGATATTGGCATCCCTAATATTATATATATATATATTGTTGAACCTGTATTATTCTATAAATATATTTGTTGTATAACCAAAAAAATTGGCATATTTCATTTTCTCACGAAGATTAATAACCTCTTCGAAACAACGAACAAGTAAGTATAGAAAAATCACAAAACCTGTGGGATCAATTCAGGATTTTCTATATTGTATATCAAAATTTTGTTTCTTTGTTTCTACCTTAAAGTTCATTTTTTTTCAAATATGCTCATTTTAAAATAAATTTAATTGACTGACTGTCATTCCTGGTATACAATCAATTACATTTTCAAATAATTTCAGCAGCATAGTTTAGTTTGTAAATAGTGCTGTTAATCAAGATAATAGAAAAATGAATAATTATTTAAAAAAATATTATTTAAATTATGTTATGTGTACAAATTGAATCATATTTAACAAACCCCATATTTTTACCTGTTTTATATTGTCGTTGGTGTTCACCGAGGTTTGTAATCAGTTGAATATTATTTTAACTTGTCTGTTCAATTTTTAATACAAGATAAATTACACAACACGAAATAATAATTCTTTAGATTGATAGAGAAAATTCAAATTCGGAATGTACCTAGAGTTTTATTTAGAAAATTACTTTGTATTTATCCTTGGTTTTGCTGATGCTGACGTCCTGGTAAACTTTTAATTTGAATTTTTTCAATATCAGGGGAGATTTTACAATACAAATTCTTATTTTTTAATAATAATGTTAATTTCGTTCTTTGTTACAATCATAAAGTTTATCTAATGGAATTAATTTTATTGGAAAATAATTTTATGAGAGATACGAAATTTAGTATGAATTGTGATGTACCAATACAAACGCTGACGTTTTGACAGTTTTAATAATTATAATTTAAACTATATTCAAATTAACTAAATAATTTTGTATAGTAATTTATCTTATAATTTCATTTCTTATAATTACAGGTTCGACAGAAATGAATTTGCACATAATGTAGCCCAAGTATTTTAGCTTCTATATCATATTCTGCAGCTCAAGAAAACATTAAATATGTAAGTACCTAAACTTTTGTAATATTAAAAATTAAGATTACATTATTCCATAATTAATTCATTATTTTTTACATATTCAATTATTAGATTATTGCCATTTGATTAAAAAGAAGCATGCAATCATATTAACCCTGTTTTTAATCCAATAAATATTTCAGATTCTCAGTTTTTTTTTATAATTTCTGGAAATCACAAAAATACTTAAATATTCATTCCAAATTAAAACTTGCTCTAAGCAATTTTATTATCACTGTTACCTTACCTTGACCATTTTAATTCCTATAGTAAAACTGATTTATGAATATCAATTTATCAGAGATGTATAAAAAAAAATGTAGTTCAGTAAATCTTTTATTTTATGATGCGGTTAATTTAA
Source organism: Rhamphomyia laevipes (assembly GCA_963920725.1). NCBI lineage: Eukaryota > Metazoa > Arthropoda > Insecta > Diptera > Empididae > Rhamphomyia > Rhamphomyia laevipes. The sequence continues at coordinate 3,181,840 of OY987256.1, read as the reverse complement.
AGTCTCGGAAATGAGTTAGTTATTATTGGAAATCATATATAAATACGACCAATTTATTTCGAATTATTTCCATTAATTTTTTTTTTAATATAAACATTTCTGGGCGGCTGATGAATGCCATCCGTCATAAAAAAAACTCTGTATTATAAAATAAAAACCAAGAAAAGGAGAAATAATCTATTGAACGAAATCTGTAAATATAAATGAATAAACTGAATTGAAATCCTGTTTTAGCTTGTAATTATCAAAAAAAAAAATCATTTGAAATTCAACAGGAAACTCTGTATATGTATAATTAAAAAGCCATCAGTATTTCGACTGAATAATCAAAGGTTTTATTTAAGAATAACGATAATGAATATCAGTTAATATTAAAAGAAATAATTTTTGATTTATATGTCAGTAAAATTTCTTAAATTTTAAACTATTTAAAATCTCAATGTTAATGTAAATTTTATACCGAAGTTTAAATTTAACAAGTTAATTCTAAAGCTACCACAAATCAGTATTGACGGTGAAAGAAACTTCCAGCAATTCACGTTTCCTTACTTATTACTATGCTACTCAATATTACTTCTTAATTTAAAAGAAGTTCAAATTCTACCACATTTTTATCAAAGCAGTACAACATTTAATAGCTTCGATATAAAGCTGTGTATCTTACACAACTATCAACGCCACGGTGACGCTGACGAGTTGTATTGATTTAATCAATCTTCTAATATTCTTGAATTAACCTATAAATTATAATATTTAAATCCTTTTTAGTGTTGAATATAACAATTTGGTAAAGAAAAAGGAAAATCTGCTCCCGTACGCAAAATAAACTCGTCTTGGTGAGTTAATATCCCTTAAAAAAATATGAAAATTAATATTTTACCACCCGTGATGTTAAGAAATATTAATTTTTATTATTATTTTGATACCACCCTCAATGGTTATACACTTTTTTTATGGTGATACTATGATCAGACAGAATAAAATTCACTGATTTATGAGTGTCAATAAGAATCATTTTTATATTTTTTATAATATTATATTTATTAATCATTTTTTTTTTAAGGGTAAATATAATTTTATTCAGCGGTAATTTTATTCAAATAAGGGTGAAATTTTAAATTTGTATATTACAAACGCGATATTGAGCTATAATTCTTTTTTGATATTAATTATATTTCTCAATTATTTGGTTGATCGATTAGTATCCGAATTTTAAGCCTGTTTGTTCCCTTGGTGGATTAATTTTCAATATTGTCTTCATTTTTCGGAATAGAGTACTTTGCAAAACTTTGAAGATAAAGTTAAAATTGTTGTTTATATCTGCTTTTTTATATATGTAATAATAGTATTGTTGATTCGAGCCACTCCGCTGGTTCATAACTTTAAAATATCAATTTTAATTACATCATCCGCAGTAGTTTTTCGATTTTTCAATAGATTTTTCAAATTACAAATGTTTTAAATTTTAGAAAATGATCTTCACAGCTAAATTAAATTGATCGTGAATGTCTTAATCGGGATTTACAAATTTTGTTAGTTATTATTATGATATGGAATATGAAATAATATTAAAAAAAAATGTTTTTCATAAAATAAAACCCAAAAATAATACAGCAGTTAAGCAAGTTGTATTGATTATTAAGAAATTCAATTATATATTAATAAAATGACTGCAAAATTTTCTTATAAATCATATTGAAATGAAAACAAGTTCTTGTATTTAAAAAACATACAGACTACAATTTGTATAAAAATATTAATACTGATGAGGTCTACCATATTTAATTAGTAAAACTATCAGTGATTAATCAAGTATTTAAAATTATTTAAAATTAAAATTTACATTTCATTGTTACATAACAAGAATTCATTATCAAAACATAAAAATGTCAAATTCAGTTACAACTCCTTTACTACTCGTGTTGAATCCCTTGGCTTTATCCAATATTCGTCTTCATATCTGTAACAATTTAAAAATACTAAGCTGTTTGAGGTCTGATCGATAAAATCTCACCATATTAATTTAGATCTGCCTTTGCTTCTGTAGGTTATACGTTTCATTCATTATAAACCGCAAATCCAATACTTCAGACTATTTTACTTTAACTCGATATTCTACCAAGAAATGTTATCAATTTTCCTTCAGAATTTCAGCTGTTATTTCCTATTTACGTAACTCTGCATACTAAAAATATAAAAATAAAAGAAAATATTTATTAATTATAATTATTCGGCAACAAAAAAAATGATTGCGATATTAACTTTTCGATATTTTCTATTTTACCCCTAAATTTTATATTACAAACCGTCACATTCTTGCTATATAAACTTTTTATCAGATCTACTAACACGACAATAATGTCTATACAAAAGTTAATTAAAGGTCTCGTGTATCCTTACTATAATATGTTAATTTCTTTATATATTAGGCTACAAAATTTATTATCAAAAATAATATTTAACAGTTTTTAATACCATAAAGTTGTCTCACCCCAAAAATTTTTAATAATTATATTTTTTCAATAGTATTTCTTACATTTTTATGTAAATAATATTGGAAGTCAGTTTTTTTTTTATTGAATACTTTATAATAATAATGTCCTAATAAAATTCGTTGGTAAATTTAGTATACATTGAAAAAGTAATTAATATTTAAATACAAAACTGAAATGGAATTAAATAGCATTTAGAAAGTCAGAAAGTATTTTAATTATAAAATTATTAAAGCATAACGATATTTATTGGCATCATTATCCTAACAATTCAAAATATTTGAAATATATTTCACTACTCTCATTATTATTGGTGTTAACGTATAAAAGGGTCTTAAAGCCACCTGCTTTTGGTATGTTGCTTATCAAATGAATAATCTTATATATTTTCTTATAATTGTAATTTAATACAAAATATTATACGTTACAATAAATTACTATTATAATTTATGCACTTTAAATGTTACCAGTAATGTGTAGAAAAAAACATATAAAAAATTCAAATTAATACATAACTTTAGAAAAAAATATCGTGCATAAACAATTGATTGACCCTCTATATTCGAATTAATTAAAATAAAAACAGAAAATTTGACTTTATAGATAACCTACACCAGACGTAGTTCAGTAAAATAATAATTTCTTGTTGAAAACAAACAGAATAAATACATAAATAATATTAGATATTACTACAATAGCCACACTTCAATTATTACTATTTTATAAATTTGCAGTCAGGAAAGATCTATAATAAAATTTGTAGAAATCAAAGTCCCTTGAATTTATTCCAATTTATATTTTTTACTAAGCTGCCCCCACATATTTCAACTTGGTTTACAACCATCAAGAATCTGTTTTATAATGTCAAACTGAAAATATTTTGTTGAAGATAATGTAAAATTAAAAATAAATTTAAATATAAATTTAAATTGAATTTGAAGTATAATTTGATTTAAATAATAAAATGGTACTAATTATATTTTTTTGACAGTAAACGTCAATAAATATCATTTTAGTTGTACAAGCTTTCCAATACTCTATTCAACTTATAACCAAACAACCAACGCTTACATAAATTAAAATAATTTAATTTTTCTTCATCTGATTTGTCAACCGTCAAAATGGTTTTCAAGAAAGTGCTGTAATCTTACACACAAACGATACTTTTTGACCAAGTTGTCAACATATTGATGAACATGTTGTATGATGTATTGGCAGTTTTAGAATATAACGTGCTGTTTAAAATCAGTAATAAATGATAACTTTTCAATCTACCTTAAGTATAGAAAATTAGTTCATGTCTCAACAATTCCATCAATAATAATATAATTTTCTTGAAATTTTGGAATCAAAACCAATTTTCAAAATTTTAGAATAGTAATTTATAGACTATATAAAACTAACTAAAGATTAAGACATTAAGAGTTTATCAGAAACTAAATATTATTCGGTTATTTCATGTTGTCTGCTTACAAAAAATTGATTACAGATCAATTTTAAAAGAACCAATTCAATTTATATTATTAACATGTAAAATTAAAAAAATGATTTTAAATCTTACATGATTTATTAAACATTTTGGTATCATACAAAAATCATAAAAAAAATCTTTTCTATATACCTTCACATCTGTCAAACCACGTCAAACAATTTTTACCATCATTATTTTATATTTTTTGTAAAATTTATTATAATCTAAAAAAACAGATTTCTTTAGTTTTTGTCTGAGCACGTTTTACCATAAAAAAAAGCCGGCCAAACTCTTTTTTAATAACTTATGACTTGTTATAAAAGTTTATGATGACAGAAATTGGGATCTGATTTCAACACTATAGTACTAAAGAAGTTGTGCGGCAGATTGTAATCGCTAGTAGAGCTTGTTATGAAAAAAAAAATATCAAAGAACAAAATCAAAAATTAATGTTTAAAACAATAATTTTACGATTTGTACAATTTGGCGGCATTCTGATTAAAAAGCTCATATAGGTAGAGAAATTACTGTGATGACAAATGGAATATAACTAAAAGATTTACAATTTTTTTTAAAGGATTGTAGATTATTCAGAATTGACTAATATAATCTTTATAATTAATTATATTATTATTTTTTTGATGTGAACACGTACAATTTTTGTTCAGAATTATTTATAATTTTCGAACAATACAGCGATCAGAGATAAGGTCTTATGTAAATGTATAAAAGATGTAAAGTAAATTTTAAGAACATTGCTTTTATTCACATAATTTAGTTTCATTGTTTTAAAAATATTACGAATAAAAGTGTAATATTTAAATTATATTAATTGTTTCTATAAGAAAATCGAATACGATCTTCGAGCTTGTGTAACTTCAGCGAGCACCATCTTAATTATATTTCTCTTGACTATATCTGGTTCGTATAATTCATTTTTCTATCATCTTATTCAGATTTTTTATATAATTTTGTCCATAAATCCAAAACGCAAACATTTCCAGAATATTTACCTTTAACTTTTGTTGTTAACACTAACGTATCGGAGTCATTCTGGTTTAGTTATAGATATATTGTTCATTTTTTCAGTTTTAGTTAATAATTAAGAAGTTATATATAATAATAATATAATTATAATCTTTTTGGAACAATTTTCTTAATATATCTGCTTCCATTTTTATGATATGAAGTAGTGCACCTCTTAAATACATATTTCCTAAAGGACGCGTTTCATGTGAAAGAAATGTCAAAAATTGCGAATATTCGCAGTTCGCGTATCATGTGAAAGTCCCTAACTTTGTAAATAATACATTCTGTAAAATATAATATAATCAGTTTGAATATTCAATAGTTTTACTATACATTTTAAAATAGAATTTATTATAATAAAAGTTGTAATTAATTTTTTTTTGCTTTAATAACTAAAAGGCTTGTTAAAATATAAAAATAATTTTAGCCTTGTTAAGCAAATTAATCAATACCTCCATCCTTATATAATAAAATTCTTTATATTTCCCTAAGGTTCCTACCATCATGACATTATATTCAAATTGATTAATTTATAATTATTATGGGTATTAAACAAATTCTAATACGATGAAAAAACGTAATATTTTTTTTTTCCATATGTGAAAGTTAATAAATTACGAATTATGTGGTGAATTAGCGTGATATGATGAAATTTATTCAATTCCAATTAAATTGTGATCCAATAATAGAAAATAATTAATAGAGAACTAAATATAGTAAAATTTAACCTGCCTAGTTATAAAAAATTTAAATAAAAGGTTAAATAAAGCAATTTATTAATATGAAAATGTCAAAAAATATAGTATTAATTAATGTTTATTAAAATTATAACAAAAATATTCGTTCGTGTTTACATCGAATATAATATTAGTATAAAAACAAATACCTTAAAATCATATTCAAAATTAAATGACTTTAATAAATCAATTAAATTACCCTTTCAATTTTTTTATTTTGGTTACAAGAAATACTCGAGAATCCTTGAAAAAAAAAAAACCTCAAAATCGGTTAAATTTTAATTGAAATACAAAACTAAAACTTAACCGCATTTTAAATCAATTTTAAATACATACAGTAAATATTTGACAAAACCTGAAAAACTTAACTATATCAAAGTTAAACTAAAGTAGCTATTTAGACAAAAAAGAAATAGTTCATTTATCATCTTCCTATGTAATGTTGGGGTTTTTGTAGTCAGTAGAACATGAGATTTAATTTAGATATAGAAGAATAGAAACTTCCTTATTGGTATTAATATTTAAAAGTGATTACAAATGAATGATTTATGGTCCTGTGAGAAGACCTGTATTGTTAAAACCCTTTCAGTAAAGAATAATTTCTTATTTGGAATGATATATTTAGATTGATTGACATGTTCAATTTGTAATTGTATGACAGTTTTGATAATTTGAATGGAATATTAAAGAAAAATACATTTTAAAATTTGATAAATGATTTTTAAGGATTTGTTATTAAAATCTATTCCATTTGAGACAATTCTTAAACCTTAATTTTCATAGATTGGTAAATTTAACATTATGTCGTCTAGTGTCGAATTCAAGTAAATAGACAAATGATTCAATAAGACTATCAAACTTGATATATTGTTTCATTGATTTCATGAAAGGAAACGATAGGGTTCATGCACTTAGGCCAGAAGTAGGCTAATTGTACTCTTCGAATCCTTCGTGTTATACATGTTGTGGTGGTTGGATCTTTCGACAACAATTCTTTCAACCGAACCAGAAAATTGGTTTCCAAAACTCCTGCTTCATGCAGTTCATTTATAAAGGAACTATAATCAAAAAAAGCAGAAGCATTAATCTTATTTTCAAATGTCCTTTTCATTCTTAAATATTACTACGTTCAGTATGTGACAATAAAATTAAACTAAAAATATCCTTTTTAATGTTCCATTATAATAATAAATAAATAAATTGGCTTAAAGTTAAATAATAATTAGTGTGGACAAGGGTTCGTCGATATATCAAGGCAAAAATATATGAAATAAATAAAGTCCTTTTTTTATTATATTTATACAAAACCACAGAAATAATGGGTTGGCCATCAAATTTCAGAAATCAATAGTAAAATTTTGTATAATGTAACATGTAATATTTTGGTCACTGACTTTTGAATCCATTATGTTCAAATATTGTTTGCCATTTCGTATTCAAATTTTGGTAATGTTTAAATAAATAGAATCCTTTTTTTTATAATATATTTCTAAAATGTGTTTTTTTTTAAAGGTTTCGTAATATGTGTAGAAAGTAACCCTTTTAAACGTATATAATTGACGTTTCATTAGAATCCTTTTATAAAAGTGGTCACAAATATAAATATAATTTTAATAACTATGAAAAATATCCTTTTTTTATATTATTAATTCTTTTAGGAAAATGAAAAATAGATTTAATAATGTGACATTTTCTAATAATTCATTAATCTTATTTGTATACGACTGGATGGAATTAATAAATTATTATTTTTACTGTACTGAAATTTGTACTGAACCGAAGTGAACTGAAAATTTAAATATTAAGTATTTAGTTTAAAATTTGAATAGTTGAATTTCTGATAATTTAAAGGACTCGAAATGTGAAGAGAAAAATGCTATTTAATATATGAAACTACTTAGCCCAAGATTTACATAGATTTGATTTGCACGATTTCGATTTATTCGTTACTTTTGTGGACCGAATCTATTATGTAAATCGAGGGTTGATAAACGTTTAAATCTATTATGTAAATCGAGGGTTGATAAACGTTTAAATTGCTCTTTATAAGTAGTTATTGATTTTTAACATTTTGTCAAGTATTCTTTAATTTCTTCTAAAGTGGACTATTAAAATAACTTCTCCGCTAAATTTCATTACTATACAATTTTAGTTATTAAGAAAATATGTGACATATACTCATTAGATCCTTTTTGCTGGTCCATTTTGTTTTTGTTGTCCATTACCAAATCATTTATCGAAAGATGAAAAACAAATACTATAAATAAGAGGAAGGATAAATGTTACAGCAGACAGGCAAAGTTATAATTTTCCTTTTTGTCTGCATTTATTACCAGCAATAGATTACAAAATTGAAATGGGTTGGAGGAATCCTAAGTGGATGAAAATATTACGATACATTATGTTAATATAAAATACATTTACTTTCTAAATTAAAGCAAAAAAAAATTATTAATGTGGACAGTAGTTAATGTAAAGGTTATAATGGATTTCAAACCTAAAGATAATTTGCTAAAAGTTTAGACCATTTTTTTTTTGTATAGCGAAATTTAAGAAAATTATTTATTTTTCTTGATAATACATTAATAATTATAGCTTGGGCAAAGTCTATTATTTGCCAGACATAAATTTTTTTCTATCCGAATAATCAGAATCGAATATTCTTTTTGAAATATGTTACATAATTTATATTCAGTTTATGCTCAATATATGAAAGAATTAAAAGAATGTTATTAAGAAAAATGAAATATAATTATTTATTTATGGAGTAAAGATTAATTTATAGTTTTTATATTATAGTTAATTAATGATAGTATGTCAAAATATAGTTTTATCGAAAAGTTAGAAAATATTTTATAGATATTATGTTACCCATAGAAGACTATCGAACTTGGTTGTAAAACGGTCTGTTTAACCCTCGAAATAGTTGAAAAATATGACCAGATAGTCTGTCTATCACCAAAATGATTTTTCTTGACTTTTTATTTCAAAAAACACTTATTTTTATAACAAGTAATAATATTTGAATTTTTCCGAGGATGTGGGTTCAATTCCCGCTGTAAACACTGGTCTGACATGTTACATATTTACACTTTACCACCTTTACATAACACATTATTAAAAAGAGGACCCAAAAAATCAAAAATGATTGGTGGTTCTCTATAAAAATAATTAAAATACATTTTTTTTTGGTTGGTTGTGTAGTGTTTAGGAGTTGGTTGATAAAAAGTTGTGTATGGCGTCGTTTTCCAACTGTTGGACTACTTCTTTTATGTATTTCTGTATTTCTTGTATTTCTTAATGAGTGACCATCATCATTCAAGCAGGTACATCTCTTGATCCTGTTGATCTAAACACATTACAGACAGAAATATTATTATTTAAACAAGGTTTTTCTACTCCTGTCACTGTTTCTTGTATCTAAAATTTTTCTAGTATGACAATTTGGAGAATTCTTTATTTATCTTCACACCTGATGTTTAATTATAATTTCTAATTTTCTAGACTTGATGATTCTAATCAGCACCTATACATTAGCGATCAATTAAATTTTCAACATTTTCTTATACATCCATAATTCAAACGCTTTGATTATAAAATCTACTTTTCTTATAACTCTCTGCTTTTATAATGGATGACAAAGTAAATAATCATCATTACTGATATATTTATTTATATGTCATCATTAGTAATACACCCGGAAATATAACATTTTGTGTAGGACAAAATTTTTATTAAAATGGTCTTTAGTCCTTATAGAAACGTTAGTGATGCATTTCCATTATAATATAATAATCGTAAAATGAAATGAATAAAATAGAAAATGAAAATTTATGATTTTGTATAGCTACGTTTCTGCGGTTTTTTATTATAATCCAAACTAATAATCAAAAATATTATTAGAATTTTCTTTTACATTTATTTCACGTTTTTATTTATATTTTCAGTTTTATTGGATATGTCAAAAGCTAAATAGTAATTTGAGGCGCAAGATATGAAATTTTTTTTGTTTTTTTAAATAAATGTATTGACAAATTTCATTTTGTATATTTTACTACCAACTCTGGATCATAGAAATATTTCTTATAAACATATTTTATTCCACGAAATTCTACGGCCATAAAGGATATGTCAATGATTTTTTCCCATTTATTTTCTATAAAAAAGGAATTTTAACTTTTACTAAGAATTTTTTTAGAGATATTTTTATTATTTTTGTTGCTCATCATAAATAAAAGAGAAAGCTATAATAAAAATATCGTAAAACTTTATTTCACTCAAACATGAGCCTTTTATTTTGAAGATATTTTTTTTATTTTCCACCGTGTACTACATTAGATATTCTTATATGTAATCTGTCGTAATAATATAAAATATAAAATGAAAAAAATGTTGTTAAAAGATACAAAATCACACAAATATCTCCTTAAGAATTATTAGTTTGAACCGTGACGCAAATTTATAATATAATATGAATAACAAGGATTCCAGGATTCTCTATGCTACCGTAAATAAATGATGCAAAATTTAAGGAACTAGAGTTCAAAATATATTAAAAACTAATAGTAAAAATTACTGAATATTATAAATTTTGCTAATAATTATGCTGAAAGTTAAATATTTTCAATAAAATTATTTTTATATTAAAAACCACTTATGTAAAATGATAAATTTACCCTAACAGAAACAATTAATATATTCCTCGTTTTTTTTGGTCAAAGATGAATAGCTTAAGATTATAAACATTATGTAATTAAATGATTTTCAGGCACCACAGCAATTACATCAAAAATATCCATTTTTCTACCCTTATATTTGAAATAACCAAAGAAATGTGATCAAAGTATAATAAAAATGATAAAAATTCCAATTTGTCGCCTAAGAATAATAGAAAAATAATCGTAAATTAGTCTAGTCAAAGTCGGATTTGTATCAAATATTACACAATTTTGTGAAAATTGATTGTTCTTCTAATCGACCAGATATTTTAGTTTTTTCAATTAAGAATTTCTTATCTCAATTATGAAGAGCCTCAGTCCAGTATTAGAGAAAAATGAAATTGATATCGTAAATAGTAAAGTTAATAAAAAGTCCTTAAATTTTCTGTTTTTAAAAATTACAATGAAAATATTTTTATAAGGATTCTGCCACCCTCCAGCTCCACAACTAGTAATTGAACTATCAAATTTGGCATAAGCTATTGTGTGTAATGGTTTCGTATTATTATAATTATAATAGTTTCTAGTTATCTGGTCATATTGAATTTCATAACCGTGGAAGGTAATTTCAAATGAACCCTCCACACCTTAAAATTTTAATATAATTCACAGATATAGGAATTATTTTGTTCTCGGAAGCCAAAATTTATTGACTCTATTATACAAAACTCACAAATTTCTCAATTCCATCGATTTTTGTAATAATATCTTTTAAGAATTCGTTTATAAGAGATTGTTTCATCGCGTAAAAAACCATACATTGTACAAAGTTCGTATATGGGGGAATCATGTACTAGTAATTTTATTTGACAAATTTGGTATCAGTTTAATACTAATCGTACAAAGAAATTGAACTGTTTCTTTAATCTGAATACCACGAAAATAGAGTTTTTTTTTAAAAAAAAATAACTCGTTGAAACATCACGTATCATTGTCGACAAAAAAATGTGGTAAACATTAAATTTTAAAGTTTTACGTTAAAAAGTTGATAGAAATATATTAAAAGTTTACGTGCGTCTTTTATATTATTTTTATTGGTTCAATTTCTTTTAACTATTGATTTATTTAATATAAATTTCTATTTACAAATGTCAGAACTCTTAAGAAAAACACTGAAACTTGTAAGAAAGTGTATTTAAAATTTATATTAATAGAGAATTAGATTTAAATTGTTTTTGATTCTTTAGATTTAACCAAAATTATTTAATTTTCTACACAAAATATCATTGAAAAATGAACATGTCCAACATATTTTCTTCAGTAAACTAAATGTTTTCCTTTCCAATTCACTGGTATTGGCCATATTACACATAAATGTTTATCTGTAGTACCCAATTAATTTACCTGTTAAAGAAGAAGAAATTATTATTATAAAAAACATGAGAATAACTTAAGAAAATATGCTTACTTCAGTGGTGTTAATTTATAATTAATTTTGTGCAAAAAATTCCAATAATTTACCAAAGAACCAATAAAAACCGAAAAGTTTAATATAAAATTGCAATATATCACTAAAAATAGAAACGAAGATTTACCCAAGAAAACCACAAATTTACAAGTAAACTATTTATAGAGTTCAGAAGTTTTTTGTATTAAAAGTTTTGAACAAACGTTTTTCTTAAACAATAATTTCTTTATTTTTTATTACACATAAATTTTCGAAATAGCTATACAGATGTAAACCAAAGAAATTATACGTATACCTTCAACATTCAATACAAACAAGGATAATCCTTGTTTGCTTTCTTACCTCGAAATACATGAAATTTGTATATCCTTTGAAAACAAATACAAATTATTTAAATATCAGCAAAAATTAGGTGAGAAATCCTGTCGTTATGTAACAACAAACAAAACATTAAATGTGTGGTATTTAGATTTTAAAAATTTAAATCCTTTTTACTATTTTACAATTTCAATTTCAAATTTCCCATAACGAATAATAAATTTTCAAAACTTCTTATTTGAGAAAGTTTCTGATTAATAGCTTAAGGCAAATAAAGTTTTAATGTACAAATTTTACAAAATTTAAATACATAGGAAATATTTAATAATTCATTTGAAAAGTTTATTTGTTTGGTAATTTTGGTAATCCGAAAAATAGATTTATTTATAAGGAAAATGCATAAATGCATACGATTTTTTGATATTTAACAACCAATTCGATAACCGATTGATATTTATGTAAGAGGACCTTCATACTTATCACCACTGTTTTTCAATTCATTAGATTTCCCCATGACCAATTTGGTACTGTAGCAAACCAATAGTGTGGAATGTTGATTTTTGAGTGGAATTATGTTTTATTTAAATCAGAATATCAAATTTTATTTAACTGTCAGTGTAAAAGAGTTACGGAAAACAATTATTTATTAAACGGAACTGAAACGAAAGAGAACAAAATTAACCGATAAAAATTAGAGCTCCGGTTACGGTTTACTTATATTTTATTATTTTGTTGCGGTTTAGGGTTTCGGTTCATTAAAAATAGCGTTTAAGTATTTACAGTTTACGGTTCCGTTCCGGTTATTGTGTTGATATAATATAATCAAAGAAGAATTAATAAAACTGGAGATATTTATAAAAAAAATATTGAAATTTCCTTTCAGAATATTATCGTTTTCCTCAGAAAGCTTCTGTTTACATATCCAATTGAATAAAAACGAAATCATTCGATCTGAAAAAATCTGAATTATAGATTGGTAGAAATACTTAGAATAAAGCCTAAAAATGATTTGATAATGAATAGATTTTATTAAATAGAATTTAATTTAATGGAACATAACAAAGTTATTTATTTCGGTTGCATTTGTATAACAAATTGATTTTTAATTAAAAAAATTTCCATTTAAATTTATCCTTTCAAATCATATTTTCTATTCCAATAACTTTTTCATTTTGAATATTTCATATTTGTATATATACGAATCAATAAATCAATTACTTATTATAATAAATCATTAAATTTTCCAATAAATTTTGGCAACATGTGCAAACAATTCAAAATTAATTTTAATTTATAGTGTTCAATATGCTTACAGAAAATGCACTTTCAAATCAGAAATTTTCAATAAAATTGTCCTTTACAATTGGAGTTTACATTGTACCCATTCCTGCTAATAGAGTGCTAGATGTTGTATAATGAACTATACATATAGAACAGCATTTGATACAAAATATTTGCCTTGTGTCCAGTTAAGTTAAACTGCAGGAAGTTTATTTTATTTCAGAAGCATAGATATATTAAATTATATGGAAAAGTGTTTTTCCTTTCTGTATTTAATATTCAAAAGAGAATTTTTAATTGCATTCGAATAAAATTCGGATATTGTGACATAATTTTCAATTTACTGATTTAATTTGAACAGACAATGGAAATATGGAAATATTCTGTTCCATTTGACTGATTTATTTATAAATTAAAGATATTATTAATAAAAATGCTAAATAAGGTAATCAGTAATGTAGATTAGGCCATTTAAAATCTTGAAAGACAAATTATATTTTACAAATTTTAAAGGAAACAAATAATATTTATATAATTCTTGTCAATCAAATTTTAATCTTGATAGACATATAACATTAAAAAGTTAGTAAATTTTGGTAATTACTTTTACTGCTTTTGGTAAATACTTGATAAAATTGTGTCTGAATTACAAAATTGTGCATTTAACATTCCATAATAAAGGATATTTTTACTATATACTAAATTCTTAATTCAAAACTTATATTTAAATTTATGTAGAATGTTTAAAAGATTGATTTACGTTATTGTATTATAAATATTCCTTTATCCTTAGTCTTGTACAGTCTTTCACATTTATTCAGATTCTAGTTTATTGTGATTCATATTTGGCTTGAAAATAATAAATCCGAATTTCATATACCAGCAATAAATCAAATTTATACAATTTCCTATATGCAATTTCCCATAGATAAAGTGAATATATTTCAATAATTGCTTTGAAATTATTACTGCAGTAAGTAAGAACCTTACAGATTTTATAAGAGATGCAAACTATTTATATTATATTTAGATAATTTTACAAAAATCATTAATTAGAATATTAAATTTATAAAATATTTTTGTTATTTCAAAATTAATTTAAATAATTATTAATTATAATTACAATAATTTATAAAATATTTGGCAATTATACAATGAAATGTAAATTAACATTTTAGAGATACCTTTTTTTTAGAAATATTTTCTGCGGACACGGCGAAGACGAAGATACTACAAGAATTGAAATGATAACCGATAAGTTTCTAAGAGTATGTTAAATATAAAAGTCTTATTACATAAATCACTCATTATTGTAAGTTGTAGAAAACACTAGTCCGTCGTACGACAATAAAAATTAATTTAAAATACTAATGTCGCACTTCCTTCATAATAATAAACACTATACGGAGTAATAATTATAGTACTGCCAGAATTAACCCTCCACCCTTTAAAATGGTATCTAGGAACATAAAATTTTTAAGTGATTAAAGCTAAGAAAATTATTATCCAATAAATGTTCATTAACCTACTTCAAAGAGCTATTTTCCAAATTAGGTTTTTTTAATTATAGAATGTTAGCTTCGAAATATGTAAACCCACGCGTGTAAAAACAAAATTTCTGTGTTAAATATTTTTATAATTATTCTGCCACCCTCCATTCTCCACCCTGTTTAACGGTTTATGTTTATTTCCATTATCATCACGATATTTTCAATCAGAGACGTATCAAATCCATACACATTATTCACATACTGATAAGTTATCGAATTATTTGCGTATATGATGAATATAATGAGAGTTTATTTTAAAATCGGTATACAAACTTGACAAGGGGTTGGAAGTATGTGTGTAATATGTTTATCAGTTATTTTGATATATTACGTATTCCCCCTAATTTTTTGCTAATTTAAAATCTTTGTCAAACTTTCTTAAGTATTCTTGTTAGAAATTCTAAAAGATTTATTGATGTATTTAATCATCGCTTAAAAAAAATTATTTTGACAAGGATACGCGATATAAAAATTCATCTCAAAAGTTTAATTTACAATTTTTGATATTCCTTTAATTTAAATATTATGTCTAATTCTCTAACACAATCACGACCGAGCTAATTTTAGTCAAGCAAAAGTTAAATTTTCATTGCTTGTGATAGTGTTAAAGGATTGTAGTTGATCGGAGTTACGAGTGTCAAAAAATCGCACGAATTTTAAAAACTGAAAAATAACGATCAATTATATTTCTAAGCGTTAACAAATTTTCAATTAAATCATTATATAAATCTATAAGACGTAAGAAAATATTGCTATGACATTTTTCAGTCATTAACGTGTTAAGAAATTTTTATTTTCTTTGATCTATTTAAATTTTTTATACATAATTATCTCTTAAGGATAATTTCATATTTATGATAATAATTCGAAGATTGTCTGTTTTTTTGTACTACGAAAATTTATTAATAACGCGGACAAGGAAAAATGCTTGTAAACGGAAATTTTTTTCCTTGTAAAACTTTTGGGTAATTTTTTTAAAAAAATTATCCATACTAATTTTACTTACACTCTTTACAATTTATATAAAAATCGCCATTCAAAGTTCGAGCCATTTTCCTTGGAAACCGCATTTATAAATAAAATAAAGAAAGTTTTTTAGATTTACGAGTATTGCCTGCAGCGATTACATTAAATTATTTTATCAAAGTTTTATTTATTTTTTTTTCTCTGTGAAAGGACACACATTTTTATTAAACTTTTTTCAGTTGGGGTTTATTTCTCAAGTCCATAATCGGAAATTGTCAAATATTAAACGCTTGCTTTTGGTGCCCATTCATAAAACATTAATTTTAGTCATTAAGATTGAAATATTTTGGAAATATTAGTTTTAATAAATCGAAAATTAAATAAAAATGTTTAAAATTTCTTAGATAAGGTCACAAAAAATGAGATTCCATATCGTCCACATAAAAAAATGTACTAGTGTAATCTAATTTTTACTTTCAATATAATAACAAATAAAAATTTAAATATTATTATTAATGCTGTTAACATATGGAAAGTAAGTCTTCTGTACGAAGTAAAAAGCTAGATAAAGTAAATATCAGTTAAAGAGTAAACAATGCTCAATTAATTATTCACATGAATACCGTCACAATCTTTGAATAATACGAATATAGAGTTAAATTTCATATATAAAATTAGCCCCGAGTCTTATTTTTGTATGTGGAGTACATTAAATTTTCTGTTAGCTCTGTTTCTCGCAAGTTTGATTTCAACTTTTTATCATTCATTTTAATTAAATATTAATATATTATAATTAAAATTAACAGACGAAAGCAAATTGAATTTCAAATTGTTAGTATTTATATATACAAATTATTATTTTGAAGCTTAGTCATATTAATAATAATTAAATTTTGAAGTAAATATGTGCTTTATTAAGCAAATTGAAATTTGAAAGCAAACGTTTAATCTTAATAAAAATATTTTTTCTGAAGAATTCCTTCTTTGATTAAGAACATTTTGTCTATTTTGAATTTTAATCCTAACATTCTATAAAACTTTGAAGTCATAGTAAACTGAAGCCAGCCAAAATGAATTCATTCTTTAAAAAATATTGGATGTTTCGACATGTAATAATGATGGGTACAACAAGCTCTCAATTATTTATGGCTAATGTGCATGTGGTTCTCGTAATTCACACACCTTGAAAACCAACTAACACACCATATTTTTGTAAGATATAATGTTCAGAAGCTCACATCAAAATACTCAAGTATTGAAAAATATATTTTACTAAATTTTGGAATCCTAAATTTGATGGAATCCATAAATTTGTTGGAAACAAATATTTTCTGATCTGTTCCTTACAAAACACACAAAAATATTTTCTATAATTAATGATACAACTAATTTGAAACCCTTTTCTTCTACCTTAAATATTTACTTTTGGTAAATATTTTTCTTAGAGACAGAGACATCCTTTTACTTATTTTGAAGGTATATAAATAATATTTTATATGTCATTTATTAATAAAACGCGATATAGTTTACACACTTACGTCAAGTTATCTACTAAAACCAAAAATTTTAAATAAGCTAACACAAATATCTACCATTAGTAAATCCGTTTTAGTTGGTTCACAGAAAATATTTGATATTGGTATTAAATCATTATAGATGGTAAAATTTAATTATTATTTCTGTGGTACCATAAAATAGGAATTGTTATGATTATCCTATTTAAATTTATTGAATTTGGGAGAAGTTTTTGAATTAAGTTTTCAATTTAACATTAATGTATACACGTACCGACATGAATACAATTTAAAATTATGGAATTAATGTCTCTGGAAAAAACCGAATTATAAATCAAAAATATTCATCTCAAACCGCATAAATTTTGTATAACCGCCTTCATTGGTCGCAAACTATATCGAAGTTTTCTAAAATATATACTTCAAAATTCCCAAATTTAAGTGTCGTCAATAAACAAATTCACAATCAGGTTTGGTGTCATAAATTACTTAAATATATTAGAATATAAAATTTAAATTGTGATTTATCCACAAAACTGATTCCAATGTTAAATTAAATGAAAAGGATATCTCGTTAGGAATTTTGATTTCTTGGAATGAGGTAAGTTTTAACGATAAGGGATAAATTGTTGTGAAAGAAAAACAAATCTTATGGTTCGGTTTTGATTGATGAATTCTTAGGAGTTTTGGCAAGATTTTCTTTGTTTAAGATGTGAAATAATTTCGCAGGATGTTTGTTTTATTTTCTATATACTATTAGTTATTGATGGTTTTGGTTAGAAATATTTAGAAAATTTGGTATGTGAAATGTTAAATAAATTATATACAAAATACAGACAAAAGATTTAAAGATAATTTTGATTTGACAAGATATTTCGGATTGTTCTTATAGAATAAATATGTCAGAAATGGAACCCTTTTGCCATAACTTAATTTGGTAGTTTAAATTTTAAATTATAATAACATAAATTTTCAATTATATGTAAGAGAAGAACAAAATACAGAAAAATTACATTTATTTCATTCAATATTGATTGCAGCACTACAAAAATTAAATGGAAAATGGAATATCATTTAAAGTAAATCAATAATCTGTTAAAGAATCTTTAGGGAAGTAATGTATTATTTGAATAGTAAATATAATTAATAATTAATTACTTACTAAAACTTACAATTACGTAAAGGACGTTCATAATAATAATATGTATCAGGAGCATGAGAAATGAGATATATTGACAATATGGCTCAGAAAGTGATCGAACGTCTCCACCACAACTTTTGTTATATAAAAATGTTATTTTACTTTGCAATTCATCAAACAAGTACGGAAATCCACAAAATAATGTTTGGCATTGGACAAAATCAATAATATTTCATTTAATTTTCTGATGTTTAAAATAAATGTAAAAATACTACCTTCTCATCCAGCTAACCATAGTGTCTTCAATATCAATTAAGTTTCTTGTTCAAGGTATAATTGAGTGTAGTTGTTAGATTCGATGAAATATAAATAAAATTAATAAAAATCTCTTGTATAAAATTTATGTTTCAGTAGCCGCAGGATAATTTTTTATTCATTACAATATTCTTAAGAATATTACAATACATACCCACAGTACATACCCACAGAATCCCAACAATAATTTGAAATTAAGGAAGACAAATAAATATTTTCTTATATAATTAAAAGAATTTAGGATTAAAACGAAATAACTTTATAGGAAACAAATATCTAAAGAATATAAAATAAAACAAATTCTTAGCCTTCTTCTGATCCCATGTAAATTCTTAGCCTTCTTCTGATCCCATGTAATAGAAGAAAAGCAATTGAAATTGTCCATATAGAAAATCGAATGGCAACTTTCGATGGTAGTAAATCCAATAAAATTTTTAAAAATAAAAATATATTTTGTATAGGAAAAACAATCCTAAGGATTCATTTTTGCGTATTGATGAAAAACCAAAACAATATATAACCAAAGGAGATTCTCTAAGGATTAATTTTGCCACCCAGTTAAAGAATATTTTGGTAAAGGCAGAATAACTTTATAAATAAAACAGGGGAATGTAGTCTGTGGCATATAGAAGAGAGATGGAATTATAAATATATATTCAATTTGGTGCTGTTTAATAACAACATCCTTGGGAATGATACAGTTGGATAATATTATTACATAAATTCATTAAGGTCAATTTTTATTTATATTTTGTTTTTTTGAAAGTTCGCAGTGGCTAACTTGTCTTTGACAATGTTATGGTCAAGAAAGGCTACGTTTAGATATTGTATAGAAATGAAAATGATTTATGATTTGTTTCTGGCATTAGTACTCAAAACATGAACACGAAGATTAATATGTTTCTACTTTGTCATAAAAACCATTAGTATTTCATCGATTTATATCAGGGGTGCTATAAATGCATTGAAAATGATGAATAAATTAATTAATTCTTTATAATAATGTTAAGGGACAGAATTATGATAAGCTGGTCATACTTTAATAAAAATTGGAATAGGAAACTTCAATGTTTATACACAACGTATTCTATAAACGATAATGCACGATTTTTAATTGTTGATTTTCATATATTAAATTGAAAATAAACGATTTTCTTATTGTACCTTTCTATATACAATTATCCTATGAAACGATATGCAAAACATTATTCCTGTATGACAGTTCTACAAAGTATTTCCCAATATACCATCATAAGATTCCCATTAAAATACAATCAACTTTAATATATTGACTTGGTTTCTGGTATATTTACATTTCCATGTGTAATTAAATATATTTTTTTGTACCCATCCGGGAATATCCCGCGAATTATGTAATTAAAAAGTGAAGAAACCAAAACGCCGTACTTCGGAACTATGCCATTGTAGATTCAAATTGAAATTATTAATATTGCACGCAATATCATATTTCTGTCAAACTTTATACCAAAACTTAATATTATTTTAATTTTTCAATATAATTTACTAATTTATTAAGCCCTAATATTTTATCATAAAGGTCCAATCGTAATGTGGGCGCAAATCTTTAGCGGTAGATTTTTTCCCCCGCCAAGACAAATCCAGTACAAACGCAATGCTGGCGGTGGCTAAAAAAATTATATTTTATTATTTTATTATATTTTTTGCCTGAAATATTTATTATTTATTTAAAATGTCACTATGAAAAATGTCAGTCAAATTTAAAATTCGCCTCCTTTATTGAAATTCTCTAGCGCTGGCGGTTAATATTGAACATTGTTCAATCTTGGCTGTAGTTTTTTTTTCCTTAGCGGTGATCGCTAGCATTGTGTTTGCTTTCATTGATTTCCATATGTT
Source organism: Rhamphomyia laevipes (assembly GCA_963920725.1). Lineage (NCBI taxonomy): Eukaryota > Metazoa > Arthropoda > Insecta > Diptera > Empididae > Rhamphomyia > Rhamphomyia laevipes. The sequence continues at coordinate 3,161,025 of OY987256.1, read as the reverse complement.
GAACAATTTTCAAAATTTGCGCTAAAGATTTGCGCCCACATTATGATTGGGCCTTAATATTTTTAAATATTTATGTTTTGGAAAATGGAAAATTATGATGTGCGTTATAGAATTTCAAATCTGGCATTAAAATTAATGTATTTGTGTAACTTTAAAAAGTTTCTATAATATGAAAATAATTCTAAAGTTTATGTTGAATCTTTGTATGTTTAAAAAGTACCAGACAAACGAATATAGAAAAGAATTAGGAAATTTTAAAATATAAATAAATTTAAAATAATAATTAAAATTTACAAAACTTTGGACATAGTTAAATTCATCACAATTTCCATTTCTGAAGTAAACAACAAAAGGTTAATTAGAGAAAATAACAGAAGGATTAAATTTATTGAAACTTTTGAGTTCTTAAAAGTAATTTTTCTAAGTTTAATATTTGCTGTCTAAGAAACTCTTCTACCTTTATTTGTATGGTATATAATTTCGTAATGATAATTAAATTACTGAATGCCTGAATATTTATCCTTTCAATAGGATGAGAATTTACAAAATTCTGCACTATATTTTTATTTGTTTGACATTAATACTTTCAAACGTTTTTTTATTAAAATAATACTTTTAATTTGTAACAGCATCGAAATGCAAATTATTCTGAAATTCAATATTCTTTTTTATTATAGTTTTGTCTACATTACAAATAAAAATAATTAAAAATGAATGTTTATTAGATTAATTATCCTGTAACAGTATAAAATTTACTACTGACATGTGTTTCCAATTTATTTATAATATTAAACACACCACAAATTTCACATTAACATAAAAAATGATTACTTTTTGATATTATAAGAAATCTTGTGCCAACATATTTTATTTATCGCTAAAGTTTTCTCCATTACTTTTGTTTGGAAATAATTTTACCCTAAAACACTGAAAAAGAAATAAACATTGAGGACGAGCTATAAAAATGTATTTTATGGAAAAAAATTATTTAAAAAAATTAAAAATGGATTATTTCCATTTTTTAAATTAAATTTATGAATACTATTAATAAACTTCTAAAGAAAGGACAAATTTATATCTCATTTAGTGTAGTAGAAGGAATAGTTTTTAATATGATAATCAGAATTTTTTAATAATCAAAATACCCACTAGAATACTTCTATGAAAAAATATTAATTTGTTCCTTAGATTCTTTAATTTTGGCTGGCCTAATATTATGTAAGTCAAAAAGTGACAGATACTTGTTGATTTTGTTATAAAAACGTTATTTTAATATTAAATTTTACCCTAAACTTTCATATTTTTACAGGATTAAATAAAAATCAATTTTATATATTAGATTATTATAGTTACCGAGTCTTTCACAGTATAAAACAAAATTATTTACTTCTTCATCCTTAATACACAAAATTCAAACAATCCAAGCATAAATATTGATGGTATTTGCCTGAGTGTATACTACGAAAGCTAATAAATCTTTAATGCCACTTAATGATGTTAAATAACATCAAATGCAATAATAATATTAAAAGAAAATAATGACATTAAAGTAAATTCACTATATAAAAATAATCCAGCAAGAAGAAAATTATGAAAAATCGACCGATTTATTATCAGGATCATCTAACCAGTAAAAATACATTATTAATACTGACTATTTGATGATGGCATACGAAAATAAATGTGACTTTTCTTTGTATTATTGTATATCATTTATTAAGTAGTCTATTTATTTCGACGGTTTTATATCCGAATAGAGCTAGAATAAATCAAAAAAAAATATCAACGAGCGCTATACAATTTTACTAAGTAATTGCGAAAAAGTGTTTTTGAAAACTTTAAGGATTTTGGATTCATTCAAATTGAATTTGCTTTAGCTTCTATAATAATTACATATTTTACTAAATGATTTACGAAATGGTTAATAAATGGTTAAAGGCATACCAACCACAACAAACTTAGGGGTATTGATGAATATTTTTCTAAATGATGGCTCAGTCATTTATGGTCCTGAAGGTTTACAGCAAATTTGATATAATACCATCAATAAAAGTTACATAAAAAATAATAATATGTACAAATAAATGAAAACTGCTAGGTGCACAGTATTAAATTATTATTAAATCAATTATAGATTTAGTTACAGAAGTTTAATACTTTTCAGCTGAATTAATATTTTGAATAATTGCTGCGTGCAATGTATTAAATCATTTTATATCAGAGATTTATAAATGCTGCGTAATTTGCATACATTTAGTTATAGTACATTTGATTTACTTCTCAATTATAGTAAATAGTAATTCTAAAATTTATTAAAGTTTAATCTATATTTCGTTTATTAAAATTATTATTATTTATATACTGACTGTATTTATATAATTAACTGCTCCTTGATATATCAAATTAATATCCCGCACTTCGGTAAGGACAACAACAATAATATTTCTTCTATCATGTTAATCACACGTAATACAACAAACAATTTCCCTGCTGTTCCCAAAGTGAAAAGTATATTTTCTGTTTCTTCCAACAGTTTTTTGGTTGTCCCAACAATGAAAGCAGGTGATAAAAATAAATTTATTTGGTTTGTTTTTTATATAAATTAATGAAAATAATCTTTAAAAAAAATTAAATTAATCAAGTACTCGCGCGCCCATAATTAGTGAAATACAAACCAAGCCTATTTTTTTTTTATTGGAATTAATTGATTAGTTGATTAGTAGAATGTTCACTTGCGTTGTTTCCAAAGATTTACATAAATTTTGGTATATAGATTTTTTTTTTATTAATGAATTAGTATTTTTCTAATTAGGATAATGTCTGGCGATGGGTGAGGATATTTTTAATAAGTTTATTATTTACTTTGATATTCTTTATTTACATACATTATTTAATAATAATTGTAATTATTAATAAATATTAACACTAAATATTTCTTTATAATCAAAATTGTATGTTCAAATGTTCAGAATGGGAAAAAATAAGGTTTTTCGGAAAAAGGAAAAATTTATGGGAGCAACAACTTTCTTGTCAATAGAAGTTGGTTATAAAAATTTGATTTTTTTAAACCATTGCATAAATGATCACTTTCAAGCACCAATATCGACTTTGCATCTGCTGTTAACATCCAAATGACAGTTTGGCTAATCAAATTTATATAAATTACATTTTATATGACATTAAGTAAAATATTTCTCTTAATTTCGATTTAAACAACTTTAAGGAATTTAAGTAGCCCCAAAAAATTGGAATTGATCCAGGCAATTTACAAAATCTCACATGAAAATGCAATACAAATAATTTATATTGCATGGTCGAATCAAATAAAAGTAAAAATAATCTTTAATTAAAATTTTGTAATTGGAAAAAATAGGCTAAATTGTAATAAAATAATTTTTTGCAGACCTATACCTAAATTCATCCGACCAAAACCTTAATTACTTTGCAGCTGAAATAATCATTATAGGCAGTAAATGAAATTGATTTTCAAGTTGGTCCATTTTGGGATTAATGTTTTAAGTTCTTATAACCTAAAGAAATTATGCAAATTGGAAAAACATCAACTAAAAGATTCCGTAATTTGGGAATATTTTTTATATGAGTCCATCAGCTTTGAATATTGAGTTTTGTACTCGTAATTACTATCAGAAAAGTAGTTAATTTAGATATTTTGATGGTGAAAAAATTCTTGTATTTTGTATTTTTCAGATAATTTGACAAATTCTACCACAGATGATAAAATTTTATTTCCTTGAATTCTTTGAAATAAATATATTAAGTTCCATTTCAAATTTTCTAAAAACCAGTTAAATCGATTTTAGAGAAATTTAATGAACCTTGAAGAATCGTTAGTATTTATGGTTATTTCAGTTACTGGCACACGAACGAGATATGGTTGTGTACTGTGGAAATGTAAAGGATTTATTTCGATTCTGCTGCATAATAATTATTTGAATGATTTGGAAAAATCATTTTTTATATGTATTCTGCTATTATTTCTAGGTACTTAACCGTTTTTCATAATATGTTTTCTACTAATTTTAAATATATAAAAGTTAATGATGTTTCAACTGAACAAAATGTTGTTAATTTGAGAAATGAAATGAAATTTAAATTTTATTTTCATCAATAATATAATTTCATTTTTAAATACCCTTTTATTTTCTGACATTTAAATTATATATTTTTTATAGAATTAAAATTAAATATATCATCATTAAGAGCATATCCAGACAACAATTCCAATGAAACTGTCATAGAACCTACTGAAAAACTTACTGAACTTCTTTGAAAGTACTGGTCTTGGGAAGGTGTTATAACTTAAGGGTAAATCATAATATCAACACAATTGCCACAGTGTTTTTGGTATATCCCAAAGATTTTTATACCTATCTATATAACATTTACAGTATAAAAGTTACAATGCTGTAATACCGTTGAACATAATGAGGCAGTATGTATGTCACCATCATCAACCACCTATGCAGACTTTCCAGGGTGCTTTAGTTTGAATTATACACCATCGACAGCTAATGTAATCACACTGAGTTTTAAATTGTAACCACTGTTTGGGTTGTGACTATAATGTGACTGTACTGAATTAGCACAAGATCCGTTTAATAACATAAATTATAGCATTAACTGATTTGTATATGCTTATTAATTTATTGATATTTTATATTTTTCAGAGATTTTTCATAAACTTTTTAAAACAAAAAGTCAAATATTATCGTAAGTAAATAGCCTTTATTATTATAACTTCTATAAATTAATAATAGAAGTTTAATTTCTAATGGTCAAAATATCAAAGTGATTGTTTTAAATTTGCTAAATCACATTCTGTTAAATTGAAATAGTACTGTTCAACCTCTATATTCACATGAATTGTTCCATTGACTATAAATTCGATTTTCTTTTAAAAAAAAGTTTTAAATTTTCAACTTCCTTATTCAACTTAGTGCATTTCTATATTTCCTTCTACATTTAGTACCTAATCTACTATTTTTTTTATAAATTATTATTATTGTAAACTTTATTGTAGCATGTGATGTAAACCTCTTCCCAGTCTATCCATAACCTTCAAGGCGTCAATGGAATTCAAAACCAATAAATTTCTCAAAAATGATAGAAAATTATTTAAATGCAGGCAATCAGAAAGAAAAACTTTTATGTCTGCAGAAGAATCAATATTCTTAGCTAGTTTTCTATATATATAAATAATATTTACTTTTTATCCAGTCCCACCAAAAAAAATGTTTCGTATTTAAATTTAATGGCCGTATTTATTTAAGCTTATTTATCAGATCTGGTCTTTCCTAAAGTTACTATTTCTTTTAAATGTTCCATAATTGGTTTTTGTATACAAAATGGAAATATGCAAATTTAAGGAATTGATTAAAATTCGATATTCGAATTTAATTATTTTAATCGCAACCCTTTCTGGAAACTTATTAAAATTTTGTAATATAAAATACAATTTTATTTATTTATATATTTTATGCGATAAGACAAAAAGCCGAATTAAAACCAAAATGAATTGGGGTAGGATAAACACCAATTTAATATATCTAATTTATTATTTAAAAAATTTCCCTCCTGTCGGTGTATATTTAATTAGAATCATAAAATTGAAACCACAATTTTTTTTTAGTCTAAGAAGAAAATTATATTTTCTAAAAAAAGAAAAGGGTTGTTATTAAAAAAATAATGTTTATCTATTTTTCCAAATCGATTTTAAGATATACAAAAGAAGTTTTAAGATAATATTTTAAATTACCTTTTTACCAGAGAAGATGAATAATTTAATGTTTTAAAAAAATCAATATATTTAATGAAAATTACTTGCAAACAAACAAAAAATGAAATTAAATTTGTAAATTTCTTAATATTTAGCATTAATATTAAACATTTAGTTCAAAGAAGTAGTAAAAAAATGGTTTTCATATCAAAAATTCATAAATTTCAATATTATTTTCACTTTTATATCAATCAAACAAAAATATTTTTAAGTCAGTTTAAGATACCACCAGGCTATAATAATCTAAAATCTAAAAGTTATTCCCAGGCTTCTGAGCAGAATGAAATGTCAGTGAACACAGCAGGTAGTAAATCTTCATTGAGATCAACTGGTTTAATATGAATTAAAATAATTTTCTATAAATAGTATTAATAAGAATCGATTATTATGAATTTCTTTATTATGTCAATCAAATGAAATATAAAAAATCGATTTTTCAAAGTTCAATCTATTAGTAAGATCCGTCGTTTACCTATATTAAATCGAAAATGTTTAAATGTTAAATTTATAAATTTAATCAATTAAAAACATCTCTATAATTTTAGTATCGAATATTATTAGTAAATCAAAGTTTATTTTTATATTTTCATATGAAAAAAAATCTTCTTATCAAGATTCTAGTAACAGAAACGTCTGGCCATTTAAAATCTATATAATAAAGTAATATTAACATCTCAATTTTTGACCACAAGAAAAACGACCTTTTAATAATAAAAATTTATGATTTTTGATTCCATCGAATTTGTCCAAATGTTTGTCTGAATATCATGCTTCTTATCACGATATACTTATTTCATAATCGTTAACAATAAAGTTAGCTGCTAATTAGCTGTTGAATACTAATTTCATATTATCAAAAGTAAAATATTTTTAATGTTGTCGTTAAGATATGAGTGGAAAGATATTAATGAAATCATAATTTTCTTCGAATTACTAAAATTTCATATTAAAATTAATATATAAATATTGGAAAGATTTTATCTTATAACACGATATTCTATTATGGCGTGTAGTAGTGACAAATGAAACATTTTAATTTCTCTTATTCAGAAGATTTCTTTACACTGGATTTGATAATAACAATGTTATTACGGCGAAACTAACGCCTCTCATTACTGCAAACTAAACAATATTTTAGTATTGTCCTGCTACTAGAAATCCCTTGCCTATTTATCTCAAACATTTTCTTGCAATGTATTTACATTCACGAAAAATATGTTCCGCAGTTTTTTCTTCATTTTTCATTCGAATCTACAATTTTGTTCAGAGGTTATCTCAATATGAATAGTGGCATATGCAACAGACCAGTAAAAGGACAATTTCATCAATACACTTTACTAAAATATTGATTTAAATTATGTTTATAAACAATATCATATCGAAGCTATCAACAATAATTGATTCGGGAAGAGAAAAATAATTCTTATTTTAATTTAAAAGTGTTTACATTTAAAATCAGTACAAAGTGTAGCAAAGCAAAGTGTTTCTTAGGTCATGTGGTATTGATCAGTTTTAATGTTAAGTATGTAATTTTTAAAAAAATGTATTTACTTATATTCAACCGCCGCTAAACGTTAATCTTATTTCATTTCTTATTGATTTTTTTTCAAAATTCAATGATACTTAATGATTTTGACCTGCATGACCATTTGATCATCCCATTTTTTGAAAATTGAAACATGCTTCATAAAAAATTCTGATTAAATTGCATTTTATTGAACAAATATTTGGTATTATTAAAGAATTTATGTTCGTGATTGCAAAACTAATCGATAAAATAGCACGAAAAATTATTATTATGTAAATTGTAATAAGTTTCTTTCATTCTACAGAGATCAGAATGACAGACATCTGTAAATATTAAACAAATATTTTAAATGGAACTCTTAAAATTATACTTTTCATCAATTCTTATTATTTTTTATTGATTTCTTGAAAATTGGCCTATGGTTTAAAATTATGTTCAGCATTGTATTCATTGTTGTTTTTTTACTTTTAATAAAAAAAGGTATGCTTTGTGACATTTTTTTTACTTCTATTCATCTAATATTTGAAGTACCTCTACCTACTTCAATTTTAATTACTTACTCACAGATAATATTCGGTGTAGCAGGAAAAAAGGGATTTGTATATAGAATTTTGTATCCCTTTGATTTGTGTACTGCCGAATCTGTTCTTTCATAAAGGTTATTTTTTTATATCATGCCTCTACATAATTTCTAAGTAGATCTAATATTAAATTATTTATAAAACATCAATCGATCATAATAAAAATAATAGAATATTTCAAATTGTTTTTCTGTTGAAAATATTAATTGAAATATTATCTTATAAATTTAACCCTTTTTCTTATTTGCTGTAATTCCTCTTGTATTTATTTTGATATTTCGTCATTGAAATTTGAAATTAATCGATAATAATTTGTAAGCATGTAATTATTTTCTTGTCATCTTACTTATACTTGAAACGTTCAAACGATAACTTCATCAAATTTGTAATCAAGATGAAAAGTCTATACAAATGTAAGAACATCATCATTTTTGAAATATCATCAACTGTTGCAGTGTATAATAATTTGTTTGTCATATTTTGCTACTGGATTTGATGACAAACAAGGCCTCGATTCTAAGAAATAAAAATTTTACTTTGTCATGGCTGAAAGGCGTTTATAAACAACTTAAAGTAACAAAATCGTCTCTAAATGTTTGTTTATTTTACAAATTGTGCAAGTCACAGACATAAAGAAGATTGAAAAATTTAAAATTGCAACTCTTAATCATAAGGCATGCGTACGTCTTTAATTTAAAATAAATTTTACTTTTCAATAATATATCAAAATTTTAGCATAATTTTACTTTCAAAAATTTTTAAACTTGAATCATAAATTTTACCTATAAAATTACAAACACAGAAAAATGATGCCTTATAAAAGACTTTAATAACTGCAGTAAAATCTGCCAACTTGAAAAACATCAATGAGGCGTAAAAAGTTTTTTTTTAGCTCATATCATTCAGGTGTCAATGTCTAAAAAACAATCAACGAAGAAATATGAAGTAGACATAAGATTGATCAGTTTAAAACCGATTAAATCGTACCTATAATCTGATACATCTCATGTTATATCCAGAATTGAAAATTATATAAATTTAGGAGAAGTGGTTCGACTTTATTAAATGAATGAAACGTGAAACGCGAAACGTCTAGTCCTGCTGCCAAAAAAATGGCATTTGGAATTTTTTTTATAAATTTTTATTTAACAGTCGTTGTTTGATAACTAGTAAGAGTTGGGATGGACTTGAGCGACTTGGTATAAAGGTTAATTTCGTGAAATGTAATAATATTTTGTATATAAACTTTCCATTTCCATAATAATAAGTTTAATAAAAATAATGTTAAAGTGTAGTGAGGATTAAACATAAATAAGAATAAAAATGTAATTAAAATTATATTACATTTATATTGAACGTAATGGAAAGTAATCATTTAAAACTTGTTAAAACGAAATTAACTATTAAAAAAATTGTAAAATTAATAATAAATTCAATTTCGATATCCTAGAGTTATCTACATGACTAAATTAAGAAACACTTATGCTAAGACTATATGAAATTTGTAGTAAGAATATTATGTTAAGATAATGCTGAAATGAATGTTGAAATTTGTATTAAAGGTATAACATTATCTACTTTTAATGAAATAATACATTAGAAAAATTGCACTTCGAACCCGAAAACTATTTTATTCATTTTTATTAATTATAGAGAAGGGTATTAAAAATATAATAGCAATTGAAGAAAGTCCATTGCTTTTAACAAAACTCATCTATATAAAGATAGTTTAACCTAAATAAAAGATAAAAATTTACTATAAAAACAAAATTCTGAACTACACGAAGCAAGTCCATTAGTCCATTAAAAGGAGTAATAAGTCCATTAAAATAAATTCTGTGTATATCCTTTTAGACGAACACCTTAAAAAATATAGAAAATTCATTTATTTTATAAAGTAATTGAGCATTTTCATATATATAAGTTAATCATTTTTGTAAATGCTTCGTAATTCGTACATTTGAATCAACTTTTAGTTATATTTCATTTATATAAGATTTTATTTATACTGTGCATTTTAGGCCGAAATATAAATTAAATGCTTAGGACCATTATTTTTATGTTTTAATACCTTCACATATTCCATAGATTCAAGATATTTTTTAATGCTAAAACTCTTTTACAATAATTAGCTTTACGATATTTATATATATATATATATAGCTAGCTACAAGGTCCAAATCATATTATTTGAAAAGGTGAAATTAAAAGTAAATGAATAAACATTCACTAAAAAATTTATATATTGCGGTTTTTATATACTTGCGGGTTACACTCACAATTCTTTAAATATAAAAGTGTTAAAATCTGAAATCAAATTAAAAGCATTTCTTTTTCTATATAATATAAAAAGTTTAGTCAAAGTTAAATTTTTAATGTGAAAATTTCTTTTTTAGAAAAAATACAAATTAAATATTCGCACCACAAATTTTTTACACTATTTCTTCCTTATATGCTTTTCAATTATTATTTAATTAAATTAAATTCAACCATGTGTTAAGGACACACCAGGTAAAAATGTTGTTATTTACATTTTAATTGCAAAAGAATTATGTTTTATGAATAAACCATTTAAATTTTAAGAATATAATTGTGGTAATAATCAAATAAAACTTTCAGTTAGTCTATACTACCATCAAATTTGAAATAACTTATTTTTTTTAAGATATTTTAATTACATTTACCACACATGCTTCAATTATTGAAGTGTCCTTTTTTATGAAAAAAAGAAAGGAACTAATTCATATGAAGATAAACGACAGTGCCTTCATTTATCGTTCTAAAAATCATAGTAATTAGTTTAAATTTACTTATTACATTCATCATTATATCAAAAGGACACTGTTTTTAAAAGTTTAGACATTAATTCGATTAAACAATATTATCTTGTTAATATGCACAATTATCTACTATAACTTAAAGGTCATAAAAAAAAACAGAAAAACTTATTATTTTAACAAATTTACTAGAGTTAGATCTCTTTTAGTGTTTCTAAGCTAGTAGTGAAAGCAAGATTGTATATTTTAAACTATTTCCAATTTATACTGAAATAACTTACAGGATACAGATATTGTTAAACGTTCCATCCAAATAATTCCTTAAAAAATACCAGGCAGGATGTAAAAATTCGTATTTTCCAAATAAAAACTCATTTTCAGAAGAGGATTAACTAATTTTATTTCAAAATAAAGTTGAAATGAATGGATAATTTTGTAGAAATCATTAAAATAAATTGGTGTCATTTTAATAACCAATTGAATGGCAATATTTACGAGCCAGGTGGTGTAGCTTGACAGAGCAGATTTAAAAACTAATTAATTTAATAGAACATTAACTATATACAAAAATCAGTTAAAGTTGTTTAATAAAATTACTTGGATGTAGGAATGGACATTTTTGGATTGAATTCAATCAATTGATGAATTCAAACCAAATACAAGATAATAAAACTAAAATGATTTCTATTCTCTGTATTTTATTAAAAATAATAACTATCATCAACTAAATAATACTGACTATAGATAGTATAACAAAACTTTATTTGTAGGTATTCCTCTACCTCTAATATAATTTGAAAATAAATGTTTACCATATGCTTTAACAAAATCAATGTTTAACAAAATCACATGTTTCAGTTCCAACAAAATCAAAAATTCAAATTTCCAGTAGAGAGATTTAATATCAACAATTATGTGGTTAACTGCACTAATTTTTCCATATTATGTTACATAATTCTTGCAACCAGAAAATACAAATTATCCACTTAAACGCATAAAATTAATTTAGAGTACGTATACTTCACAATTCTGCATTACAAAAAATCATATTATTAAACCACAATATCTTAAATTTTGATAAATATATAAATTATATTAACGAATAAATTATTAAATAACAATTTATTTCATCACATTTTCCACCATTTCCTCTACACCTTCATTTTGAAAAGGGAAATCACCAAAATGATTTTACTTTTAGATGCGAAAGGACTTTATAATCTTATATTGAAATATTGAATCCTTTTAGAGCAGAGGATATAACAATTTCATAGTGTACGACAACCGATTCAAAAATAATAAATATATCTATAAAAAATTACACCCCGAATTTATAGATTCTTTCCATATCTTGCCAATCTCTATCCGAGTGAATAAAATTATTTAAATATACAATTTTGAATAATTTTTCCCAGATATTTTTGTTGATTTATATGAAGACATTATTTTTTTTAATCGAATCTAGAGCACCCAAAGTAATGAATTAGCATATTCAGTGAAACAGAATTCGGAATGATAATGTAATGGAAAATAATCGTTAGTTACACAAAAAAAAATTATTTAGTGAGTATAATTAAATTACGATGAAACCATCGAATTTTTTTATATTTGGGTTTCAATTTAAATAATTACGAATTTAAAAATGTATTAAAAAAAAACTGTCTGCGTTAATTAATTTTCAAGAATAGGTCATCAAAGATTTCGTTGTTCATTTATTGTAATGAAAAATACAATTTCTTAAAATTATTTTATATATTTAACTGATTAATAGACAGAAAAATAAGACTTTTAAAATTAAATAACCAAAATTGGTTACTCCTTCAGTATTCGTCCTGCATTTTAATATTGAATAGATTTTTTTTATGTTATTCGTTGTGAAAAGTCTAACGTTTTTAGTTTTGCAAAATGAGAGAATAAATTGGATGCAATTTACTAAATGATACAAGGAATTAATTATCTTCCCTTTTTGAGTTAGACTTTCTTTTCAATTATTTTTCTTTTTCATTTTTTTATATAAGGAGACTTTTTTTTAATAAAAAAGGAAATTTTATAAAAAAAAACAACGAAATTAAAATTATGTCACTTGCATTTTGTCCTAAATTGTGTTTTTTTTTATAAATTATCTTAAATTAATCTTTTACCCTGTTTGGCCTTTTGAGTATTTTAGTACAAGTAGTATAACAAAATGCTTAAGGTTCCAAATTTAATTTTTTCCGTTCGTCTGTCTGCTATCGTTTAGAATCTAAGGGTTAGAAGCTTTCAAATCACGAATTGTTTTTTAAAAGCTAAAATCATTTAATCGTTACATCAGATTTTGGTCCTCGAATCCTTGATACTTTATAAAACACCCTGATCCACTCCCTATTCTCTTTAAGTTACTAAAGTAGTTTTATAGGAATGACAAATTAAATCAGTTTTTATCCTGTTTTAGGTGAAATAATATTTAGATTAAAAATACATTGATTTTTAAAGGAATCGAAAAATTAGGTCAGCTGCCTTTAAATTTTAGAAGGACTTAATAGCCCGATTGATCCGTAAATTTAATTTCTCAATTCTGATGTCATTTACAATTATCTGGAAAGCTCAAGTTTAAATTAATTCTAAGGTAATCTGTGAAATTAATATTAATTAAAATTCAGGATCTGAGACGAGGACATTTTGTAAAGGTAAAAAAAATTACTATAAAAAATTTTTATAACAAAAGTAGTAGAATAATTATAAATAGTTAATAACTTACCGAAAAAACAGAATATTTAAGTCTTGAAAACACTGCTAACTACGATTTTCTTTTTCTGAAATTCCTTTTTTTATACTCATATCAGCATTATTTGTCGGAAGCTGAAACATATGAAAATGAATATTTAACAATGTATTATTTATATATGAAATTTAAAAAAAATTGATTTAAATATTATATTCAATATAAAAGTCACCCTAATTCTAATAGAAGACACCCCCAACTGAGCAAATTGTCTAATATTTATATAAATAAAAGTTTTTATGAATAGCCTAGCTATAGAAGAAGAGTTGAAATCGAAATTTCACAATTTCTTTTCACAACTTCTGTTGTTAAAAAACCAATAAAACCCGGAAATTATTGCGTTTAAAATAAAAAAAAATGAACTGAATATTTATGATTTTTTTTATGGATCAATGTTGGAAATTGTACATAATAAAATTTTACATATTCGACAATATTATAATATAAAATTCAATAAATTGAAAGCATATTGGCATGTGAAAGAGTGTTTAGCTATAGATTGAGAATCCAAAGATTTTGATATGTGCAATATTTTTTTATGAATTTATGATTTTACATGAATTGTTATAAAGCACTCCCAAAAGAAGAGTTAATTCTTGCTCTACTAAGAATAGTGTGAAATTAAAACAGCAAAAATAAGAATAAATTGAACCAACAAATTTAAAATTTAGGATAAGAAAGTAATATTCGTAGAAATTAATGGAAATTGTTCATTAATATATTAAAATTATAACTATAGAGTCGTCAATAAAATGCATTTTACAGAGCCCGATAATATTATACATTAATTGAAAGATTAAAATTAAATTTTGATATTTTTAAATTATCATTTCCAAGCTTCCGGATCCTAGATAAATTTCAGAAAGGTTAATATCATACCTTGCGATTCGTTGGCAACCGTGTAAACCGAAATTGGAGCATATATTTATAACATTTAGTGCTTGATAATATTAATTTATCAACACCAGCTAACGTATTTTGTAAGCGTTATTCAAGTTTCACAGGATTAGTAATGAATCTAGGGTAGCTAATTAAATATAGGATTTATATTTACTAACCCACAGTTGGTAACGAATTCACTACATCAAATTCCCAAAAGAAATAATTATATTATAGCTATATATACAAAACATTTCTATCTGTTGAAAAATCATTTAACGATTTAAACATCAAACAATCAATTTGATATAAATTAATATTATCCGAAATCATATAATTTTACAATACTTCAAACTGCTTAATATTCAAGATAAAAAATATTATTTAATGTAAACATTTAGTTCTTTAGAAACATTTACTTTTCCAGACCATATTTACACCTAGCAAATTATGTTATAGTCACAATAATTTTGTTTTGTATTTGTTTTCAAAAATCCTTTTATTTTTTACTAAATTTAATTATATCTCGTTTATCCTTGTTTATGTGTCTGTACACAAAAAATTGTGTGCAGACATGCCCTTCTAATAGGCAAACAATTAAACTAACTACTAACCTTACTATATAGATAGACAAACTTTTTGCCTATATAACGAGTTGGGCGGGTACGACATAATCCAATTAATGTTGAACAAAAAAAAAAGAAAAGGTTAATGGCAAAAACTACCGAATTACTTGTAACATAACAAGCACCATTTATTTATTTTAAAAAAATAGTCTGTCTGCATGCAGTACACAATCGATTTCTAATTTCCTTTGCATTTTTCGATTTTTTAAATATGTTGCATATAAATTGTAATTTTCATATAGAAATAATAAAATTGTTACTACCAACTATTCATTCTTAAACCGATCGCTGTTGTGACCCCTCCAAAAACCAAATAATGAAGTAAATAATGGAATGGGAAAATAATATGAAATAAATTATTGGAAAAAAATCGTTAGCATACGTCAAGGGAAGTGATGCCTGGATTTCTTAAAGAAAAGGACTGAAGATGTCCTTATTTGCATCGAACTGCAAATAATAATGGCCTTTTCACAGGTCCACTGCTCGCTTAGGTATTATCTGAACAAAAATCGGAAAGTATGAAACTAGTAATTGATTATAATTATGAAGAAAGTGCGGAACACATGCTTTGCGACTGCGAAGATATGGACGGATAATGGTTAACATGCCTGAGCAATTACCGCTGTAACCTTTTTAATAAATTTTATTACTTATGAATCCACAATGAACGAATTATTATTCTTATTTTGTTGATTTTAGATTAAAAATGCAAATTAATTTCTATATATAAAATGTTTCGTGATGCGATAGAAATCAAAATTATCATCAAGGCTGTTGCAGAAATATTGTTGTTGGCTGTCTTATGTATTTGACTTCTACTATTTTCCCACTTTGTCACACATTACTGAAGTCCCACTAGGAAGCACCACATCATCCACAATATTTCAATTATCAGAAAATTTATCGTTTTGTAATTTGCTTGAATTGTTACATCAAAATCATTTTATGCTTAACAACATCTCAAATATCTACAACAACGACAACGATCACAGATGCCCAACAGTTTAGACAGTGCAATATTGTTTCTCTTCAGCGAATTATATTATTTATGATTAATTGATAAGATTACTAAAACTTTTGCATAGGCTATAAATCTACATTATTCAACACAATTTTCTTAGTATATTATCATTTTTTATGCTAAATTGTTTTACATAATTTCGTTTGTAAAGTTAAGTGCTACAAAAGTTGAAATTTTGAAGAAAATTCTGATGATTCAGAATATAATTTTAATATAGTCTGTAATAATTATTCAGATATTGAAGCTGTTGTAATAAACATTTTAATTTAATGTAAAATTGTACAGGCTTTGCGATTTAACTGGTTAACATAACTTTAAAGGTCTGAATTTCTCTTCTAAGCTCTGCACATCTGCAGTGTGTGCAGTGCTGCCAGATTAACAGATTTATCTGTTTTTAACAGATTTTTGACAATTTTTTATCATTTAAACAGATAAAAATATATTACAAAAAAAAAACAGATTTTGTCTGAAAACTTGACTTTTGTCAGATTTTTAGCAGATTTTAATTTTTGTAACATTTTTAAGCTCGAATTTTTATAAACTTGCGGAATTTTTTCAAAAAAAAAAGTTATCACCAATTAATTGTGTTTTTGGTGTAACAATTAATTGGTGATAATTTTGCAGTGATAGCCATTTAGGTGTCACAGTTATTTGATATCAAATAATGGTGATAATCACATTATCACTTTACAGAATTCCACCCACACGGGGTTTTTTTTTATTAAATCCTACGAAAGGATATAAATATTGTTTTTTGTATTAATTTATCCTAAGAAAGGAAATTTTTATTTAGTTTTATATACCTACTAGTATTTAATAAATAAAATAAAATTTGTTCATTAGAAAAACATGTTTTTTTTTTGAAATTTTTCATATTAAACAGATTTTATTGGGTAAAAACATATTTTTTTCGAAAAACTTCCAGATAATCAAAAAAATTAGCTGGCAGCACTGAGTGTGTGTACAAATTATAAGTCAATTCTGTAAAATAATTGTGTATAAGACTAAAATTATTTCTCTCCAATTTATTTGTCTGTATCTGCATGTTGAATTTTCAATTCCCCTTTTACTTTTTTTGCAGCGATTCTGCTGAATATACTTACAATAAATTCAAAATTCAAGCAAAATCATATGGAAAGAAATGTTTTACATAATTTTGTAGTAGACATACTTACGTATATTGTGAGGTTCATGCTTATTTTTGTAATAATTAATTATAAAATTAAATTTTATTATGAATTGAAGTTGATAGAAGGAAATTTACTATAATATATGTTCTAAATTATCATTAAGAAACATTCAATTTTATATGTTCTGTCAAAACTGAAGCAAATATAATATAATTAATTAAATTAAAGATTATGTTATTTGTAAATAATAAAATAATTATCACTTTATTTTAAATACTCATACCTCACAGATTTGGATAACAAATTCAAGAATAAAATTGAACACAGCAAAATATCAAAACCAAACCAAAGAATTTTATATTGGTTTGTTCAGAAAGAGGTAAATGTCAAAAGCCGTTCCACAGACGGTTGTACTGTATTGTGTCCATTTAGTTTATAAATAATAAATTGAAAGTATTAATAAATAAATTTACAATTTACCAAATCTTTCTTTACTGAACTTAGAAAATAAATTCTGTAATATTAATTATAACAAAATTATTTTCTATACACTTGCGATATACGTAGATAAAAAGAAACTAACATTCTTACAGAATAAATAAATATTTCATCAACATTATTCATCCCCTTCCCCAAAGAATCCACTAATAAAACTTTGGTATCCTTATATACTCAGAAAAAGCTTACTCCTTGTAATTGGAATGAGTTTGATTGTGGTTTTTCATCCCAAATTTTCAATTTTTTCTTAGATTTTATTATTTATTTTTATTCTGTTAAAAAAACATTCTCCACTCTTATTATAGCACCCAGCCTTCTTTAGCACTGCAACCTTCTCCACTCTTCAATTTGTATTTGCTTAAAGTATAAACTTGGGTATAGCAAGTGTATGTATATAAATACAGACAAAATGTATTTGCAGAGGGAATGAGGATTCGATTTTATTTTTATTTTCTTCTAGACTCCCCAATTTTTTTCATATAGTACATAATTTTTTTTTTTATATCAGAACGAGTGAAAAGGATAAGGCTTTACTCCTCGAGATTTGAAAGATTTTCAATATATAGAGTGAACAGAAAGCTATCAATATTATTTATATAGCTCTGACCGATAAGGGAGCGCATATACGTTATTCGATTGGTTGTTTTTAATTCTGAATTTTGTATTATATATAGCGAATTCATGTAAAGTTCTATCAATATTAACAGCATTCCAATAAATATCAATAAAAAAAAATTAGGGTGGAGAAGATTCATGTATATATTGAATTGCTCCACCTTTGTAGAAAAAAAAAATCAATTCATTATGTCATTAAAAAAAATATCAAAAAATTAAATTGAACAGTATAAAAGCTTTTAATAAGCTTTTTATAAGCTTTTTTCTTATATAAATACTAAAAAAATATATATATTTATTGCAAATCGTTCACCTCATACATAATATAAGATTGTTTTATATGCTCCCCATTTACTCTTCTTTTATAGTTCGGCTATATAAAAATAATTCCCAGCACAGCTCAAATGTATGTATTGAGATTTTTTTTATTTTGTAAATTCATGACAGTATGAGTATTACTGAGTATTTGTTGTGAACTGATGGGGGATGGGGAGCTACAACTCTATGTATATATGAAAAAATATTTTGGTATTGATTTTGTTTTATATTAAATTTTTTTATTGCTTCTTCTGTTGCAAAAAAACGAAAACATTGAACGTGTTAACAGCATGGGGATAAGAGCTGGGGGTTTGAAATGGAGAGAACTAAATATATAAAGAATTTTGCGGTAAAATATTGGTTGAAAATCGATGTCGATTATTTTCAATGATTCATAATAATCCAATCATTTATTGGGCGTATCCATGTAATTATTGTATATATAGGTTAGAAAGAAAATTATTGGTATCAAGTTCACTGAAAGAGAATATGCTTTTATATAATAATAATTTATATATAAAAGTTTCCAATCGAAATCTTATAAAATATAATGGATTAATATTGTAATAAATAATATTGAAAGGTTAAGGTATAGAGTGCATGTCATTGGATGAACATTTGAAGGGCGTACATTTTATGATATAACTTTTATTAGTTTCCAAACTGTACTCAATTAAAGTCCTTGAAAACTGATTAATAAAGTATTATAATTGTAATAAATTATGTAATTAATTAATTATTAAAATTATTATTGTAAATCTTTGATACAATGTAGTTTTACGAAAATTACACTTTTTGAAGTATAATTGCAAATATTTTACACTCTGTTGTAATAAATTATTGGCAAACCGAATAGGAATTTATTTGTCTCGTCACAAATGTCTCGGAACGCTTTTAAAAACAATTTATAGTATAACATAGTGAAAATATATTCGATATTAATATTATAAATTATATGCGATTTTATGCTTTTATATGATTTTTAGTATTGCTATACAAAATTTTGGCTACTGAACATGAACGTCAAAAAGATTGATTTAAGAAACAACAACCAAATCACATAACATAAAATATTGAATTTTATCAAATATTTGAATTTTTGGTTCATTAAACTTAGTTCACAGCCAAATTAGCATAAAATCAGTTCTATAATTTCTATATTTGTTGAGGTGATTACAAACATAATGAAAACCAGATACATTTTATTCATTTACACTAATTTTTATAGTACATCTTTCATAATTGACTGGAAAATGATTTTTTTTACATTATACGCGATTTATATTAAGAAGTATTTATACGAAAAAGTTTCAGTTCCATCGTTGTCACTATTTTCAAGTTCAGAGTGACAAAATAAATACTAATTGTCAGAATAAAATTTAGACTATTTTCAAAATTGTACATAAACACGACATGATTACAAGAATGTTATATTTTTGTTTGTTTCGGAAATGTTGTCTGACTTATAATTAGCCTATTAGTAGGACAATTTAAAATTGGTTCCTCTTTTTCTGTTCTTTAATTCATTAATAATCAGTTTTAGAGTTTTTCAATTCTAATGAGTTTAACAAAATTATGTATATTTATAAAAATATATGATTTTGCAAATAGTAAGACACTAATTTGGATGGATGGATGGATTGGAAGAGGGGAGTCCGTGAAGGACTCAAGCACTCAGGCCAGATCTAGGCCCATTGTACCCCTCGTTGCGAAGAACCTTCATGTCACTCCCGCCGTGGAATTTACTGATTTGCTGTCATCCATGAACCCCCACTTCGCTCAGTTCGTTCAGGAGATAGGCACCAAAGCATTTATAACGTAAGTTATACACTAATTTAAAATAACAATTAAAATTTCGATATTTTATTTAAAGGGTTTCGACCAGATTCGTCTTTTAAATAATCTGGCACAATATTACTTTTCCATAAACTTCCGGAAGCCTTGGAAATATATTTTATAAATATGAACTAAACAATTTTCGCTGTTCAATTTATTACAAGGCGCAACCAATTACTTATAAATTGATTACTTTTGTATATTTGATTATAAAATTACTTTTTTGTTGATTTAAAACGTTTTATGAAATCAACAATTTTTATTTTTTATATTCCAATTAAATATAAATTGAATAATATTTTATTTATTTATTATTCTGATATAGATTTCCATATACAAATGTTGATTATCTATAGCTCCAGCCGAACAAACCATCTACCAATTATTGTCGATTGAATAATGAGTATAAATGATTGATGAAAAGACAGACTCTGATTAAATCTAATTTATATTATTATTTAGGCATATCAATAATATAAAGCAATCATAAATAACCACAAAAAACAGGCTTTAAAAAAATAAAAATAAAAAATAGAATCATAATTTTTTGTGGTTTGTATGTAACAGGAAGACCAAAGATTATGGGGAACGGAAATTGGTTATTGTGATAATAATTTAATAATAAATTTTATCATTGAGTTTTCTTTGAATTTAAATTAGTTTAATATATGGAAATTTTTTATATTGTTTGTTATTAACATAAATTGAACTTCGTTGACGATTTCTGATTTAATTTTATTATACAATACTCAATATTTCAAGTATTCGTAATATTATGTTTATGATGAAATCAATTAAAAAATATTTTTCGTCAATATTTATTTCAAATATTATACGCGGAGTCTCGTCAATTAGATGCCGCAAGGGACCGAATTAAATGTAAAATCGAATTAAACGAAATAGTCACCGAAATTAAACGAAATTGTCATTAGAAAAAGTGTTATAAAGATTTCTATGCAAAAAAAAATTAAGATTAACTTCTTCTTCAAAACATAAATCAACTTTTAAATTAATCAACAATAAAAAAAACAATTTTTTTTAACGTGGTTGGTGGCTTTCCATTTATTGCACTAGCAATATTCATTTTATTTTTATAAACTGTTCTGAGGTTGTTAGTTTTGATGCCAAGCTTCAAAAACTTCATCTTTAATTTGCCTCCCCTTTTAAATTTCATCAATACACTTCCAATTTTTCTTTTTATTTAAGCTCGAATATTTGACTCTTGAAGGCATTTCGACGTTGAAATTTAATTAAAGTGAGATCATCTAATTGAACGAATATCGAATTAACTAAGAATCGAAGTATCTCGCGTACATTTTCTATTCAAATCCTGTGGCTGTTCCAAAGCATCGAATTAAATGGAAAATCGAATTAACCAATAGGCGAATTAACGAGACTTCACATCCTACAAATATTAGCTATATTCAAAATTTCAAGAATTTTGTTGATTTTTTCTGGAAATAGATTCTCTTTAATTTATGATACAATTATCCCCAAATTAAGGATGAATATTACTGAGTTATTAATATCACGATTATAAATAAAATTTAATTGAAAAATTCTAATTTTCAATATAATATTATTTCTAAATTAAATTTTGCCACAATTTAGCCCAAAATAATACAAAAATTATGCTATTTTTATGCTCCAGTTAACCTAAATTAAATTGTTCAAAAATTTAAAGTTTAAAAACAGATGATAATATTAAAGCCGATTTAGTTAAAGCACGTGGTAGATTGTAAATGTTGGCATTGGGGGGTTGCAAATTTTATAATTTTTGTGTATCTGTCTAATTCGCAATGTTTCCAGTTAAATATATAAATATGTATATAACATAAAACTCACAAAATATTATTCATAAAAGGGGGAAAAACGATTTCTATGTCCACAGGTCTTTAATATTAAATTTTGCATTTTTCGTTTTTGTCCTTGAATTTTCTTCCTATAACCAAAAATTTAAAAGCTAACTAAAACATTTTAAAAACCTTTAATATATAAAATAAGGAAAAAGGATATTTTATTTGATTGTATGTACACAAATAAAGATTTTATATAGTATAGTAAAAAACCTTGAATATTAAAATATATATTTCTTAACCCGAAGCTTTATACCAAATCGTACGGAGCATTAGAGTTTATGATTGTATTGTGTCTTTTTTGTTGTTTGTTACTATTTCAGTATAATTAAGATTATACTATAATAATCAGCCATTCATTCTAGACTTTAATACCAGCCTTTAATTTTTGAATTAGAGTAGGGGGCGGCATACTTTATACATAACAACAAAGTTCTATGACACTTTTACTCCTGCAGACGTTTAATTATCTTTATATACAAAATTGTGGTTATTATTTTTTTGTGTAAAAGTTTAAATTTAGGAAAATTTAGTAGAAAACTAAAATCATTTTCCTTGTTACATAAATTGTATACATAAATGTTTTTATGTATGTCGATTTGTTATGTTTATTTAAATATTGTATAGTTGTATTTCTGTAATTAAAGTAGGTTGAATTTATAATTTTAAAGTTCTGTAAAGTTAAATAATATAATAAAAATGTTAATGAAAATTTTACTATCGGCATTTATGATTTGAGTCAACAAGTTAGTATACATTAAAATAATTTTGTTCATTTAATATACACGTATAGCATAAGTTATCAAAATAGTTTTAAGATTCTAAAAAAATTTCAAGGATTAAGTTAGTGTCAAGAAAGAATAATACATTTTCTAACTTGTAGAACTTACAATAATTCAATTTATCATTTACGTATCTTCTATATAAATATCGAAGAAAATAATTAAATAATCAATTTTTATTTATAAATTCATTTAGCGATTTGGATATTTTTACAAGTTCGGAGCTCAGAAATACTTTAAAAGTGTCGTCTGCATTCTAGTTCTAATTCCACATGTTAATAAATTTACAATTCTTTCGCTGATGTATATTGTTAATTGATCAATAAATTA
The DNA here is from genome assembly GCA_963920725.1 of Rhamphomyia laevipes. Taxonomy (NCBI): domain Eukaryota; kingdom Metazoa; phylum Arthropoda; class Insecta; order Diptera; family Empididae; genus Rhamphomyia; species Rhamphomyia laevipes. The sequence continues at coordinate 3,137,690 of OY987256.1, read as the reverse complement.
ATTTTTAAGAATATTTTATAAAACTTTGTATTTATAGACAACAATCGTCAGCGTGTTGTTTACATTTTATACAATAAAATTTTAATGTATTTTGAAGACTTTTACGATTAGGGAATACAAAACCGAAGGAAATCTCAATACCGATTCTTTCGATATTGTAAAATGATAATATCGGTATTAAAAACGGTTTTAAAAGAAATTATTTGTGTTTAAACAGTGTTAAATTATTCAGTAAATATTTATTTTAAATTATACATATAAAAGTATTACACAAATGCATTAAAATACTGAACAAATAATCATAAAAGAACATAAATTAACATAGAATACATTAAATAAATATAGTTTCATGAAAAATGTATTTCTTTTTATACAGATTTGATTCCTTTAAAGTGTGACCTTAAAAACAGAACGCCCGGAAATTTGTTATCTAGTCTGCATCGAATTTTTTTCAAAATTAATTCCACCAGCAGCAGAAAAAAACATTTCAGTGTTTCAGATTCAACGCTAGTTGAACGAATAGTCAAAAGTTGACACTTTATACACATATCTGTTAATTTAAGGAGTTCATGAATCACTTAAGCCTGCCCTTGTAAACATGAATAGGATATTTGTTTTAATATGCAAATTTTATATTATATAATTTTAATTTAATACCGAAACTTCGAAAACCGGACAACTTAACACAGAAGAAAATACAATACTATCCCGGATTTCAGAATCTTGGTGTGCATTCCCTATTTATGATTCAATTTTATCATGTTCTTTTTACAATTTTACATAATTTCGATTATCATTTTTTATTTTGTTCTTTTTTTGTCGTTTGGCCTCTGTTGTATTCTGGGGATTTATGAAGAAAATTATGGTCAAATTGAAATTTAAAATAGATTATATAGTACGAAATCTAGAGAATCTATACAAAATGATGAAAGTAGTGATCTATTTTTGATTTTGAATTTTGTGTTCATAATTTTATTAAATGTTTATAATTTTATTTATGTGTTTTTAGTTTGGATACTCAAAACTCATACATAATTTTTTATTTGTCTATAATATTTCAAATAATGTTTTCGATGAAAAATGATAGAATTTATTTTGTGTCTTTTAAAATATTAAGAATTAGACAAAGTATATTTTTGAAATACCAGATTTTCCCTAAAAACTGCTTAAATCATGTAATAATTACGGAATTCTAAGAGTTCTATTATTAAATTGAGAATTATAGAAATAGAAATTAAATTAATGTCATTTTTTTCCATAATTATGTAACAATTTCTGTACCAATTTATATTAAAATCAGCATTTTATTTTATCAAAGAAAATATATCAAATTTAATATAAATACAAACATTTTAAAATTAATCTTTAAAAGATTAGATTTGAATTTTAAAATTGTATCAAATATCGATAAATTATTTGCGATAAATCCGCCATTTATAAAAAGGTAATTTAGAATTATATAAAAATCTCAATTCCGATTACAATTTTTATTAGATATTTTATGCAAAAATATGTTATCTATAAAAATTTCAATATTTGCAGTTTTTTTTTTTTTTTTTTTTTTGTAATTCTATAATTTTTTATGTAATCTGAGTTACATAATTTTTTATAAATATTGTTTTATGTATGACCCAGTTTAGTACAATATTTATTAATTTGCATGTTAAATATGGGTCAAGTTTATTTCCGAGTAAAGTAAACATCAACTAATAAAAATTAATTAATATTTTATTTGATTTTGTTTTATTTTAAAATAACTACGTGCACATTTTTATTAAATTTAATTAAATTTGTAATAGGTATGTAAAGTATATGTACATAGATTTTTTTTGAAATATAAAAACCTTGAAATAAAATTTCAAATTACAAAAAGTAAAATTTCAACGACCCTAAGATTTTTGCCCATACGTTTATGTCTTAATGATATGAAATTATAGAAAAAATAATAATATTTCTGAAATTATAAATTATGATTACAACTTGAACGCGGAATAAAATAATGATTTGTCATCAGTATTTTGTAGAGACGTATCGAATTTAAATTGTATGTGTCAAAATGATTTGTAAATTACTTGAAAAACAATTTGTTATTCAAATATTATAATAAAGCCGGAAGAAAAGTAAATGCTAGAACAATTTATCGTAACACTTTACAGTAACACGATTAGTTTTAACATTTAGATTGTATCCAGTATCCTGACTCTAAATCCTTTAAAATTTCTTCTTTAGATTGTACATTACTTTAGGAATATAAAATTTTAAAATTTTCCGAAATCCTAAATTCGATGATAATCGAATACTTCACGGTTTTTCTCTATAGAAAACAACTTTTATCGCTCAAGAAATTACCGAAAATTGCGTCTTGCATCTTTTTAATTTTGATATTCATCATACTTAATATCGAAGCTATAAATAACCTCGTAAATTTTTTGTATAATAATAAAACAACCACTAACAAAATAACAAAACGACAAACAATTTCCAAATGTAATTTATCTGCAAGATACAGCTGATGACTGAATTTTGCGCAGTCCAATAAAGAAATCTAAATTTTATATTAACTTAATAAATTTTTTGATATTAGATGGCAACACTTATCATTTAAATAAAACCAGACAGAATTTCGAATTGAATATAGGAATCGAGTTTTAGTAGCTACAATAATTATTATGACAGTGATAGTATGATAAAAGTTGTAGCTATGGTTATATGGCTATGACAGTGCTGCGTTATGCTGTTGTGAACATAAATTGTTGATACTAAAAGATACTTTTGCTGGTATATGTGATTTTCGAAATTCACTGCAGTTGTATAAGTAAAGTGTTTGTATACGAGAAATAATACCGACAGCGAATTTATCCAAATCCCATGTTTGTTATTAATTTAGTAAATTCGTAATTCGTCGTACTCTGGAGAGAGAAAATCAATGTATATATGTATTATCGGTTCAGTGTTTTTTTTACAAACACCAATATTTCTATCACTGTACAACATTTAAAAATTATTTTATTTTATCAACATTTTGAGGGACGCATGCGACAAAAAAAAAAATATAATTTTTTATATGATTTTTTCGATACGTTAGAGTGAACGGGTTGGATTGATTATTTGGAGGGAGAAAGTTTTAACAACTTTTATAATTCACAATATATATTTTGCATAAAACGTATGAATAGTTTTTCCCTTATGTGAAATGATATACATCAAATGTATTTATAATAATATCAAAAAACAACTATTATTTCAAAAAGAAAGGATTGAAATGGTTTGTTTAGCCAAATTTAAACATTATTACCTTGAGGTCGAAACGCTACATTCAAAGTATGTAATGTGTACAATTAGTAGCGCAGGCATAAATGTGCATAATGTTGTAGTTGTAATAATGTAATAAACTTAATAGCTAGACCTTTATTACCGCAATTGATTATTTTCATCAACCACCCCAGCCGCTAATGCGAGTAATCAATATATACGTAAAATTTAGAAGAGTTTTAAAATACTTAAACAATACTCGATTTGCACGGTTTGTCTAGTACAATTGAAGAAATTAGAACTAAATCTATTTACACCAGATTCAATTTAAAACAAAATTACAGTAAAAGATGGTGGATTCATATTGCACGGTTACGATTTACACGATACTATTTGGGAACCAATCTACCATGTATATCAAGGGTTAGATATAAAATCAATAAAATAAGAAATAAATCGATATCATTATACATTAATAAATAGAATTATTGAAATCAATGCTCGGAAAATGACAATTTTGAGTATGTAGAGGCGTCGGTGTCAAGTTGTACATGATATGTTTTAATTGTTTTGTTAGTGTTTCTTGATTCATCGGTGTTGTCTTGTCGCTGTCAATGAAAAATTCACCTGCTACTTTAAGGCATTGTCCGTAAACAAGTTCGGCTGGTGAAACTTTTAAATCGTCTTTAATTGAAGCACGGATTGCTAACAATATAATAGGAAGTTCGATTGTCCATTTTGAATTATTGCAGCGAGCCTTTAGTGATGATTTTAGCTGCCTGTGGAAATGTTCCGATAGGCCATTCGATTGCAGATCATAGGATGATGTGCGAATTCTGTGGCATCCCACTCTGTGGCATTGTTTCACTCTACAGAAAACTAAACGATTTATTGCTAACTATAAACTTGTTAAATAGAGAGAAGAAAAAAAATGAATAAGCCAACAGAATATAAAATATTTTATGACCGGCTAAGAGAAGCTATAATATAAAAAATTACACCTGTATGATCATTAATACATAATACTATTTAATACACCTGCATATCATCAGACACAATTAAGTATCATCATCATCACCTATATTAAAAATATCATTTTTAATTTTTTTTTATATATACATGTCCAGTCAAACAGAAAGTTATAGTGGCTTCTGTAATGTCCAATAGAGTGTGTCCAACACAAGCAACAAGTTTATAAAAAAAAATAACAAAATATTTAATTGAAAATATCCGGAACCCGCTGGACAAAAATGTTTCATATAAATTTATTAATTGATTCAAAATTTTGACATTTTGTAGCACTTCCCAATAAAATATAACAAATTTTGATCAATAAATTTTCATTCAGCAACATTTTTTGTTATATAAACATTGTTGCTAATGGAATGATCTCACATTAAATTTAGATATGAAAATTTAAATTTTAATTAAATTTCCTGTTTATCGTTAAATTTATTCGTTATTCATTTAATTTACGATACGTTATTGCGACAAAAAATTAATTTTAAATTATTTATTTAAAATTATACTGGAATTATTAGAAATGCTGGCGTTTTTAAATTAGGCTAAATAAAGTTGTATAAATAATAATTTTTGGTTGATTGCTTGCGCCATTTTCGATGAATATAATTTTAATACTTTACTTTGTGGCACATTTTTTGACACCCTCCTGAACAAGAGATCCTAAAAAAAAAAACAATTCAAAGGTGAAATTGTGGAATGAGTTTAACAAACCAAAACGATCAAAACTTTGAGTGCCTGACCCTCGTTCAATTTGAATTGTTGATATATTTTTGTTTTATTAATATTGATATTTTATTGGTTATGGTCGAATTATTCTCTGCGGTTTATTTTTATTAGCATTAGCCTGAAAGCGATATTTCAAACAAGATAGTTATGGATGCCTGACTATCAAATGTGTGTTGTTGAATAATTTATTACGCCTCATTAAAACCAAATTTAATTTTGTTTTATATTCTGCGGTAAACTTGACTTTAAGAAGAATATTTTAATTTTAAATTTTTTATTTCTAGTAGACCACGTCCATTTTTGATAATCTTTTTATAAAATATATTTCGATATGCTAATTGGAATTAATTAAAGACACTAATCAATTTCAAATGCATAATTAAATAAGTGTGTATTTAAATTAAAAACTCTTAATTTTGATGGTACACCAATTAAAAATATTGTGTTTTTGATGAATGCTTGGTTTTATCTCGATGACAAATCAAAAATAATTTCCAAATGCATAAACGAAATTATCTTAAATATGAACGCGATGAAATGTTGACCTCATGTAAATAACTTTATAAATATATTTATAAAATAATAAAAAAAAACGCCCGCGTTTCCGCTGTAATTTATATTAGACTATAATTGACTGGTGTGTGATATCAATAACTAAATGACATGAGCATGAAGACAAAAATTTTATCTATATTTCAATTATATTATTTACTTGTGATTTAAAAATATGATGTCATAATGGTAGGCAATTAGTGTGTGCTTCTTGATTTTAAGCATATTATTAAATATTTAATTGTTTAAGAGAAATTAACTTTTGCGAATTGGTTAGATTAAAGAAAAACTGGTCATACTATTGAACCCGAAAAAGTTTAATACACCTAGGTAGATTATTTTAGAGAATTCACGAGATCAGGAGTCAGGTCGTCGGGAAAAATTTGGGCTTCTACAGAAGTTTATTCAATTAAATCAAATAATACAGAATAATAAAAAATTAACTAAGTTACTTCTTTAATCTAATATTCTACATGATTCTACCATTTTCAGATAGTATAACTTCTAATTTAAATTTTGATCAAAATTCGTCCTTATGAAAATGTTAAAGGGTGTTGTCAAATTTCATAAATTCAATAAGAATTTTGTGTATTCGATAGATTAATTTCAACACGAATAACTCTAAAATCCAGTGATGGGGGAATTAAGTTATTTATTATATTCAACTATCATCGAATATAATTTTTGATGGGGAATATTGTTAGGATGTTATACAATTTTCGATTTTTAGTATTTAATTAAATTTAAAAGCCTTGAAATATTTTGGAAATTGTCATCCTTTCAGTTTCAATTTATAACTTTTTAATATCATCTTAAAATATTTCGTTTATTTCGTGAATAAATATCGATTTTTATTTAAATTTGTTGTCTTTTAAACTTTGTAATTATTAGATTTGTAATTGTTTAACTATGTGAAATGGTTTAAAAGAAAATTAAATTTTCTAAATTCCATAAAATTCATATAAAGTTGAGACACAATTCTGTAATTTAATTTATAATATTCGTTTGTTAAATTACTTCCTGACAATTGAGGCGCTAAGATCCCCATCAAGAGAAGTTACAATTTTCTAGCCATGAATTTTGCGTTTTCATTTTTATATAACAAATGGAGAAAATGTTAAAGGGAAAATTGAATCTTTTATATTCCATTTTACATTTCCCTGCAAAAACTCCCACCCATCCGATTATAAATTAATTTTAATATTCAATTCGAACCCTTTTTTCCATATTTGGTGTTTTTTGTTTGATTAATTTTTTGTTATGGAAGTTTGCCTTTGAAAGAATTTTTTTTTTTTGATAGCAGACCAAGGCCGGATGTTGGTCGAACAATTTTTTTTTATTACTATATAAAACATAAAAAATCCTTTACTTTTTTTGTTGTTTATTTCTTTATTGTGGACTAAAAAAACATGTTGCCATAAAAATAAGAAAAGAATAAAAAGAAAAAAATTATGAAAGAAAAAATTTCTGAACCAAAATTTTCATTTATTGAAAATTGGTTTTTCTTTTGTTATTGTTAAAAATTTCTTAAATTTATATACACATAAAATAAGTGTTATTGAAGGGACAAAGAAAAGTTTATTTGTGTGGTGGTAATATAATCACGAAAAGCCGGGAGTGATTTTTCTTTTTTTTTAGGGTTTAGGTAAATTTTTGTTTAGGGATAAAATTTATTTTCTATGTTAATAAAAATTTATGTTTAATGTTTATGGAAATGTAATGAATATAACCACAATAAAAATTTTCATTAAAACTTTTTGATATAGCCAAAATAGTAAATTAAAAAAACATTTTTTTCCCATATAAATGGACTTTTTTGAGTGCCGATAGTTGTGCTATATAAATCTAAACTTTTATATAAAATATTGGAAAATGTAAATTAAAAATGAATTGCAGTGTCACCTAATAGCAAAAATATACAATAATGCTGTCAAGATTTTGCTTTATTGTTTATTAGCATTTCACATTGTTTTATTCAGTAAGAAAGCACGTAACAGCGGTGCAATTGAGAGGAGTTATTCGTGTCGCGTGCTCGTATCGGTCGGTCTCGAACCCGGCGGTAAACGTAATCGCGAACGTTATCCCGATCGATTTGCTTGCACGAGAAAGGATAAGGAAACAAATATACTCAAGAGCTCCAGAAGTAAGTAGAAAACAAGCAGCTACAGAAGCAAGACAGATTAGTTAAGATATATAGCAGAAACGATGGACCATTCCAAACAAATGGTTCTAAAGTATCAGCCTATTATAAATTATTTTTGAACCAAATTGTTCGAAGATTATATAACTATTGCGAAGTTTCATCTGGTGCGGAGGGAATATAAAAGATTCTATTAAATATTAACAGCGGTTAGTACACACTGAAATTGTTTTTTATTGGCTGATTTAGAGCTAATCATTTTATGACATTTTATTATATTGTTGAATGACATAGCATGTTTTGCTATTTTCAGTTTCTTACAATTTTTATTAATTATATTTTTATTTTATTTCTATAAGAGAAATTTAAAAATTGTTTAAAAAAAAAAAATAGCTAGGAAAATGAAAATATGGAAAAATTTTGTGTAATTACAGGTGTCACATAATTTTAAAATTTCACTATAAATAATAATTAATAATAATTTTCTATACAATTGAACTGAACGAAATTTACGCTACTATTTATTTATTTTCTATTTCATTTATTTTTTCCAATTTTAAATTGGAGAACAATGATAATTTTCCATAGAGTGATCGACAGATCAATTATTTTCATAGTAGGAAAAACAATTTTCAATTGTTTTCTATTTGTATACGATGTCTGACAAAAAATTTGTTATAAATATTTCACTTACCTCTTGCAAGTAATAACACAGTAGCTTATACACACATTATAGAATAATTATGGAAATTTTTATTGAATTAGCGTGATTACGAGTTTGTAACATAGTTCCGCATCAGTACTTAGTTATTACTTATACCACAATTAATAAATTTCTTATACAAAATGAAAAAAGAACCACTGAATTGGAACACTTATCTGTGAACGAAATCAATTTTTATGAACCTATGTCATTATTATTATTTATATATATAAAAAAAAATTATTTATTATTTTATATTTTTAATTTAAGTTTTAATTGCATAATCGGTTCCCTCTACACACTACACTATTTAACTTAGAAACCATTATTCAAAATAAAATAAAGAGTAAAAATCTATCACAAAAAAATATTAAATACTTCGTAAAAATTGTTATGAATAATTCGTATAAAAAATTGATCAAACTGAATTTTTAATTAAATTCAATTCTATAAATATTTAAATTTAATTTTATAGCATAATATTTTAAATTACCATTTTATTATATTCATTAATAAATATAAATAAATTTAATGAAAAAAAAAACCTCATCAAATTTTGCACCGCAATTTATGTAAAAATGATTGAGCGAAACCAAACAAATCAATTTCAAAAAAATATTTAATCAAAAAAATATTAAAAATTTTATGAAATATTTTTTGATTGGTTTGAATTGAATTAATTTCAGATGATTGCTCATCCGGAATTCCGTTTGATTTAACGGCATCGCAGACAGTAGACAAAATGGAAAATTGTTGGGAGAAAGATTAATAAAAAAAAATGCAAAATTATTAATTCAATAACAAATCAAAAGAATTAAAAAAAAAAAAAATTAATAAAAAAGATTATTTTTTTTTTGTTGTCTAGTCTATAGTCTTTAGATTTATCCATAGTAAATTGAAATGTAATTCAATTTGTGATTGCATAGCCTAGAAATTTAAAGAAGTTCATAACTTTTGGAAGAGTGAGACAGTAATTAGAAATAATTGGCTATAGTGAATTCTTTCTAATGTTAATTGCTAAATTTCAATATTAACTAATTAAGAAAATTAATTGGCGAATTTGTATCGTTTTGCTATTACTCAGGTGACCACCAGACTTGACTAAGAAAGTGTTTTTATATCCACCTCGTGGCATTCAGAAACCGTATCATATTTGTAGGACTATTAGATGCTAGATTGTTAAGGTTGTTAAGTTTATAACCTTCAAATATATTCTTTTTTGTTCTGGCCAGAGCTGATCTCTTGGATGAAGTGAGTTATAGTTTCTTTTTTGTGCAGAGCATGATGTGTTAAATGGGATGCTCAGTGCAACCGGATATTCGTCAATTGATTTTCTGCTGGCTGTCCATTAGTGCTATTTTTTTGTCGTAAGTCTTCTTACGTGGCTATGTCTTTAGCGTTCTTCAATGATAAAAAGGATAGAAAGTGTTCATTCCCATTCATGTTACTATGCACGTGAACCCGCGTTCTCGAAAACGCATACTCTCCGGAATACTTATACGTGTGTGAAGTGTTCCGCATTAATTTTAAACTATATTTGACAGAAATATTAATGTTAACTCTTTATGAAACATAATTGGTACCGAGACATAAAGCCATTATGGCGTTATGACATAACTCTTAAAGACATATTCGCCATTTTTACCAATATGGCTTTAAGGATAACTCGAAAGAGTCATAAAGCCATCTATGGTATGAGTCTTAAAGCCATATGGCGTTATGACCCATTCGAGTGAGTCTTAAAGCCATATTGGTAAAAATTGCGAATATGGCTTTAAGACTCACTCATGTGAGTCATAAAGCCATTATGGCGTTATGACATATGGCTTTATGACATGGCACCACATAATTAATATCAGAAGATTCAAACTTTAATTTAGCTTTAAAAAATTTAATATTAATAAGAATTAATATCAGACAACGACTAATATTGTATATTAAAAGAAATTAATTCTTTCATTACAAAAATTTTGAATTATATTTGAAAAATATCATAATTCTTAACCTCTCCAATTTGTATCGGCACCACAATTTCATTTCTTCCCTGTCTTCTCAGTATATTTGAAAAATATAAAATTCAAATTTTTTAATGTAAATCGAGTTAATCATAAATTATGTATACAAGTTATTTACGATTATGGCTTCTGGTATTTAAGACTGATCACTTGTCGTGATCATATCGACAATACGATCAATTGTAAATTATTTTTGATTAATTTATCAGTTCAGAAATTTATTTAAAAACGCGCGGTAGGTCACTTTTCTGTAAATATTATAATAAATTGATTACAAACACCGAGTATAAAAATTCATGCTGTGATCTTTTACATTAAAATATGCATCAATTTGTTGTTTAACAGATTGCGCTTATCCCACTGCAGATCCAATTAATTTATTATTATTACAATATTATTTCAATATTTTCCAATTTGAAAGATTTATAATATTTATTATGGGCATTGATTAAAATTATAATCGAATGAAGGCCAAGTCACACGCGTCGTTTGTAACTAAAACTAATTGACTCTCTTATATTCATTTATTAGGTGTACATCTACAGAACACAATAATTTATTAATTTTGTTCAGGCGGTAATTAATTACAATCTTATTTGTTATCTGGTTCGCAATTATTTATAAGTAAATTAAGAGAGTGGCTCAATACGATTAAATGTATGTAAAATAAAAATTTTTATTTAACAAAATATTCACTATGTTTTTTTTAAACCTTCAAGAAGAAATTACCACAAGAAGAAGTACGAATCTTGTCACTTCAGTTTCATATTATTTTAAGAACTTTATTTTATGGAAATTAAATTAGCCATGAATTTTCTGCGATGAAGTTTCCGTAAACTCATTTAAAGACGTGTAAAAAAATTCAAATAAGAATGCCATAAAGACGAATGGAACATCTAAGATTCGTTTGCTTTACGGTTATAGCGAGGTTTAACATTAGTTGGATCTATAAATTCTTTTATTGATGTTCATCAATGTTATTGATAATTTTTTATTAGTTGTTTTGAAATTACGTGTTCTGATATCAGTCAATATTCACAGAACTAATTTAATAGCATTTTTATTTATTCCGCCTTTGAACTCTAATTATCAAACTATTGGTTCCCAAGAACATAAATTCGGCAACTAAGTTTTATTGATAGCCAATAAAAGATTATCCAGATTTTTTAATTTAATTGTTTGATTCTTTTTCGTACGAATTTAAACGTACGCCAATTAATTGCCAATGATCTTGATTAACTCAAAATTTTTGGTGAAAGCAGTTTTCATCGATGAATTCATAATAAATAATGTTAAAACTTTACCACACATTTTGAAGAAGGAATTAAATTTTTATACTTCAGTGGGAATTTTTGATTTTAATTATCGACATCAAACGTTTTTTTTTTTGGAAGTCTCCGTTTTAATGTTCACTAGAGAATAAAATTAATAGATTTTAATCTATAAAAAAAGAAAAAAATTATTTTCTTACATTTATTATTATATTAGTTGTACCGCGATTAACTTCTTATAGTGTTCAATTGAAGAATATATAGAATTACTAATGTGAGAGTTCAGTGAATTCACCAAAAATTACCATACAATTGAAATTTAATGATTTTTCAGTTTAATTGCTAGTAAAAAACCCAGCTATTTAAGAAAGAAATTATGTTAAAATTTGTAGTTTTCGATTATTATTTTGATAAATTTTTACTTGGGGGAAGACATTTTTCATAATATTTTTAATAATTATAGTTCAACTCCAACTTATATACTTGAGTTTGGATATTTTTCATTGACTTCTTATGTATTTCAAACATTGTTACAATTTACAATACTTTCGGAAGTCGTTAATCAATTTATAAAAATCATTTTTTCGTTTTTATAATAATACTTTTTTATAGTGTAGAATTATTATAGCTGCCATTTATGCGGGTGTAGGGGCAATAATACAATGAACTTCGAAAGACTCTGGCCTGGTGGTGAGTAAATTAGTTACGAAAATTTTTAAGATTTATATATTAGTTTTTTTTCTTGCTTTTTATTGTGTAGTGTAAATTTAAGTCACAGATCGAAAATATTTTTAATTACTTTTAATAAAAATCAAATAAGAATTTTTCGTTGTGGTTGGATATAGAGCTATCTATATCTCTTGTAAAATTGTATTATGTGACAGGAAATGGATTTATTTTCTGGTTATGTGAACATTTGGATTTGAAATTTTTTATGTCGTGTTATTTTTAATAACTATAGAAAATATTTCTTTATTAATTAAAGAGTATAAGAAAATATATGTAAAAAGTCTTAAAATACCATACGATGACAACAATTCATTACTGGAGACATAAAAAAACAGCCTTGAATGATATCTTATTATGAATCTTTGTCGCATGAGAATTGATTGAAAAAAAAAATCTGTTCCGCTATAAATTGCTTTGCTATACTTATTTACTTACGCTGAGTCTGCCTTTTCGTCTGTTTCCCTCCAGGTTGGATTCAAAGATCAATTTCGATTTTCTATACCTACACACCATCATAATTACAATAATTGTCGAAACTCGATTCAGATTTTTTTAACATATCGAAACTAATAACTTGCTACTATTGGATGACATGTGACTTTTTGAAGCACAAACTTGATTGCTTCATAAAAATCAATAACTTATGAGTTACTTCTCATGAGGATCGACTAAAAAATAAGCTTAATTCTTCTCCGCTATGATATGCCGTATCTACACGATAATATTACAATTTTATTACAACAATTTAAATTGTTTTGTCATATTTGCAAAAGTTTATCTTACCGTACCAAGAGCAGATGAAGGTTTCAAGACTCATGTACCATATTAATAAATTGTAATGTACCAGATCCACGATAACAAAATCATGTTTCAAAATTAAATTAATTTTTTATTTAACAAAGAAAATCTTTATAGTAAGTTCAATATTGTTGAGAAAATATTTTATATTAAAAATATTTATTCCCCTATACAAAGTTAGAAAACTTTTTACCCTGATTATGAACTTCCACCTTGCACTGATATTGTCGACGATATATCTGTAAAGTATTTAAGTGCTTGTTGATGTCTTCGATACAATAATAGAGGGTAAGCCATTTATAAAATTGGTCTGATAATTATGATGTATCTGAAAAAATAAAAAAATATCAACAACTTTTTGTGAAGAGTTTCCATATTATCCTAAGAACGATTTTGTTAACGTTAATGATATTTCTTTACAAAACAAAGCATAATTATTATTATTTTTTTGTAAACAAGAAGAAGACATTGTTAAAATACTATATAATAAAAATTGCCAGAAGCATTGAATGAGTTTGGATATGGGAAGGTTAGGTAAACCATTTTTTTTTTAGTATATTTGGTTTTGCGGAATGACAGAAAGAAATCATGTATGCGTAAATTTATGATCAATTTTATTTTTTAATATTTTTTTAAAAAGGTATTTCATATATTAACAAAGTTACCCTGGCATTATCCTCTGTGATGTTGTATTCATAAGATGATGGTGACACTCTTGAAAATTTGAAGGCATATATACAAAAAGTATTTAAAAAAAAAATCTTTACAATTTTCCATTTCACAATAGAGTTTTTCATCATAATTTCTTCTCCCCTTTTATTTTAAATTAATTATTAATGTTTGCATTCGCATAAAGAAAACTCTTTGAATTTCTTAGGGTTATTAAAATAATTGCCTAAAGATATTTATGTTTATTTTAAAATTCTAATCAATTGATTACAAAAATAAAATGAAATTAAAAATATATCAACAAAAAGATTTTTTAATATAGATGCAAAAATAACATTTTATTGTACAGTAATGGACAAATAAAAGTTACCATTTATTCAGAACTAATAATTATTACGAAATTAATAATTTTATTTTGAAATTTGGATCTTCGTTTCCAAAACTTTACATAGTGTGCGCTGTGCTGTTCAAGTCCATCCACAATAGACTATACCATTGCATTGATGTTTCTCTAAGTTGACTCAGCTTTAAATGAGTACCAGAAACAAGTAATTGTTTCATTAGATTGTAGCAATTAAAATTGTTATACTAAGTAATTAGTTGTTGACGAAAACCGCAATTATATTTTATATTTCTGAATGATTTAAACCTGAATCCACTTAAAGCGAGGAGATCGATATTTCGGCCTTAAGTCAAATGCGTTACATAATGCTTTACAGTCTACTAAATGATATTAACGTAACTTTACCGACCCCATATACAGAACTTTTCGACATTTTGTGATATTTACATACTTTTTTTCATCACTAGGTTATGTTGTACGGCGGGAAAAGAAACTTATCAACTAATCAATTTTACAAATCATCAAAATACAAACTTTGCAGTTATATGAACCCGCACATTATATTCATTATATTAAAATCACTTTGAAATGAAATTCTATTTTTCATTTCAATGAATTACACAATTCATTTCAATGCGATTATTTTTCCTATTTTCTACCTTACAAAGCCACAATCATGTAGTAGGTCATAGATTAAAGGATTACTAGTTGATTTTTTTTTTTTTATCACAACCCCATCAAAAAATGTATATGCAATAAAAAATTAATTGGCGAACAATAATACACGAATGCAAAACATTTTTTTTTCTTCCCACAATTTAAATATTCTGGACATCCTGCAGAATCCTTGCATTAGGTTTCAGTAATAAAAAATTCAATTGCTTTTGATGCTATTAAAAATTATGTTTGTATAAAAATCAATGTTATGTGAACCGAGTTAACATTAAAAAATAAAGTTTAAAAAAAGGGAGGACAATTTTTTGTTTTGCAATTTCCAGAAAATTTGATAAGGGGAAATTTGACATAATTTGGGGATACTCCGGTATAAAAGAGATGCAATAAAAAAAGAATCTATTTATAAAAGTAATTGATATAAAAAAAATGTGATATATGAAAATTGAAATGAAATTTCGGGTATACTTTTATATTGAGCTTGCTTTTAATATTCCTATGAACCAAACAGAACGAACTAAAACACTTCAAAAGTTGAAATATCGATTTTGGTCTTGTATATTCTCTAACTGAAAGCCGGACTTTTGAACCGGCTATAAATTTCGTATATTGATGTTGTTCAAATCAAATAATGAAAAATTCTGAATAAAATACCCTTCAAATTATTTAATAGAAATAAAACCTTCCGCACTATTCCACTTTTCTGCACAGTCTCGGTTCTGCGTCTGGTTTTAAACGTGTATATAGCAAACAAAAATTATTATAATTGATTGAATTTATTAATTAGCATTTTCAAAAATTCACTCTTGTACGATTTTCAAAAATAATTAAATTTATTCAAATTTAATTTGTTGAATATTCATTATTTTATTGAAATTATAAAATTCTATTAACATTTTCATTTTATTTAATATTTCTCATATTATATTTTATTATTTTGTCTGAAATTGCTAATAAATTTAACTCATTTTATTGAATTTCTGAAATTTTAAGCTCTTCAGTTTGAAATGTTAAGATAAATTTTTATAAAATATGGAAAGGGAACATAAATCTGTTAATTGAATATATTATTTGTTAGGAACTCGTACCCAACTCCATTCAAATTTACTATATAGCTAGTAGATAATTTATTTCACAGGAAAATCTTTGGAAATTTTCATCTTGTTTAGTTGTAAATGCAAATTTTCAAATCCATGTTTTTATTCCGACATTTTGAGAATTGAAGAACAATTCGACATTTATAATATTTTATATTTTCTTTTGTTTTTCATTATTAAAGGAACCACAGGAATTCTAGCGTAAAAATTTATAAATGAATTGTTTCCCAAAAATTTTATACTATTGAAAAAAAAAAAACGTGATTTTTACATTTCATTAAGTTCAGTAATGAAATTGTGAGACGTGACTTTTAAATTAATAAAATACAAAATTTTTAATAAATAATGAAATTACTATAGAGTGACGATATATGGCGGGTGCAGAGGCAGACGCAAACAACAGTATCAACAAGGTGAGGGTAGCATTCAGACTACTACAACCATTTTGAAGAAGCTCACAATTTTCCAGATGTACTATTTAAAACATGCGTAAAGTCAACCTTGAGGTATGGAAGGAAGTGACACCTGGTTAATAACGAAACCACCATCACACAGAAGAAGCAGGTTCAAGAATCATGTGTAGAATGTTCTAGCTCAACACCATCAGCACGAGGAACCCATTCTGATAGAAATAAAACGAAGTGGAGGTCGATTTTTTCAGAAAGAAGCCTGAAAACATAACAAGAGTGCCACTGAAATGGAATCGTTTAGGATCACGAAGTAGTGGTTGACCAAAAAATACCTGGATACTAATAATTCTGCAAGAACTAGGCAAATGTTACCATATATAATGGAAAGGAGCATAAATAGCAGCTGCTAACAGGGTAAGATGGTATGGTAAATGGAAGGTTCTTGCTCTCAAGAAGTGTTAATGAAATGAAAAACTGTTTAGAAATAAAATATTTATATGATATTAATTTAATATCAAATTTCACACTGAAAATGTAAAATTTCAAGAGTTTATCAAGTTTGTTTTTTTAATCATTAATGTCCTTAAATAAATTCGGAATTTTTATTCAAAAAAAAAAGTAAATTTTTATTACGCATTATAAAAATCATTTAAACATTATATAAAATATTGCGTGAATAAAAATCTGAATTTATAATAGGATTGTTTTCTATAAAAGATAGAGCAATAATTCAAATTCATATCACATTTTTCATCTGCAATGTTAATTATTCAACTATAATAATATTAATAAAATTAACAAAAAAATGTATAATTAAAAACACAAAAATTAAGGACATTAGAAAAAATATATTTTAATTCTAAATTTAATGATCTTTTACTTATCATGTCACGATATTAAATATAATTTTCATTTAATATCAGTTGGCATGCATCAACGAAATATGACTTTCGTATAGTTCAATTTATTTAAGAGCATATAATATAAAAAACGAAATAGCAATTAGGTAAATAAGATAAGATTTTTGTTTTGCTAAGTACACCCAAAAATTCGTAATGATTTATACGAAACATGAAGAATGTGGCACTTTTTAATGGACAAAAATAAAATTATTGGTCAAGTAAAATAAAATTCATAATCAAAATTAAAAATATTTATCATCAAAAATGTAGAGATTTTATAATATAGAAATGATAAATTTTAATTACACGCAATATTAATGTTTTTAGTCATTGGACAAGTTATCTCTACTTAGTTTAATAATCTAATATTTTATTTAATTATTTATATTATTTTAAAAACAATATTATTTATGAATACATTACACGCAGTAGCAGCTACGATTGCACACTTTACTTTTATTATTTTAGTTAATTCGAAACTTTTAATATACCTAAAAGTTACGAATTACTAAATCTAGTATTTGCGTAACATATCAATATTTCATCAACAGGTAATGCTACAGACCGGAGTATTCCTTGATATAGTTTACTATTTGTTGCTAATTATAACAAATAATTAATAAGGTCAGATGTTCTGATGTGAATCATTGTTTTCCGCAGTTGGGAACCACAACAATTCTTAAATCTTGTTCGATGGTATTTATCCATCTCTGTCTAAGCGTTCCCTGTCTTGTGTATTTTCGAAAAATATGTATTTTAGATATATATATATCTTGTCCAGGTCTTTGGTTCTCAATTTTTTATAAACCAAGGTCATATTCTTCTCCCAACAAATAATACCAATTTAAAAGTTGAGCATTTAATCTTTTTTGGATCGGAAATTTCCAGAATATGTTCAGCTTATTTATGTCCGCCCAGGTTATAGTCATTATTTATGCTACCACTGGTCTAACTACGGTTTTGTAAATGTTATTACGTTCGATTCGAACCCATTCTTGTACGTAAATTAACATTTCTTTCTTGATGGAACTTTATTATTTCATGTAGAATTCGATATTGATAATTCGATATTTCATACACGCAGTAATATTTCAAAATTATTTAAATTCCGCATAAAAATAGTAAAAATTTTATACTATCTAAAAAAAGGGCAATATTTCATAAATTAATAATTTCTACTCCCATTTTCATAAAATTATACGAGTGATAAGAAAATCGAAATAGAAAATGTAATCTATAAAAAATATTTAAATGAAATAATGAAATATTACTAAGAATATAATCTACAAAAAAGTAATCCACCGAGCTATAAAAATAATAAAATTTATTCACACTCATTATTCATCGAACAATTTTCATTTTTCATTAGTTATTTTTTTCATCCCTCAAAATGAATTTTTATTAACCTCTCGCTACTTTATATGGTAGAAGAATGGAATTTTTGAACTTTGTGATGTTGGTGCATAATAAACATTTCTTTTGTAAACCATAAGCGAATTACTTTCATTGGGAATTGGGGAATATTTACCCATTAAACATTGAAAGCAGATATTGTTATTTCTTTGTACCGGAGGATTTGAGGATTATTTATCACAATTTAAATGAAATGGTACTGTAGTTATAACATCGTATTTGTCAATTTATTTCAATAAAAGATATTAAACAAACTAACAATGAAAATCCAGCATTCAATAAAATTATAAATTTAGAATTTAAGTATTTAAAAAATTTCCGATTAGTTACTGTCATAAGAAACATTTTTGGTATAGGTCGTACCCTATAACAGTTTGTTATTAACCTTTGTGACCACAATATTTAATAAACCAACATGTGGTATCATAATATCTAATATTACAAGTAATTATATTGAAATTCGTCAACAAATAAGTTTTTAACAGTTAACCGCATATAAATTGATAATGAACTGATGAAACTCATCTCTATACAACGCTGTCAAGGTTGAAATAAGAGAAAAGTATCGTAAAGTAAGAAGTTCCAAATGAAGTAATCACCAAGAAATACTTGTAAAATCGTGCTCAGTAAATCAGTTTCCCCAATACTAAAGGATCATCCCTTTAAAATACAACGATCGGAGGTAAACATGTGTATGTAGAAGATTTGGAGGCGAACGCCAGACAACTGAATACTTTTTATGTCATTGTCCCTTTCTAATGGACCTGAGACGTTAATTCATTGGTTATTACTATTATGAAAGAACTGCATGAAGCAAATACTCTGGGTTGGAAATTAAAATATTAAAAAAATCGGTCAAATGAGTTGCCAATAACCGCGGTACGAATGGCACAATTAGCCTAATTGTGATATAAATCACTAAGAATTAAAATATTACTACTAAGTTTCTTGTATAAATAATGCTGAAGGTAATTTTGATTAAAGCCCATTATTAATTTTTCATATTTAATTAAAATTTGTACTTAAAAATGGATTTTACACTCGAACAGATTTAGATATTGGTTACTAAAAAGGCTTTAAACTGAAACAAATTACAATTAATAGTTTCTTTAAATACAAATAGTATTGTTAGTGCGTATTCAATTAATATTACAATAAATAATAATAAAAATACAGAAGATTTAATTTACGGTCAAACAAAATATCTTTTTACAAATAATTCTTATATATTAAATATCACTTTCAAATACGAAAAAAAACTTAACAATTCAATATCTCAGTATTTACTGTAGCATTGAATATACTGTAACAAAAGTATCGAATCAATTTGAATACATTTTTATGCTAAAAAAAAACAAATTATTTAAAACCGTGACGAAACATTAAATTTCTACTTTGCAATCACATTTAAATCATGTTAAATTGCATTGAAAAGTGTTGAGAATCAGATAAACCCACGTATTTTTTTTCATTTTAGATGGGCGATCGCTTTGAGACCATGACGATGATTGTATTAAGTATATAATGTGATATTCTTCAGTTTATTCATTGACTTTCAAGTTAAACTAAATTACAATAATAATTCTCTGAACACTTTTTATGTGATATTTATGAAGAAAGACACGGAAATTTATTGAATTCATTTTATGTTTCTATTCAATATAATATCAATATTTATTTGTTTGGTTACATCCTTTTTACATAAATAAACATTTATTTGACAAAGACTTTTTAAATCATTTATGAAGTTCAAATAAATATTAACATTTAGTAAATATTGATCAATTAATATTAAAATGACATGTAAATTTGATTTATTTTGTTGTTGAAGTAGAGTTAAATATAAAATGAAAAAGGTTTTACTCTTGATATTTAAAAATCAATTTTCATACTGCTCTGACTGATTGATAATTATTGAATTTATATTTTTATAATCTCAATAGTTCTACCAACCAGAAATTCATAGCTCTGCCAAACAGAATAATTATTTATTGGTTTTAATTATACAATTCTCTCAGCTAATCAAAAATTAACTTAATACAAAAACGCTGTTAGTTATAGCAGGTTATCACGTAGAACAAGAAAAAAATTAATGAAATTTCTAGTCATTGGAACGTGACAACTTGTCGTAAGTTCTTTTTTTGTAAATTTGTTAAATTCGATTTATTATACTTTAATTAAATTTAACTGAAGAAATTTTTATATCATAAAACATTTACTAAATTCATTTAAGAAATTTTATTGACATTCCTTTTATACTACTGGATATTAACATTAACGAAAACAGACTGAAATTAAAAGGGTTTAGTTGACAATAATTCATTTAGATAAATAGTAAAAAAAATAAAAATAGAATAATTTCGAGAATTCCAATCATTTATGTAATTTGCAATTTTGGATATACGTCAAATATTCCCACTAAAGACATTAAACGTATTGAATAATTAAGGAGTTTGAATAATATAAAATCTTCCTTCAGAAAGAGTTTATAGCTTCTAACTATAGAACCTCTAATTAATATTATATAAGTAGCTAACTAAAATTAATATAATTATTTAGAACTAAAAACGTTATAAACATTTTTCACAAATTTTCAATTATTTCAATATAGATTTAAAAATTCATTCACTTCATAATTTACAATACGTGGTTCTGTAATGGGTCTATAAAAATATACAGAACATTAAAAAATGATATCTCATTAGTCAAATTTGTTGTTCGTATGATCATATCTAAAAAGTTTCACAGCACTTAATCATGGCATTTCCAACAAAACACTTCCAAATATTTAATTACCTTTATTACCAATCTTGAAATATATTTTTTTCTTCAGTAAGGCCAGACAATTCAAGTTATTTTTGTGTACAGGCTATCATCGTCACTTGCATGCTTTTTTTTTAATTCTACGAAACAAAACCAATAAAATTTAATACAATTTTTTGACCTCCAGAGTTTCTTATATATTTTATGACCGAACTCTTAAAAATGACATCAATAATTAATTTGGTGTTTGATATCAACTGCGATATACTAAATCATTAATGGGTCAGATAATGATTTAGTTGCAACAAAATGCGAAAAATGTAAATAAAATAATTCAATATTTTTCACAATTTCAGACTATAATTTGCAAAAATTTGTCTCTCTCTAGAAGCATGTATGTAATAAAAAATGTGAAATTTAACACTAATTTATTATAATTTGTTGCAAGTTGCTCTACACACTTCTTCTCATTAATCTTTGATTCGACAATGATAAATTTTATATATATTATGTTTATTGATTTAAGGTGCGGAACAACATGACAGCTCATAATTTTTATTATGTTTTATGTAAATGACCACCAACCCATAAAAAATAAATACAAATTTTTAACTGGCAGTATAATTTGTTTTAAAATGTCGTTAATGTTCACTAAATCTGTTGTACATGTACATCATTTATTTCGAAATTGATTGATTTCATTTTTTTTTTTTTAGTCTACAGAACGGAAATTCAATAAATTATTCTTTATTTTCTATACCACTTCTCAGATTTCAATTGAATAATCGGTCACAATACATTTTTGTTTAATGAAGGTTGAGGCATGGGAATATGATAAATTTGTAGTTTTATTTAAAATTGAATGAAGAAATATAAATGACAAAATAACCGAAAAAATTATAATTAATCCTTTTATGGACAGCATTACTGTCAACGCAATAATTGAATTGAATTTGTAATGGTGTTATAATGATCCATAATTTTTGTTTAGTTTTTTTAATGCTCAAAAGTAAAAGGTTTACATAAATGGTTCAGTCGAGTTTTATTCGACGCTTGCAACAAATTAATTAATAATTTGTTGACAGTCACATTATTGAAATAATCTTCATCATACAATTTATGATCATTTAAATATTTAAAAAATACTTATTTCATGTGATCAAATTAATGTGGACTAGCAAAAGCATATCTTGAGATTCTATTCCCCAAGTTTTATGTAATTTAAATACGATTTTAATGAAATAATCTTTTACAGATAGGAAAAGTCAATTATTTCCTTTAATTGAACTCTTTAAATTTTATATTAGTTGCAGTTGGTGCAAATTAAAAAGCTACTGAGTAATTTGATTATTTTCATATTTAAATTTTTAGTACCTATCTTAAATTTATGTTATGCAGAAAGTTATCTATAAATCATACACAATTATTTATTTATTATAAAAATTTCTGTTAACCCTGTAAATGTTCAATAACGTTTATACACGTCATGGTACTGATTTCTGATGTGACATTATAAAAATTGTTTTAATAATAAAATCATGACGTTTAAAACCGTCACAAAACATTATGGACTATGTTTATTTAGTTGTCCACAAGAATTACAAAAAAATTGCTTTGGTATGTCAGAAAGTATTTATTGGATAATTCGAATTCTGAATGACGTTTATAATTGCCGTCAGAGTGCCTATGAAAATTATATTCAGTTTAAAAAAAAGTAATCCCAGTAGAAAATAATATCGTTTTTTTTTTTTGGTAATGCTTCTAATTGACCTTTTTAATAGTCGTTGTTGTCGTGATGGCTTACACTTCACAATGTGTACAATCATTTTATGATTAAATTATTATAAATACTTCATTTATTTCATTTTGCTGTTGTCAGAATTTTATTATCTTTAAAATATATTGCATCTGACGTTCTGGAAATCTCAACTTAGAAAGTGTGGTCGCGAAAGGGTTAAACAATTTATATTCACTGACTGTTTGCTCCTATTTTATTTTTGTTTGTAATTGAAATATTCCGTTGGTGTTCATCACATAAATTTATTATTATTCATTACATTTTTTTATAGGAATTCATTTTTTTTTCTTAAAATAATTTATTTTTATGTTATTTGATTTTGCGTATTATTTCAAATAAATTCTCGATAGGACTTGTTAGACATCGTCGTTGTCACAAAATTAGAATATTGTCAACATTTTGATATATATGCAAAATAACGAGGGCGTACAGCAAATATATAGCATAGTTTTAATTCAATTTCTATCGTTGACATTAAAATATTTTATTTATTTTTTATATTTTGATGGTTTTTATCAAAAATAATATAAGAAATTCTTAATGGCTTTGAGATTTCACAGAATTTTTACTATAGCAATATAGAAATAAATCAAATAATGTTATTAGAATATACCTGCTTATAATAAGAGCATTTTTATGTACAAAGTATTATCATAAAGGGTGGCTTCGCTAATACGTCCGGGTTCATCGACATTGATATCGAAGTGGACTTAACTTTAAATGAGTACGCAGTAATAAAAGGTTCAACATTCATATAAAATTAGTATAGATTCAAATTGCAATGTCACGAACCTCGTTGAGAAGATTAAAGCTTAGTTTGACAGGTGCCGCATTAGCTTTATACAGAAAATGTATTGCCATTTGTTTTGGTCAGATAATGATTTTTTTATATTTATCCATTGGGAATCGATTTAGATATTTACTATTTCCTTGTATAAGATATTTTAATTTGTCCTTTTCCTGTTGCTACAAACAACGTGTGCAGATCGTGTGAATACGTGTAACTGTCGTCGAACTCTCTCAAAAGCATCGCACACTTCTTCGATAGTATTAGTCTTGGGGGAGAGTTCTAAATTGGGGGTATTTCACAATAGGCACATAGTGGCCGCAGTGATTCGGGACAGCGGTACCTACCCAGACCTTAATCTAATCTAATCTAATCCTGTGATTTACACTCTATCATTGCTTGGTGTCATTTAATTACCACAGAATTGTTAAAATATTAATAAAATAACGTGAATATAAAATGGACAATTACGTCTCTAATATATGAATAGCTTAGTTTCCAATGAATATATAAAATCGACAAGAAAAGTGTTAAGTGATAAATATTATATCCATTAATTATGTACTTTCCGAAATGCAATATTTTAATTTCTACATTACTGAAATATTACAAAGAATTGAAAACTATGACTCTCAACAATTTACGTCCCACAATATTACTAAAATGTTTCTTTCAAATGTAAAGTGATAATAAAATAAATAATTACGAAAAAAAAACTACATGGAATCGGTCGCGTTTGCTAAACACCTCCGCAATTTTCATGTTATTGAATTATTAACTCCTTGTTAAATACTCGTAAAAAAGAGTATATGCTAGATACATTATAGTGTAATTTGATTTATGCGTACGTCTGAGCACCCAGAATACGCATTCATTTCAAAATTATAAATAAATTCTTCTGAATACTTTTTTTTTTTTATAAAGAATAAAAGAATATGAATTTATTATGAATGCACCATCGCCAAACACAATAATTTTGAATCCTTTGGTTCAATGGGATTAAGTTACGGTTGGCTGGTAATATTCGTCGTGGGTGGTTTAGTTAAACGATCATAAAGTCTTAATATGTTTTAGAAGACAATTATGTCCAGAAATAAAAACTTTTGAATCTAACCATTACCAATATAATTATATTATTATATTAAAAGTAGTATATGAAGCAGAATTGATTCCGAATACACAGAAGTCGAGGCGTTACTTATAATTCTTCAATTTCAAAAGTTATAAATTGTAATTTTAAATTTTTATATAAATATATTATCAATATTAATTATTCTTTTATCGAAATTTTGTATAATATTACTAATTCTCATATTATTACCATACAATGTTATCACGAAAAAGCTATTTATATATGCAATTTTATTGCCTTTTTAACACTAAAAAAGAAACTCGAATTATGTAGAATTTTAGTTCTGAAATATAAAAATCATTTGACTGTAAAGTAAAGTAATTTATCGTCAAGTCTAAACAAAATATTAAAGGCAATAAAGTCTGCGACTGCGATGGAACTGCTAGTAAATATTCACAATTTACACTTTGCGTGGTTTGTTGTAACAAATTTGTTTTCTTCTTATATTAGTTAAAATCACAGGAAGTCAACTTTTATTATTGTTAGTTAGACAAATTATTATATTCATTAATTTAACCCTACTTAGCTTTAGAGTCTATGAATATTTTGTAATGAACAATCTCTCATGGATAATATTAGTGGTGATTATCGAGTTAGAGGAAAATCATATTCTAAATCATTGTGTTTGTTGTTCTGATGACTTGGGAATGTTATAAATCGCAAATTGTCATCGAGTGCTGCCAGAAATTTATCAAAACTACTGCGAATACAATTTTGTGGTTACATTAATTAGCAATTCATATTTTTTCATGTTTTCTACTTAAATTCGAAAATATATTATACCAGAGAGAAGAAGATTTTAAAAGTTTTATCCTATTTTTAGGTGATGTAAGGCTGCAACCTACAATTGATAATGATGTAATATTCTTTCCAAATTCAAGTAGAATTATCTAAAATTAATTATAGAATTATAATTATTAATAGTAGTAATTTAACTGGTGTTATTTGTTCTAAAGTTTTAAATTATATCGACTTGTAAGCAAAATTGTAGCTAAATCCACACTTTCTGAATTCTAATTGCTTCATACCAGAGTCGTTTTAAACTATTAATATTATAAGTGAACATAACTGAAAGAATACTGAAGAATAAAAAATAATATTGAGTAACAAAACACATTTAATGAATGGATTATGCTTGAATCATGAAATAAAATTGAGAAATAGGTACATGCATAATCGAATTGACCTTTTTACATCATAATATCAAACATTAATAAAAAATTGTATTTCCATTACAGATATTTAAATGCGGTGTGTAGGGTAGGCTCAAATTAAAAACGATATTATAATAGTTAAAATAAAAATTTAGTTTTTATTCCAATACAATTCAAAATAAGAAATTTATTAATTTTATGAGTCATTATTATGATAATTTAATTTTTTTAATAAAAAAAAAAATGATTCAGCACATAAATTTGCATAACATAATAAAAACTAATCCATTTAATCCTTTTATGAAAACTAGGTGAGTAAAATCAATTTCAAAATGAAAATAAATAATTATTAACGTACAACTTTAATTAACGCACAGGGGAAATTAATTTCATTCCGTCATCATAACACGCATTACGTTCACTTTGTCGCACGCATTCATTCATTTTGGTAAGAAATATAATATCCAAATTATATTAACTTTTAATCAATAATTTATCATGGTTTTAAATCATTTTTACATGGAATTGAAGAAATCGATTTAAAATATATTAGTAAAGCCACAAAAAATAGAAGACAATCATTTCTAAAGGTGGTAAAAATTATAATTAAATTATATTTGTAATATCAGATCAAGAGTTGGTTAATATCATTCACAATGACAAAGTACATATTTCATTAAAATGAAAAAATAATTAAATCAAAGAAAATTGTAACAGAAAAGAACGCATTGCAGAATCTACTACAATTTCCGAAATAATTCTTGTTATATTAAATAAGTTTTTGAAGATCAACTTTTTTCTTTAACCACATATCATCAGAAGGAATTTAATCTACAAATTGACCAGTAATTTACACTATGCTCTTATTCAAAAGTTCTATTGCTCTGTATAAACAACATAGTTATCACTAAAATATATAAAGGATCCAATCAAAACATAAATAAGTTTTTATATTTATCCTCGGGGAGCATTTTCAATGAATTGTTAAATTTAAATTAATTTAAGTTGTGTCCTTTTCTATTAATATTTAATTATAAAAGGATATAGATTCCTAGTAAAAGAACAAAATTAGTTTCAACTCATTCAGTTTTAAGTAAATTCTAATTAAAATTATCCTTTTATAGCTATAAATATTTTATTTAATTAAAAATAGAAGATTTAGAGAATTTTATTTTTAAATAATCCCAAAATTAATAATTAAAAGAGCAACAATTTTCATATAAACAAAATCCAATTTAAATTTTAACTTTTCCCATTCTTTAATTTATTCGATTTTATTAGATACTATACAAAAATGTTTAGATTTTCTGAATTTTAATTATACTTATTTTCAAAATTGTTCATTTCACATCAGTTCAACTTCTATAGCTAACAGATCAAGCTACAAAAAAAAAAATAGAATAATATTTTATATATTTATTTTCCATTCGATTAAATTTTCAAATTCATAAAATCTGAAAAATTTCTAATATAGAACTTATAATCACCCCCCGAACTGAATATTTATTTTTTTTTTCCAAAAGGATATAATTTCTTTCATACACATATTATTAATTTTATCCTTTACACAATCCTAAAATCCTTTCCTCTTTTTTTCAGCACAGCCTCAATTGTTTCTATATAATAATATAGTCTATTAAAAGTTAATAATCAAAATATCATCGTATGAGTTCATGGATCTAGGAATCTTCCACATTCAACGAATATTAAATTTTGTTTTTTTTATATTATATCCGAATTTGAATTTGATACTTTAAATTCAAAAAGTTCAGAAAATAATGTTGAAGCAAAGATAGAAAATTATTTATATAATTTTATGTTTTTTTTTTGAACATATCAAATCTAAAAGTTTGAATAACGAAATATAAAAATGCCTTACATTTTTTAGAAGACAAGATTCTATAGTTGAAGAGTATAGTTCTTTTTTGAATAAATTGCTTGAAAAGCAAATATGAAAACTGCATATATATTAAAAACTAATTTATCTTGAATCCTTCAGCACCATTCGAAGGAAAAGTTTGACTCTGATTTTTAAGCAAATACAAAACGAATTTTAATGAAAACCATAAAATCTTAACATCATTTTCTGAACAAAAATGTAATTTATTAAATTAAAAAACATAACAGTTCAAAAAGTGTAAATTATATTTGCCTATTAACACGTTACACTTAAAGTTCGGTAAGTTTGTAAATATTATACATTATTTATACATTATCAATTTAACTAAAATTGATTTTCAGAAGCAAATATTTGGAATTTTAAGTGAATTGTATTAAAATATCAAAAATAATTAAGAAAATATGAATTTTCAAGACATATAGAAATAAATCATGTCATTTTTACAATCCATCTGATATGGAATTCAGTAAACTCTTCAGCATGAATTATTTTAGCTTATTCTAATAAAACAATCCAGTTTTACACAGTTTAAGTGAGTTCTTTCAAAATAGAATAATTGTATTCGGTAGAACCAATAATAGTTTTAATAATTGTTACCAATATGTCTTCATACCAGTTTACTATTGTTATTAACAATTAAAAATTCAACTCAATAGTAAATTCAAAAACAATCAAAAATTATTCAACAATTAAATATTAATATAGAAAAAATATTTTCTATAACTAAAATAATTTAAACCTCCAGTATTGAATTTGTAATAGCGAAAATTATTAATTGATATTATTGCATTTAACTAATTCAAATCAAAGACTTTGTAATCCTAAGATATTCAGAAAATTAATTATTCATTATTTAGCATTAAAAACTTGGTGGAGTTTTCAATCAATATTAAATACAAATATGGTTCGGATATTCGATTAAAATTAATTTTTTGATTACAGTAGCTATTAATTATATATGTTACAGTTAAAGTGTACACAGCAGTCAATTCATGCATTAACTAGTAAATGCTTTGAATATTTAATAAATTATATTAGAAAAGGTGGAAATTTTATGAAATTTTATATGGAAAAGGTTTTAATATAATTCAGTGTACACATTGACTGCTGTGTACACTTTAACTGTAACATATATAAATAACCATAATAAAATTTTGAATACCGTATTAATTAATGAACTGTATACAACTACAATTAATTTTGTTAAGTTACTTAGTTGAAACGTAATAATTTTGATAATATTATGACTTTTCATAAAACATTTTATAAAATATTATTTAGCCATTATGGAAATTAATTGGAAATTTATGGTTGGTTGTTTGGTTCAAGTGGCGGACCCCAATTAAGCTGACGTGGCGAGCCAATTGCGACGTTTTGATACCACTAGTTCGCGTGACCAAGGTATTTTATGTCGTAACAATGGGGAAGTTTTAGAT
Organism: Rhamphomyia laevipes; assembly: GCA_963920725.1. Classification (NCBI taxonomy): domain Eukaryota; kingdom Metazoa; phylum Arthropoda; class Insecta; order Diptera; family Empididae; genus Rhamphomyia; species Rhamphomyia laevipes. The sequence continues at coordinate 3,108,005 of OY987256.1, read as the reverse complement.
CCACCTCGTAGCGTTCAGAAACTTGGCGGTTTTCGTCAACCACTTCACGGCGAGATCGCTGAGGTCATCGGGGTAGGGACTACCAAATATAAATTTTGAATGTATACGTCAATGTTTAAAACCAATAATTAAAATATTTAGTTATGTTATGTAATATAAAAATTATACAAAATAAAATTTAAAACTACATAATTCAGAATTTTATATAATAAAATTATGAATAACATGCAAAATAATAAATCAGATGGAAAACAAAATCAATTTCAGAAAATGAATTATTAACTTATAAAATTTATACTTTATAATACGTAAAACTAATATTAACGCACAAAGGAAGTTAACTTTATTCTATAATAACACGCACTAGAACTACCTGAAATTTGTTGCATCCAGTATAATTTAGTCTTGATAGAATTAAACATAATATATGCAGAATTAATACAAATAAATTTCAATGTACAAATCATTTTAACTTTTAATCAATCAAATAATTGTTTTAAATCCTTTTTTATTTCAAAGGATAATTTGAAAAATATACATGCAATAAAACAATTAAATTTTCTTAATAAAACAATAATTAATATTTATATGAATATTTAGATATTTATCAGACAAATCGACCTTTATTTCTTTCTAAATAGCAATTAAATTTCTAAATACGATATAATTTAAAAAATTAATAATTTGTACAAAATAAATTTGCATATCTATTGGATATATTCATTATTATCCCTAAATTTACCTCATTCCAGAAGCATATAATTTATTACTCTGTTAGTCTTTTTACTCTTATCAGATCAACGCCATACGTAGATAAATAGAAAAACGACATAGATAAAAATTATTATACGACTTCGCATGTTATTAATGTAATATGTTATAATTAGGGTAGAATAGGTCATTAATTGAGAGAAAAATAGTTTTTAATGCTAGAATGTTGATCCTTTTTTTCAGTAGTATTAATAATTTTAATGTTTACAAACAAATGAGTTACGATAACTATAATTATTATAAAACTAATAAAATAATATAAATATAGATTTATTGTGAATTTATCAATTTTTAATAATGGAAAATGAAAAATTAAATTACTTTTTCATATTATTAAATTATTTATTTGTTTTAAATTAAATGCCATTTAAATGTTACTGCCAATCAATATTTTAAATTAAGAAAACTTTTCCCCAAATATGTTCTGCTGTCAAAATTAATTGAAAATTAATGTTATTTTTAATTACAATTACAGGAAAAAGCAAAAAGGATTTTAAATTCTGTCATATTTATATAGAAATGTATACAAAAACCAATCGAAAATGTCTGTACAATCAAACTTTCTTGAGAATTTTGTCTGTTATTGCGTTTATTTAGCTTTTCGTATAGAGAAATTCTCGAAATACTTTTATCCAAACAATAAATAACTAATTTAGGGAAATAGATTAAGAACAACAAACATCCAGAAATCATTTCATGTCTGATAAATATGTATACGCAAAAAACCCTTCTAAAATCTTAAGAATTCATCAATCAAATCCATCTTTATAAATTATTTTTCATTTAGATTTGGTTCCTTCATCCTTAAAAAGTTTTACCTCTCATTCATACAAATCAAAATTCTATGCAAGATTCTTGATTTAAATTTAAAATATTAGAATCAAAACTGTGGATAAACCATCACAATTTAAATTGTCTATCTCTACGAGTATAATATAATTTTGAAAATAAGGAATTCTTGACGCCAAATTTTGGTTGTGATTGTTAAGATAATTTATCGTCTTGAAATGAAATATAAATTTTATAAAGTTTGAAATGATTTTGATTAAATCGATATAATAATTTTCAACAAACAAACAGTTTTGTTCGGTTTGGAGGAGTCAGGAAGAATTGTATCCTTTAATTTATAATTCGGTTTCACAACAGACAATAATTCTATTTGTAAATGAAAAATTAGATTTCAAAATTTTTGATTTAAATCTATAATTCTTCGTCATACGAAATCTTCAGTAAATAGTCTACAAAAATAGTTCTATAGAAAACAATCATCTAAATTAATACGTTCACTAATGATCTATTTTGTAATATTTTGAATTATATTATTTGAATTTTGGTTTCAAGTGAGCCCAAATATATGTCACTTAATTTGTAGAAGCTTATAATAAAAAGGATCACCAAAATTAAGGTAAAGTCATTCGAATGAAAAAAGTTACACAATAATTTTCATTAGGTAATAAAATGAGCAAAACACTTTTTCATATGTTACCAATAAATTCTAAATATCAAATTTGTTTTTTAAATATATATTTCACAAGAATATGTCATTATGTCAAGTTCGATTCCTTTTTTAGAAATTTTTTTATTTATTTGTTGATTATATAATCTAAATATTCGATTGATTAATCTTCCTTCATTATTTGTTTCACAAAATACCCATTCCCAATATAGGCTAAGAGATAATTCATGTAACAGGATGTAAATTGTGAGTGGAAATAAACTTTAGGGTAACAGTTTAAAGTTTTTATACTGGATACATTTTTGAGAGCAAAATTATTGTAAATATTTTATATATTTATGACTTCCCAAAATTTTAAATTATCAATCTTCAAAATATTGAAACTGTTACGATAAAGTTACAATAAAAATTATTCATTACAGCTTTCTGCTTTAGAGTATATTAATTTTGTGATTTCAATTTAGTATAATTTTAAAAATTTAATTCAAGTTTTTTATTATACAATTTTGTTTTTGCAATAAAGCTAGGATCACAGTGCCACCGTCACTGGAAATGAGCGTTGAAGATGATCGTAAATTTTAAATAATATTATACATGTCGAAATTACCAATTGGTATACAAATAAGTAAATTAAAACAAATAATTTCACAACTTTCAATCAAAAACTACATCAGATTTATGCTGCTTCTTAATTTAAAAGAATTGTTCTATTACATTTTTAGCAATGCGACTAACATTTTTATTTGTATCAAATTCCTCTTTTAATTCGCTATTAGTAAACATTTTTCTTCTACATCTTCATCGACACCATCAACATTGAGTATTATATTTGCTTAGGGGTATAAAAACTATGCATTTTACACAGCTGTCAACATAATGCTGCCGGTGGTATTGTGTTTCTAGCTTTAAGAAGAATTATTATTTTTCAAAGAAACAGTATTTTTTATATGTCTAATTGAAATTGATAAGAATATGAAATAATTTTGATATCAAAAGGACATAATAAGTTATTAAAAAATAAGTATAAAGGCCCAATCGTAATGTGGGCGCAAACCTTTAGCGCAAATTTTGAAAATTGTTCAACATATGTAAATCAATGAAAGCAAACACAATGCTAGCGGTCACCGCTAAGGAAAAAAAAGCTACAGCCAAGATTGAACAATGTTCAATATGAACAGCCGGCGCTAGAAAATTTGAATAAAGGAGGCGAATTTTAAATTTGACTGACATTTTTCATAGTGACATTTTAGATAAATAATAAACATTTCACGCAAAAAATATAATAATATAATAAAATATAATTTTCTCAGACACCGCCACCGCCAGCATTGCGTTTGTACTGGATTTGTCTTGGCGGGGAAAAAAAATCTACAGCTACCGCTAAAGATTTGCGCCCACATTACGATTGGGTCTTAACGAAAATTCTGTAATATATTAAATTTATAAATCTAATATGTCTCTAGCATTTTAAAAGGAGAAAGATTAAAAAGATGAAACGTTCAGACAATAATTGGAAAACAAATACGCACAGTTTAACTCTAAAATTATTCTATAATTCCAAAAAAGAAGAAGTTCTTAACAAAAACCAAATAACAAAATTTTTCTTGAATATGAGAGGAGTTTCTCAAGGGATATTATTACCTTGTACGATAGGAAATTGGACAAAATAAATAGAACATATCAAAATGATACATTTAGGTCATCAAATAATATAAATTACATTAGAAAATAGACAGATATTTATTGATAAAGGTGATTTTGATACGTGCTATTTGCTATGCTTAAAACATTGTTAGGTATAATAACATATAAATAATTTGTAAACATTTATTCCATCTTATGCTACTAACTACTGACATTAATATCCCTCCAATTTTTTAGGTTTAGATGAAATTTTTTCACTATCCAATGTCCATAATAATCAAATATATAAAATAAGTTCTAAATATTAATTTGTTTTTAGTGACATTAATCTAATTCTTGAACAATTTTCTATAGGTTTTTCATCAATGTCTTAAGTAGATAAAATATTTATTGCATATATGTAAGGTCAAGGATGTGTGTTGCTATGTGCTTTGTAATTTACGTAATAAATATTTTGTCAATTATTGTAGTGATAAGTAATTTCTTACATATTGCAATGAAAGAACAAAATTTATATATGAAAAGCCAAAAATGTTAATAGAGAAGAAACTTTAGTACTTAGCTTGTCAGTTGTACTATTTATACATCATATCATTAAGGATCAAAATCAATTTATTTTACTGTCACTGGAAATTTAAGTAAAATATATAGTAATATATTTGTACATCATGTATTGAAGAAGTCCTGGATTGAAGAATTTTCAAATGTAATTGGCAAAATTGGAAAACTAATTGATTGCTTTTAACAGGAAGATTTGCAGTTAAGCCTTTCCTAATTAGTTTAATAATTTGATTGATTAATACATAAAATATATGAAATAAAACTTGATGTATCGAGAAATGTAACATTTAAAGGTTAATATTCAATTAAGAAAATTGTGTTGGCAAGGATTAAAAATGGCAGCAGATAAATTTACAGTAAAATCAATATTGATTACCTTTTACTTATCAATTAGAAGCGATTTTCAATATTTAATATATTAAACAATATTCTACCATAAGATTTTGAAGCATCTAATCGCATTACTGGTGAGAAGGGGAGAGAAATAGAATATATTTGAGTCATAGATTCTTTTAATTACTTATTCGCGATACATCACATACTAAAGAACATTTTGTCAAAATAAAAAGTGGTTAAATACGTCCTTATATCTTTCAAACATCTTAGAAAAGTACTTAACAATTTGGGTTTGGGTGGGAGAATATTTGTATATTCTTTTATAAATATCAAAAACAATTTTCATTTTTATACATTATGTTAAACTGAAATCGCTGTATCAATATCAGTGTACAAGGCTGTCTGTAGCCCTCCCTTACTCTAAACCTAACCTGAAATAAGTGATAACAGTTATTCTACATACTTCCAACCCTTACAATATAATGAGAATCCCTTAACCCATTTTAAAATAACGCCTCATTATATTTATTCATCCTCTGCAAATATTTTATCAGTGAAAATTATAAATGGGGTTGGAAAATATCTTTTCTTCTTACTACAAAACATCTTGCGATGATAATGACAATTATTGTCTGATGACATTAAGTATCACACATGGAAAACTTCGAAAATCCTTTAAGTTTTTGGTGGTGCCGAGTTACAGAAATTTTTTAAGCACTTTATTTGTAAATAAATTAAAATTTATATAATTATAAAAAAATATTTTGTATTTAATTTACGCAAGGGAATTTTAAGTATACACAAATAAATATTTCTAAAATTTTAAATTATATTTTGGAAAGGAAAGGACTCTTTGAAGTAATAATGAGAATTTATTGGGTAATAATTTTTATTTTAAGCTTTAATCACCTAAAAACGTAGACGCCTTCAGAGTTTGAAATTTATTTGATTAAATATTGCTAATTATTATTTTTATGGAATTATTTTAATAGTGTGAAATAATTTTTAAATTAGAATATCTTTCATTGTGAGGTCTGTAGCTTTTTTTTTAGCTGTAATAATTATTTAGAGATAAATAATTTAATTGATTTTTATACGCAAAAATTTGTTTACGTAGTAACAAAAAATAAAAACAACGTTTTAAATATTACAATTTATAACAAGTTTAAAATATTAGAAAATTCTAATATAAATGTAGATTTCTTGAAGGAGATTCTATATGTAAATTATGTTATCAATGAAACAACAATTTATCATTTATACTTGAATTTCCTCATCTGTACTGACGCGATAGGTTTAAACATATGAGTAAAGTAATGTAGTAAAAAAAAATCTTATTCATATGTAATGTAATTTGTAATCGACAAATATAATAAATGTTTTATATTTATCAATCTGTGTATGACATCTCTGTGAAGCTATTTCTATTCTAATATTATCCGATTGAGTAATGAAAAATGACTTTTTTCAAATGTGACATTTAAAAAAAAATATTTTTTATCCTTTTTTTTTTGGGTATTCATAGAATTTCTTATATATATATGAGGGCCTCAGAACTATAGTGGACCAACCCACATCAACAACTGTTAGAAAAAATACGAATTTTTTAAATGCTTGTAAAATTTATATTATATAACTTTGGATTTCGAACAAAAGCTCATCATAATACTAACTTTTTTTCGTACTTTAATGAGCTGTATATTATTTTGCCCCGGCTGCTATTAAAAGCACTTTTTTTGTGGGTTGGTTTGCTTTGGTTTTAACATGAACGAATTTCCGAGCCAAAACAATTTTATATAAAAAAAATTATAAAATAAGTGACTGGAAACTATTAATTTCTACAGATTATTTACAACAGACGAAAAAAAAAAACAAATAAAAATTTTTTGTCGGTTGGTCCACTATCGTTCTGAGGCCCTCATTTATAATAAATATTATTTTTACATATATCAGAATATCAGTTTTGTACTTAAAGATTCAGTTTTCTTTCATAAGTAGTCTGCACTGTGATTCCTGCTTAAAGTTAGTAACCACAAGTGTCGATAAATCTCCAAAAACTACTCTTAACATCACTTTTCTTATTTTTGTATTACTACATTAATTCAGTTTGGCACCGAGCATAACAATGATGACCCGGTACCTATGACTCTTCTATATAAGTTGTTCTATTAAAAAACAGGATCGACTTAGATATTTTCATGCTATTTTCATTTAAAATTTACTTATCATTTTTGCAGAAGAAATATTTTTTTACCAGATCTGATACTTTAATAGTAACTTTATCGAAACCTTACCATAAATGTTGGAAATTTCTTATTTCATTTTTACCATTTAAAATTAATATTCTGGTTCCATTATAATAAAAAGAATCAATTTAGGTCACTTTGTGATTTTCTATATAAGCAACAGTACGATTTATTTCTTTTTTATTCTCGTTTTTTTTATTACCACTGTACAGTGAATCTTTATAGGTAGTTAAATATATCTCAACACCACAAACATCTATAAGAAAATTGTTGTTGAAGTTAAAAACCAAAAATCATTTCATCAAATTAAAATCAAGAAATATTTTTTATAAAATTTCGAAATATTTACAGGTCTGTATCATTATTTTGCCTCAGTAAAGTCCTATACTTCCATTTGAACAAATTTCACATATATATCTAAATCATAAATTATACTCGTATATGTTTCTATAAAGTAGAAAGTAACTTTTACTTAAATAACAAATAATTTTTAGTAAAATTTATGACAAAAATATTACGCAGAGTTATAGCATCCATCAGAGTGAATAAAAAGGATATGTCAATGATTTTTTCACATTTATTACATACACACTACTTATTTCTGCATTATTTATAAAATATTTTACAAATGATATGAGAAAAAGAATTTTTTATGATCATATCTTTAAAAGTCGATAATAAAAATATCGTAAAATTTTTACTTCTATATAACATGCTTGCTTTTGTTTAGACAGCAGTGGGCATTTTTTGAATATATTCTTTGGCCTTAACAACACCGCCTCATCATATATTCTTCATCATTATTTTATAGTTGCATAATAATAATAATAATAAATATATAAAATAAAAATGGAATAAAACAAAAATCCTGACGCAGAAGTATATAAAAGTCGAAATAGGTCAAATATAAATTCAACAAAGTCATGTCTTTATTATTACGGCTAAGTGAATTATAGTATAAAAACAAGTATTACAGCAAAAATTAAAGTTTTACTAAAATAGTATTACCGAAAATTACCAAAATATTTGGTTATGTAAAGAGATCTTTTAATTTTTAAAAGTAATTAACCAAAAATTCATAAATATTAATAGCAGTTTGATGTGATAGGATTCAATAAATCTATACATCATACAAGTTATATACAAGTTTGATGGATTTACATCAAAGATTAGTTAGTGTTGAATTATATTGATTATTAGAACACTCAATTTCCAAACTAACACTTCAGATTATGAATTATTGAAAGTCCTGCAGATAAAACATTTCAACAACATATTTTCCTGTCAGTAAGGATTATAAAATATGCAAACATAAAAAACCACTCACCAAAAAGGATATTAATATAGCAAATATTTAAGTTGTTTGAATATTGGCAAAACATTATAGTTAACCTTAAATTGATGTTTTTCTTGCTATCGGTGTGCCTTTATACATCCAATACAAACTATCACACAGAATATTTGAACGTTCTAAATCATATTTTATTGCATAGCAGGAAAAAGTCCTTTGAAAATTTGTTTAGATATAGAAATAATAATATTATAGGATTGCACGTAGCACGTAGATCCTGTAGTTCATATGTAGAAATTTTTTTATAGGTTATCGAATTCACATTAATTTTTGAGGTAAATTTATCTCTCAATGTGTACTTATAGTTATCACCTTTAGGTGTAATTAAACGATATTTACAAATGAATAATTTAATTATAGAAGTACAAATATAGCAAGCATATTAGATTGGAAATGATTGAATGAGATAGAATTTGCCAATATTATGAAACTCGATATTCGTTAGAAAATAAAAACAATTTAATTGCCACTAATTGAAACACTTTAAATTATTTGTATAAGATTAAATTTACAATCTTAATTACTAAACAAAATATACAAATTATTCCAATGAAGATTTATTTACCGAGGATTAATTTGATATCCTATCGATATTGCATATTCTGAGACAACATGTTTACGAATGCATTCAGAATATAATTGGATTAATTGGATATTTTGCTAAGATAATATAAAGATTGAAGATTTTGGTGCTGTGAACAAATGCAATAGACTTTCAAAAGATATTTTATTCAACTGAAAAAATGTTCGTTCCAAGTTTTTAATAAGCGTTTTAAAAATTAATATCATATTAAACAAAAATCTTATAAAATTATGTTACAAAACTAATTCATTGTATACTACCCAAAAGTTGTTAATGTTTGCGGAAGTTACTGAAATGTTATCGTAATTGCATAAATGCTAAATACTCTGCGAAACTAAAATAACAAACTTAACTAATAGAGTTGAGAAGATATAATGACAAAAGCAAGACGAAGAACCTTTTTCTGAATATTCACTTATTCCTTTTAATCATAATGAGTTTGATAGTCTGAGCATGTTTTTGATATTTTTAATAATCTGTTTATTCCGGACATGAAATGTCAAATACAAACCGAACATGAAATGTCAATAATGATTCGCCTGTAAAGATTTTTATCTTATCATTTTTTCGTAATATTTAATGACTTCTTGTAACTCGTTGTAAAACTGAATATAATATTAAATAAATATAAATAATCGTTGATAATTAATGCTTTCAACAAATTAAAAATGTTAGTAAACCCAAAAGTAGAACATAAAAAGTCGAATAATAGAAAAGTTTCTAGCTCAAACAGAACAAAAGTTCCAATAATATTTACTATTGGTATCAGTAAAATTTCATAGAGCCCAAAGATTACTCAGTCGCAAATTATTGTTGTTGAATGTTGACTAATATGAAAATTAAGTAAATGTTTTAATTATGAATCCATAAATTAAACATTACAACTTAGAAGATGAATAATATGCAGTCACAAATAATTTATAAACTTTCCAAAACTACACAAAAACTAATGAAATCATCTTAACAAAATATAATAAGAAAACTATGTTTTAGCGACAAAAGGACTATTGGGATCAAATAACAATAATTACTAAAATTCTTTCCCTCTGTACACGTGAACTTAAAACGTTGTCGAATATTTCAATTTTTAACAAAATAAATATATAAATCAAAAGAATTCCTCATTATACCAAAAACGATAAGGATCCAAAAATATGTTCTAATGGATATTTTTGAGTCCTTTTTTGTTGAATATTATAAATTCTTTAGTAAAGGGTTTTGTGTGTGTTACCACATGAATTTGAATTTTTTCCCTAAAGGGATGAAAATGTTAAAGATTATATTCATCTAACTAAATATGTTTTCATGTTATAATCATGTCACATATATTTCATCCTTTTTTTAACGTTCAAGCACAAAAAAAAATATTAAGTAAATTAAGATAAATGAAAATTTAAAATTTGTATTATCTAAAAATATCAATAAATTCGTTGAACAGCAGGAATTAAGCAAAACAAGGTCTAATTTATCAAAATATATAATGCAGAAAGTTAATTTTCATTATGAACTTAAACATAATTACCAAAGTCTGGGCTTTGTGGATAGATAGGATATAGTAAAAACCACAAATTTCTTAAATCAATAAATATTTTGTTAAGTAAAATAGTTTAATTCGGATTTTAAACGAAATATTTAAGCTTTATCTGGCCCGAAAATTTGTATTTCAAAATTTTAATATAATCAGTTTGCAATATAAATTATCCTTCACTTATTTGAAAGATGATTTTTGACAGTTCCTGGTTAAACTTAAAGCTCCAATCGAAGTCAAAAAATATTACTAAACTATTTCCTAACCAAATCTTTTTAGTGAGATTAACTACTCTCTATGATTTTTTGAAACTATCGCCAGAAGTATTAGACCTTTTTCAGAGAAATCTAAAATTTAAAAATACTGGAAGTAAAGGCACAATATCAAAACTTAGTGATTAATAATAAAATTAAATATTACTAGACTAAATGCATTAAGTAATATATATAGAAAATTATTTGATATAAGAATTTCTAAATGCTGACCAATTGGATTCGATTATTATCAATACATTTTTTCATATTCCAACATGTGTCAATGATCAAAATCCTTTTTTTATATTAACATCCTTTTTATATATACAGATTTATATTATTTCTGAACATTATTATTGATTCATTTCTGTTACTGAAATTTAATGATTGGTTCATAAGCTCGCGCAAACTCCAATTTGTAAAATGTGCCGCAAACTCCAATGTGCAGCAACAATAACTACGGAGGTGCAAAAGTTCTGAAAACAGAAACATGATGAAAAGAAATAATTAAAAATGATAAAAATTTACTTTATAATGGCAAGAAACTAACTCTATATCAAAACTTATTTTATACACAGTTCTCCAACAGAATTGAATTTACGATTTCATATTTTAGATGACCTAAAACTTGTACATTAAAAAAAATTTTGTAATTAAAAGTGGATGGAAAATGGACAAGACAAACTAATGAAATATTGTGACCTTTTATACATCCCGGATTCTTTATTTATTTATAGTTTTATGAAATAGCAAGCAGAGTGCAATTACACTGTTGGTTTTGGCGAAATATATGTCCTGGCTAGAAAATTTTCTAATTGGAAAACCAGAACTAATTAAAAAAAATTCAGAAGTTGATATTGTTTGTTGCAATAATTGCCAACAGGAATAAAACTACTGGAAAATTTCATAGTTAGTTTTGTAATATTGATATAAATACAGAAAATTTTCTTTTCGTTCCGAAAAACTTTAAATAATTAATTTACTCTGAAAATGTCTTTAATACAAATTAAAGCCCTACATTTTAAAATAAAAGATTGAAGTAATAAAAAAATCCATCGAATTTATTTCGACCCCTTAAAAGATGAAAAAACAGCGGTTCATTTTCTTTTTTTTTGATAATTTATCCAGCAAATATTAATGTAAAAAAAAATTATATTATAAATTTTATATATTTTTGCCCATTAATAAAATTTATGTTTAATTTACAGTGAAAAAAATAAAACTGACTGCAACTCTCTATCTGTGCATTTATTCGAAAGGACACAGGGAAACTTCGAGAATATAATATTCCTTAATTTATCATTCAACTGTGAGATCTCATTTAGGATATCTAAATATTATATATTTTTTTTAAAATAAAAACTATTCCTAATTACAAATGACTGGTATATGAAAGGTACAAAATTCATACCGGCAAATAAATAATAAATCAAAAAAATTATCGTTGCCATTGCTTCTGAAAATAGAAGATTCTTTATAGCAATATTTACTTAGATATTTTTTTTCGTTACTATCTTTCCGTTTCGGGATATTTCCATTTCTGGTACAAAATAATAGAAATATAAAGATAAAAATTTGTAATGCCCAATCATAAAATTTATTCAAATGATTTTTTTTTTTGTTAGCCATAAACATTTTTTCTTTCGAGGACCATCACCCTCTAAAAAACTTGATTTTAATGTAGAATCAGAAACGGATAAGGAATTTTAAAAAAATCAATCTGTGATGTAGTAAAAAAATATAACAGTATTAATACCTATAAGAAAAATATTGTTATGCTTTGGTTTCTGTATTTTTCATCCTCTCGGATATTGTTAAATATTTTTTTGGTAACCGGGACTAGCATATTTTATCTTTATTAATTCTTATTTATTGGTTTTGTTGGTATATGAATGGTAATTCTATATCTATTTCGAATCCATCATATCCAATGAAATTGTGTCAGGTTTCCTTCCTTCCATATAAATTCGTTTCTTAAAATCGTTGTTAAAATCATTTGGAAAAACTATAAAGATTTCTTAAATTTGTCATTTTAAATTTATAATTTTTATGGTATTGCTCAACTCGACGGAGAGCTAACACAGTTCAACCACTTCAGATAAACCGAAATGTTTGAAAACTGGATAACTCCTAGTATTGCACTATTTAAGGGAATGGATGCCTTGGTCGTTTAAATTTTGAATAGTATATATTGAATCTCTTCCAAACTGGGCCTTCTCATACATACTAACTTCTAAATAATTTATTTTTCTTGAAATATTAAACAATCTAGAGGAAAATGATATGATTCCATTAAACTAGTCAACAACTACAACTCAAACATCGGAACAGTTTTTTAATATTGTGTTACTTATTCAATATGTCAATAATAAGGTGGGAATGTCTGCCAATCTGAAAATTTCTCTTTCGTTTTGATAAATATATAGAAAATTATTTCTCATCCGTTCTTTAGTTACGAAGAATTTGGGAAGAAAAAAATACTGCTCAACCCTAAAAAACAGAAAATTTATGAATTGTATATTTATCTAAACCGAAGGACCCCAGTCAATGGAACAATGTACGACAAAAAAAACCAGTGATTTTAAGCTTACAAATGAATCACTTAACTTCCTCACTAAAATAAACGAGTCCAAGGATTATTTTATATACAGATTTACCTATAGTTTCAACTCAAACTATATCATTTATCGTATCCTAATAATGATGTGAGTAGTATGAAAAGAATATTGCTTTGCTTATTCAAATTATTCAAAATTTGAAAATAAAGAAAGAAAAGTGGAAAAGATTATCTGGAAAAAATATTTTTGGACTTATAAATATTATGCTATCAGCTTTCTACATAACGTAAAAGCTCAGTTTTTAGAAAAATATATACAAAAATAATGAAAATTTGTCATTTTAAAAACAATTGACGAGGTTGGAAATGACTGAGTCTTTAAAATTTAAAGAATTTTATCATAAATGAAGATACATCAGAAATGTGGCAGCAAAAAACAGCCTAACATCTTCACAGAATGGTATCAAAATCATTATAAACATAACTCTTAAGTGATACTATATTTCGTCCTGAATACGAAATCAGAATCATTCAATGGTCAATTGGTTGTTTACAGCACGTGCCCTAATTTTCCACCATACACAAAACATCATTCAAGAAAAAAACAAACCCCAAAAAACTTTTGACTATCAAAACCACAATAAAAACACGACGGAAAAAATAAACCCTAATTTTTTATAGATTTGTTAAAAAATACTTACAGATTTTTTTATATTTATGCAACCACCAAGAAAATAAAGAACATTTTCTAAACCCCCCAAGAAGGAAATCTTTGATTTTACAAGAAAATACCGAAAAAAACAAGACTAAGATGAAGATGTCTTTTTTTTTTTTTTGGATTTGCCATTTCAAGGGTCGTTTTCTTCAATATCGAAATAATGATACTTTTCAACCCCTTGTAGAAAGAAAAAAAATAGAAAATTTGTTTTTCTTTTCGTGCAATCAATTGAAATTAAGAGAAATTGACATACAATGAAATCATAAAGAAAACGGATATAATAAATTCAAGTACGTAATTTGATGTTATGACATATATCCTCTTAAAAAAACCATCTTGTCCTTTTTTTTTATTAAGAAATACTTCTTCAATTTTGTTCTGAAAATTGAAGAAAATTGGTATTTGTCATAATCGTTAGAATGAAAATGCTTGAAATGGTCCGAAACTGAACAAAATAAATTGGAAAATATTTACAATTTTTATTATGTAGAAATTGTGATCCTTATGAAATAAATATAAATTTATATTATTAAAAAAAAAATTGTTGATTGGTTTTATATCTATAACAAATTGCAATATTTAAGTAAAATGGGGAATTTCAATTTTGTATAATATTTGATATTGTGAAGAAATTGTATTTCGATTTTGCACATGTGCTTTTATCACTCTGGGACAGAAGTCATCTAGTAGACAGATAATTGATATCCGACCCTCCTATGAAACATTGAAAAATGGAATTCCGCGCCCTACCACGATACGATTTTTTTTTTCACCATTCTATTGAGTCAAGATTTTTGAAAATCTAAATTTTAATGAAAGTGTATGACGGACGACCAGTTTCCTATTTTGTGTGATCTAAACTTTCTTATTGTAGAGGAGCTTCAATTCAAATAATTAAAGGCATATTCAACCCAAAACATTTGTTTCGAATTTCCGTTTTACTTACGCTGGAAAAAAAATAAGCATCAAAAATTTTCAAATAAAATTTTAGACTATCAGTTTTTTAAATTATATTTGGTTAGTCCCGGACCCTCCAAAAAATCCTATAAAAAGGAAAAAATAAACGAAAATTACAGGATTGCATTATATGAATAATTTTCAATTATATGCATCACTAATTAAGATTACGAGAAATCGTACCTTTTGCACTTCTTTACTTACTACTTCAGACTTCTTCTCATCCTTTACAAAAGTACTATATATTTACCATCTATCAAAGTTGATCAAAAGCGTATGTAAATATATTCTTATTTCCCTTATAAAGTACTTTAACGATGACAACACTCATGAACGACATTCCATTAGGTATTTTTTCATTCTATAAACAACTTCTACGTGTTTTTTTTTCGTCTATATCTGTTATTGTTTCGGTAACAAAAATTTCCACTTAATGCATTACATTTTCAAAAAAAACTTTGTGGCGGTTTGTTTTTCAATAATTACTCAATGTAAATTGAAATCCATCAGAATTATTATTCGAAATTTTTAATTAAAGAGAATGGAAAAAAGAAAAATCTTTTTTCATTATTATTATTGAAGGACTTTTTTTTATATAATACTTAAAGACAATTTAAAGGCGTGAATGTCATCATGTCTTAAATTATACAAAAACAGAAAAAATAATTGATCCTTTGTGATTTTTTAATTACTAAATTGAACCTTGCGGCATTAAAGAAAAATCTGGATGATATGGGAAAACAGTACTTAGTAAAATTCAAAAATTGTTTCAATTATTTGATTGGTATAAGATTATTTTAATTAACATAATAAGTTTAATTAGAAAATTTAGTTTTTATTGGAAACTATAAATAAACTTAATATTCTTGAGTACCTTCAAAACACTAAGCCATTATTTAGGTATTTATTTATATAATAATATTAACTAATCCCGGATCAAGCCGGGTTCCTAGACTAATCTTTAAAATTCAGTTAATAAATTCTAACGCCAACGGTTATCATAGCGATAAACTATCCAAGCTATTCTAAGCCTTGTTCTAATCAGTCTATAGTACAAAGAACTGAAATCCTGGAAATATTATTCTAAACAATACTTTAGAACATTATTCAATTTTATGTATCTGTAATAAAACAAAAAAGCATAAATTTGCATGTGGTTATCTGAATTGTAAAAATGAAGTCATATTTATGAATTTGTGTAAAGTCTGTATAATCAAATGCAGTGAGTGTGTAATATATTTATACATTAAGTTTACCTTCATAATTATCAAATTATCATCACTTTCATTATATGAAAATTCCCGATTTGATTTCTTTTTATGCCCCTAACCACCAAGAATATTAAGAGAAAATTCATTTTTATGAACTGTATCAAATATTCAGAAAATGAATATGTTCACCATCAAATATCAGATTTAATCAAGAATTAAAAAAAAATCTTTGAATATTTTAATAAGGTTTTTTTTGTCGTTATTGATAACTATAGTAATTTCAAAAAAAACATGGTAAGTACACATAAATTTAACCTCTATACAATATTATTGTTACGTCTACGTGGTAGCATTTGTCAACAGCGAATAATTGCAAGAAAGAAATTAAATTAACGTAAAATATTTTTATAAACTTCAGGAATATAATGACGAAATTGAGGAGAAAAGAAAACTAACTTTGTATGGTTCCACTGGGGGCTAAAATGTCAGTAATATTCTTATCTTAATTATAATATTGTGTAAGTTACCAAACAATTAATTTAATTTATCATAAAACAAATATTAAATAAGAAAAATGTTAATAATTTCAATTCTTAAGTAAGTGTGAAATTCTTATGTAAGTGTAGTGAAGATATCAAATCTTAACAATATGAATGAATGCAAGGATCCTTGATTCGCTCACCACAACAAAAAATACAGCAGTTCTCCAAACTAAACTTTATTGTTTGAATACCAACAATGAAGTTCGTTCATAGAGTAATACCAAAATCTTATGGTATATAAGAAACGGGGACAAAAATCTTTAAAGATCACTAATATTATCAGTTCCAACTTCATTACTAAATTTAATTTTCAATTAATAACTTCATTTTATGAAAATGAGTCTTATAAGTAATTTGGTATTTTTGAGATTGTTAATTATTAAATTCACTATGCATTTTAATAAAATTAAATATATAACAAAAATCGCTTACCAGCTTACCACATAGTTATTTAATTTGTAAATAAAAAAATATGTCGTCACTTATCTGAAAAGATAAGAAAATATAATTAAATAATTTATTCAGTGTTAAAGTAATATTATTTTTTATGAAATTGATTCAGGATTAGAAATACAAGTTTAAAAATTTACAAAAATTGAATTAATTAATAATTAAGTGTTGCTAATCTTTGAATTAGGTATTAGTATTTTATTGAATTTTGTAATAAAATAATAAATTTCTGATTAATATCTAAGATTAATTTTCTACTTTTAATTTAACAAAAAATATTTAACTTCTTCAAAAATTTCACTAAAATTCGTTTAAATCTTATGTAGAAACTGTTACAGCTGTGTAATAACCCTTCGATAAATTAAATAAGGGTTAAATAAATAAATCACTTTTTTTTGTTTGTTAATTAAGTTCTTTTTTATTTGTAATCTTTTTCTAATACTACTCGTTAAATAATAGAAAAATGGAACTAAAAATGATCTCGATATCAAGGAATTTCTGAAAAGAAAATGCGGGTTGAAGTTTTGTTGGTCATGATTTGATACATTTACAAAGTAAAGAAAGGGTTGGTTAATTTTAAAATTTTAAGTATAAATACAGAAACGTAAATAAAAACTTTAAAAGGGTTAACGGCCGCCTATCACATCTTTAAAAGACTTAATTCAATTACGTTGAATTGTTGACATAAGCTTTCATTGATATTTGTAAGGTCAAGATAAATAACAGAAAAATAATTGAAATAAATCTTCAAGTTATTAGATAAATTCTAATGTCTTAATGGATAGATAAAATTGATATAGAAAAATTGTTCAAAATTTGTATCGGAATCTAACATTTACGCGGATGATATGAAAATTTCTAAATTAATTTCATCTTCCTCAGATAGTATTGTCCTTCAGGAGGATTTAAATAAGTTTTCAATTTAACGCATTCGGCATCCACCTCGTGATTATTATCTTAATGGTGTGCTTGTTCCAAGAGTCACTGCTATTCGTGACTAAGGAATTATCTGTGATAGTGACTTAAACTTCCACTCCCATTTCGATAATATAGTTAGTAGGGCTAACTCCATGCTTGGCTTTGTTAAACATTATTAGTTAATTTTCATTTATATTGAATTTAAGATTATTTATTACTATGAATAATAACACAACGAAAAATATCAAATAAGACTTTCTAGTCTAAAAACTACTTCAATGATTTAAATTTTTCAAATAAAAAATTAATAATCATAAAAATTGTAGTTAGTAAAAAATGTCAATGAATAAAAATTTAATTATATATAATAATAATTTATAAAAATATTTAATTCTTGTTTAAATGGATTGATTTTAATTATGTATTGGAATTTTATGTAACAACTTCTTTTTAATACCAGTTAGAAGTCACCGAAATATTTTTTGTTTTAATATCATTTGAAACTAAAGTTTTGAAGTAAAACTTATTAGGTCAACATGTAACCAACACCATCATTTTAATATAACTATTGGAACTCACTATATATCTAAACAAATGAAATGCAGAAACATTGACGTGGTATATACAATGAAGCTATAGAAGAGAAAAGGAATACAATAAATTTAAATACGTAATCCATTTTGTCTGGAAAAACTAAAGAATTTGTTTTGCAGATTAAGGAAAATTGATAATTATTTCTTATTTTGTTATCATCAGAATGAAATATTGAAACCCATTTATAAGTGACATTATCAAAACTGATTAAATATTTGCAGAATATATGTTAATATTTACATAATAAAATACATTATTAAAAACCGACAATGAATAAAAAAAATATCAAAAAAATACTTTTTGTTTTTTTGGGATTCGAACCCAGAACCTCAGTGATTGTGTTTTTTTTTTTTTTTTTAATTTTTTTTTTTTTTTTTGGTTTTTTTGGGGATCGAACCTACAACTTTCGGGATTTGGGATTTTTTTTCAGAAAATAAATTATTTTGATTCATCTTATAATTCACAGGTACTCAAATTGCACATAGTTTGTATATATAGAAATTCCGAAAAAGTCCATTATATGTATATATGATTATATCTGTATAAAGAGTTAAGGAGTAATTGTATTTGTATGGATATAATTATATATATATATATATATATGGTATATATTAAGTTATATATATATATATGTATTTTCCGGTTCGAATCCCGATTTGATTTTTTTTTTCAATTATTATTTAATTAAATTTTTAGGTTCAATTCTCGATGATTATATTTATTTTTTTAATATGAACTTTTTTTTATTAAAAAAATAAATATATGCAATCGTCGAGAATTGAACCTGAAAATTTAATTAAATAATAATTAAAAAAAAAAAACCATATCGGGATTCGAACCCGAAAATACATAATATATATAAAAAAAAAAATACAATCACTGAGGTCTTGGGTTCGAATCCCAAAAAAACAAAAAGTATTTTTTTAATATTTTTTTTTTATTCATCGTCGGTTTCTAATAATGTATTTTTTTATTGTTTAATCAGTTTTGAACATGTCACTTATAAATGGGTTTCAATATTTCATGCTGATGATAACAAAATAAGAAATAATATCAATTTTCCCTAATTTGCAAAACAAATTCTTTAGTGTTTCCAGCAAAAATGGATTACATATTTAAATTTATTGTATTCGTTTTCTCTATAGATTCATTGTACATACGTCAATGTTTCGGCATTTCATTTGTTTGCATATATAGCAGTTTGCAAGGATTCAGAAAGTCTTTCAATATTACGTCCCTTTAAAATAACAATCCAACATCTTAATTCATTAGACAAAGTCTTATCCAAATTCCTTTTACAATTTAGGTTTTTCAATAATTGTCCAATATTTCATTCATATTTCTTGAACCTCAGTCAATTTATAAAACTTTGATCTTCGGATGAAGTTTTTATTTAATAAAATAACCATTTATTATCAAGATTAATATTAGCTATTATTGATCTGAGTCGCTGTTAAATTTATATACAAATAAATTCCATCAGAGTAAGAAACTGTTTTAACATATATATTAGCTTAAAATTTCTTAAATCATTATCAAATGCCATTTTACTATACCTAACCCTAAACATAACCCAGGACTTTACCAATTTTTAATATATTCATGCTAGTAAATTCTAGTTTTAACACAGTTAATTATTCATTATCGATACATATTATTGAAAATAATTATATATCAACACTTTGTACGCTGACTTCTTTGATCAAATATCTCCTCTTCTATGCTCAATACGGTGTAAATTTTTGAAAATATCTTATTAAAACCATAAAAAGTTTCATTATATATTTAATTGTATTCAAATAAATAGAAATGCCAATAAATATTTATGTATATTACATGTAAAATCTGTCACGTACACACAAAATTTATAATATTTCTTCTAAATTTGCATACCACTAAAAAAACAGGCTTAAAAAAAAAACTCATTTCCATCATTTTCTGCCCTTCTAAATGGAAAACGATACCACAAAATTTTGTAGTAAAATATTTATTTAAAAAATATGTTATATGCATATATACACATAGAAATTATGTTTTTAAATTATTATAGAAAAAGAAATTTATTTTTGATTATTTATTCTTGTTCTGTTCATGTGATTAAATTTTTATACCCTTTTCCTTTATATGTTATTGAAAAGAGTGATACAAATTTATTATCGTCTATCATTATCCTAATTTTAAAGTCTATGTTAATGGCAACCATTCCTTTTCCCACTCATGCCATATATGTCCTTACAATCCCCATTTATATTAATCAAAAATATTGTATGTATGTATGTATAATTTATATAAATGTATAGTTGTATTAAGAGGACTTATATTTTTTGATGATTATTAATTCAAAAGTTCCAATCTTTTAAGTATAAAAATTTCTATATTTTATTTATAATTTTAGAATTGATTGTGTGATTTTATTTACTACTCATATATGTAAATTCTCATCGAAAAAGTTTATAAATACAAAGTTAAAAATCAACCCTCTTACTATTAACTGCTGAAATATATAAGAAGTTCGTTAATATGATGAGAAAAGCAGACAATTTATAAGGTCGGGGTGAAAATTTATAAAAAAAAAATTTCATTTTATATAGTTCTATTTATCAATTCAATATTATACAAGGACATGGAGTATTTATAAGGATATGTTTTTTATAAAATTTATAAGATTTGTTTTGTGAAGTTATATATTTGAGTTCTGGATAGAAAATCATCGAGTTAGATGTACAAATTTTTGATTTTTTGAAGATCTATGGGATTTTATCTAACAATCTAAATTTTTAACACTTTCAAGTACAACATTTCAGTAATTCGGCTATAATTCGATCCAATAAAACGATATAAAACAAGTAATAATAAATCAAACTAAACAACTGGAATTATGATTATTGTAATAAAGTCGTTTTCACTATACAAATTATATTTATCATTTACATACTCGGTTAATTTTCATGTAGTCCGCGAATTGTGTATAAAGATAACCAAAAATGCAACAAAATTTATGGTTAAGGATTTTAATTGTATAACAACACAGCCAAGGACAATAATGAACAACGCCGATGGGGGATTACTATTTCATTAACCAAAAAAAAAATGTATCACACCAAATTAGAAAAATTTGTCAATGATGAAAGCCTTTCTATGTCATATATATGATACCTATAAACGTTATAAACGTGTTACAGCTTGTATTTATCAATTAAATTATTTGTTAGGTCATTTATATGAAATTTAAAAGGAGGTGATATTGCAATGGCGAAAAAAAATATTAAAGGACAAAAGGACAAAAATGTCATGAAATGGAATCGGAAGTTATTTGACTGTTTAAAAAAATGAATATTAAGAGTTTTAATTTCTTCTTGGTTGTACATGTTACTAAAATTTTGCCAGATTAATAGCTGTACACTCTCCAATTGATGGAATTCGGAAAATTATAGAATTTTTGAGTAGAATTTTTCTAAATTATATTCTCAATAATTTATATTTTATCAAATTTAATAAAAAATTTATCTTTATGATTAATATTAGACAATTATTATGTGTGAATTAACATTTTCTATAAAACCATTGAGACCTGAAAAAATTGGTAATAAATAAATCATAACTAAAAGAAACATTAACTTTGCGTGTCTATGAATGACGGATATTAAACCAAAAACAGCACATTATTTTTATGTTTTATTTCTCATACTCTTTTTTGAGGTTTTACAAGCTTTATAGATGATTTATCAAATTGATATTAGAGCGAAAGGGTTGATATCAAATATTGAACAACGAAATGAAAACAATGCTTTATGACAAAATATTCTTGATAGGTTTGGTATTTTACTTAGTATTATGCCATTAAAAATATTCCGACTAAATATGACTATATTATAAGAATAATATCAAAGCACAATAATTAACCGCACCTTGTTAAAATATCTTTAAAAACATGTGAAACGTTATCAAGGCGATTAAAATGTGAATGTAGGAGTTACTAACGCCGCACGGCTGTGGCGCAATGCAGAAAAATGAACTAACTTTTGCACAGAACAAAGCGTTACTACTGTACTCTCATATATTCCAATATATTCATTCTGTTGTGAATTGAGCAATAAATCAAAATCAGAAACATTACCACAAAAAATAAATTGTTTTTCATATTATAGTTGTACATATTTTTATGCATATCGACAAAATTCTTTAGCCCACCTTTTCGAGGTTATTAAATCATATTGGCTCACAATTTCAGTCCCTTAATCACTACAAACAGTAAATCCTCATAAGACATATATATTCTGTTGAGGCGTTAATTTTTCAAACTTTTACTGAAGCAAACTTTATTGCTTGGCTTAGATAATATCGTATGACTAAAAGGTTCAGCACAGTAAGCTTTATAGTTGCACTGATCAGCAGAAATGTTTGTGTTAATAATAAAATTATACATTTTATAACTAAAATTAGTAATTTAGGTTGACAATATTCTTTATATCCTTGTAAATTTTAAAAACATGTAATTATATTTTATTATTAATATTAAATAATTCATTAAAATTTTATTGAAATCTGGATAACAAAAACAGAATTGCATTTAATTGGCAAATTTTTATTTGTACAAAATATAAAATTGTGAAATATATTCGCATTTATGGTCATTAAAATTAAATAATAAATTTGGGATAAATTATGAATTAATTATTTTTGTATAAATTTTATTTTATTTTGGTCTATTAATTATTTAATTATTGTTAAAATAAATAATTTATTTTTTGTCGACAAATTGTTACAGGAAAAATATAAATTCGCCACTTAATTATAAATGAAATGAAATTTTTCTTGTTAGGTAATTTTTATTTTTTAAATTATTGAAAAAAAAAATGTTAATATTCTTTAAAGTATTTTGATTTTCCTGTCTGTTACTGGTTTTAATGTCCTTTTAATAAGGGCAGAAAAATATAAAGTTTTTTTTTAAAATTTTAATATAGCTACAGTGACAGATTTAGATTATATTAGTTTTCATATATTTGGACTTTAGGTTCAACCAACCACGATTTAAAAAGAATTTTAGATTATAAGGTTCAAATCTACAAATCATATATCGTTACAAAGATACAAAGCTCAAAACAACTAAATAATATGTAAAAGTTTGAATTTATATAAAAAAAATTATAGATACAAAGTTATTTCAAAATTCTTCTAAGAGCTTTGAAGGGAAAATTTAATTTTAAGATTTTGTTTAACTCTTCATCTTTTTACAATTTATTTATAGCTGCCAAAATGTGTTTTTTCTTTTACAACACTTTCTCTCTAGAGTGTCACTTCAATTCTTTAAGTACTAAAGTTATTCAAATAAATCAAAATTTTATAATCTTATAAAATTTAAATAATTTTTTGCATTACAAACTTAGTTGTTCCCATCCTGCACATTATTACCATAAAATTTTCAAGTTGTAAAAGTTATAGCATCACCGGAAGGATTTTTAATTGTATTTCGTTGTGGTACAGGTTGGATTAACTTTTCTAATATTACCAAAATTATGGAATACAAATAGTTAATTACTAGGTGGAATGGACAAAATCATAGAAGCTATCATTGATTGTATTAATAAACAACAATTGATAGTAATAAATAATTGATAATACCGTAATGAATAAAAAATACAGACAAATTCAAAATAAAAAGTTAAAAAATGTATATTAAAATATGTAAAATATGTGAACAAAATCAATAAAAATGTTTTAGGCTGTATAATGAAACAACCAAATACATTCCAAGCGATACTCCAAATTTTCAAATTTCTGCAAGATGCAATGATATTGTCTACTAAGTTTAATTTTGAGTCGATATCCTTGCATTATTTATAATAGTAAAATATAATAATGATAAAGAATTTATTATCAAGAAAAAATTAAAGTATTGATTTAGAAAATAATATTATTTATCAAGCGAATAAAACGAATATTATCCTGCCACATGTTTTGATTTCATTTGTATAATTTTTATCAGCTTAGTTCTTCTTAACTTAGTAAAAATTGGAAGATATCCAAAATTAAGGAATCTTATTCCCATCAAATTTATAAATATAAAACAAATATCTTTTCTGCAGATGTTAAAACTAAATTCATATTTATGCTCATTAAAATTATTTCAGGAAATTCTATAGAATTAGAATTCAATCTCAATTTTTAAAATCATCCTGTTTACTCTAGAACAACAATAATTATTTTCTAACAAAAATTGTCAAAACAATTGTAAATATTTATACGTTCCATATATGCAAATTATAATTCTTTCGACATTCTTTCACCCCATTTTCAGTGTTTTTGTATTTTTTTTTTAAATAGTAGTAATATTTTTCGTTCATTTTGTTATTGTTTATGCATGTTTCAATCCCACTAAAACTGAAAAGGTATGTCCTTGGTTAGATGGCAGAGTGTAATTGGTAACAATTCTTGGTTTTTATATTCCTTTCTTTTAATTTATAAACTGCGGGATCAATACACAAACGAAATGCCACCTTCTTTTGAAAATTTCAACTTTTGCAACATATTTATTATAGGAAAATCCAGAGAAAAATCATATATAATACAAAAATAAATATCATTTTTATATTTATTATGCTGGCTGGATGTTCAGTCCTTTAACACACGAACAATTGAAATCTTCGGCGGAGCAGTACCAGCATTTTTCAAAATAAATTTCTAGCACAATTATTTCATTTGATTTGGAATTATAATTATTACTTTAAACTTGTTTTATGAATTTTATTTTAATTATTTTTGTACCTGTTAAATATGTAATTTAAAATCCTGAATTGGTGACCCTTGTGAAAATATGTAATGTTTTGTAAATGTGCCTTTTATGACATAATATACAAACATTATTTATTTATTATTATACAAACTTAAATATTATTAATTACAAATAAGGATCTGACCATTCTAATTCTGCTGCAATCACAAATATTAAAATGGTTTTTTTATATAAATAAACTCCAATAAAAAGATTTTTTATTATTCTATGATCACGGTAATTTTTTGGAGTATTGTTAGGAAATACATTGTCCCGCTTTATAGTGTCCTTTCTCATTTCAGCATTTGAGAAAAACAGAAAAAGATGATATAATATAAATTTTCTGCCAAACATACAACGGAGGAAACAAGGACAATTTACATATTAAAAATATCCTCAAAAGTTTATAGAGACATTTTCAAAAAAGTAAAAAAAAAATTGGCTCAGACAGTTATTATATCTTCACGTATCCATGGGTCTACAAAAATAAACAAAGACACAATAAGAGAAGAGTAGTGCTACCAATTGTCTATAGAAATATAAATAAAAACCAAAAAATATTCAGAGGATTAAATTCACTTCCTGTGATAGATACGATAACATTAAAATTTTATAATAAATTTTCCATTTTTTAATGAAAATGATATAGAAAAGAAATATTTTAGTTGAATGGAAAACATTTTCCTATTTTTTCTTTTGGGGATTTACTTTTTCGTAATTTTTATTTACAAAAGGACATGTGTGCGATGGGTCAAAGGATATACAAAAAGTAGCTTATTAATATTCTTGTCCTTATTGCTGCCTTCTACACTGTGAACTGACCAAAATTAATACGTCGCTCTGTTTTCATATAAATTTATAATGCTCTAAAATTGTATCTTCTTATTTTAACATAAATATTTTTTATATTATGGTTAAGTAACTAACTAAAAAATAATTTGCTGAATTGTACGTGTTTTTTTTATATTGGCAAAACTTAAAAAATTTACTACATTTATATTTTGCATATTTAAATAGTCAATTATTTTGGTATTAACTTTTGAAATTGAATTGATATCGGGTCTGGAAGTCTTTATATATTGAAAAATATTGTTATAAGCAATTTTGTAATTTTATTTTTTGGAATAATTTATTTAATGTTTTGTTATTACTAACAAATAATATCATTAAGGAAGGATGGAAGATTTAAGTTAAATTATAATAAATATTTAAATTTTTAAATTACTTTTTCATAAAAGTAATAAATAATATAAATTAAATGTTGCTTAATCGTCAACCGCTTATACCTACTCACTTAATTGACTAAATTTCTGTGACATAATTTCAACAAAATAAGTCCTTAATAAGTTTTTATAAAGAAGTTAACTAAAAATTACCGCACATCTGGAATTTATGACTTAATCGCCAATGTTGGAAAAGTTAATATGTAAATAAATACTCCTAGTAAAAAGTCATTATTCAAAATTATAGAAAACTTCTTAATATTATTCCAAATATTAAATAAACTTTTATCCTGTGACTTATGAACAATTTGCAAATATACTTAAAAAAAAATTTGTTTTCCAATTTCTCATACGAAATTTCAAATATAGGTACGAAAAGTTATTATACATAATATAATACTAGTAATGATATTCGACATAGTCTTATAAATTACATTTTAATTTTACATGAAATTATAAATTGTGGTATTAAAAATTATATTAATTTTAGTCACAAAGTAGCATTTAATTTAAATTACATAGACAGGATCAAATATGTTGTCCAACACTTATTGGGCAATAATGTTTATCACCCAAAATTGATCGCTGTAGTGGACATGAACATGTTTGAGGATTTAATTCACTGTGTGGCAAGCGGTTGGACAAATATTACTAATGTAAGGTTTTCTGTTCGAATTTTCCACCTAAACTATATTCGAAGACAACTGTAAACCTAAACAGAGTTAATATAGAATTGCATAGTAGTATATAAATACAGGAGTCTATATGTAAGTCCTTATGAAATAGGATTTATGTAACTACTCTCTATTTACCACGAAATTTATTATTTTCCGTATTGCAGAGAAATTATATAATTAACAAACAATTAATATTATTATCATCGCCAAAGCTAAAATTATTAAAATATTTATAGAAAATTAAATTAAAACATTTCAATTTATTTCTATAAAATTTCCAATTTTAAATTTTAAATGTTTTGCTTTACACTACCAAAAACTAATTAGTTTTCAGAATTTCACTTAGCCAAGCTAGTAGGTTATTAAATTGTTTCCAACTTAAACTATAAAATTATAGAAGAACAATAATGCTATTAAAATTTAGTTGAAACTTGTTTGCAATATTATTTTATTAGCCCAGAATTCAAATAAACAAATTTCCTTGTTTAATTAATTGTAAATTTTCGTAATTATCATTTTGGCTTCTATAGAGTTGTCTATAAAAATTAGTTCTTTCCATTAAAATTTAAATAAATATATTATAAATTTGAAACATTAAGAAATGCTTTATTATTGTGGAAGGATAATAATATATTACTCTATGTTGTAAAGGTTCAAATCTTGTCTACCAAATTAAAACTCTTAAAAGTCTGAGGTAACGTAAAACGATGGAGTAATTAATATTTAGTCAGTTGGAAAATAAGAAAAAAATATAAAAATATTGAATTATAAATGAATATTTTAATAGGATTCTTTTTTGTATCCTTTTGTGGATTAAATAAAATCAAATATTTATTTTTAATATTTTAAATGGACTTAAGAGAAAAATGTAAAGATATTTTTATCAAATTTTGAAGACACATGGTGCCCCCATCAAAAAGGATATATAATATCAATAAAAATTATCTAGATTAGTTCTTTAAATTAATTTTTCGACCCAAAAGACGTACACAGAAAATGTATTCTTAATTTTATTTAATAAGAAATGCAATTATAATTTTCTCTTGTATAATTGCCTTAAAATCATAAAAAAAATCCTTAATTTGTTTGTGTTATCCTTTTTATATAGTAAAAACTTTCCTTCGAGAGATTTTTTTTTTAAAAAAAAGTATTCTCTATTTGAAGGTTGGTTAAGGATGCGCTATCAAAGAATATTACAAAAAGGATTTTTGTTTGTTGAATCTCATAAAATATAAAAATTTATGATATTTAAATAATATTTAAAAAATTAACTTAAACGTTTTTTTTGCTTAAATTCTTTTCAAGCTTTTTTAAACGCATATTTTGTTAAGGATTTTAGGCTTATTTTTGTTTGACATAAGAACTTCTAACAAAATGGGTTATTTTGTATGTTATTATAAGTTATGCAAAGATTTTGGAAGGTTGATATTTTTGTGCCCCAAAGAACCGAATTTATTTAAAAAATTATATCCACTAAAGAATTTCTTTATATAAAAAAGATTAAAAGTATTTTTTAGTACAATAAAATATTAACAAGTTTCGAGATTACATTAATAAAATATAAAATACTGTAAAATTAAATCTACTCACCAAAAAGGATGTTCCTTCTTGCCAGCATTTATTGTAAGAACATATTTTAATCAGTTTATACCTGGCAGTTTTTGTACTGGTGTCATAAAATCTGAAATAAATGGTAATTTTATTTATTTTGACATTTTGAATTAAATTAAATTAATATTTCTTATCATTAAGGTTAAATGTTTCTAATTAATTATCATGCAAATCCATTTAAAATATTGTATAGTTAATATAATAAAATTCTTATCATCAACAAATTTCATACCAAAAACCAAAAATTAATTGAATTAATTATATTTAATTATATTTATTATTATTTCTTTTACTCTTAACATTTCAAAATCACAAATTTACAAATTATATAATTGTATTCTTAAAAATGATATATTTTTATTTAAATATTTTCTATTTATACTTTCACTTATCTCGTTATACAATAATTTGAAAATCCTTTATCAAAAAATTTCCATTCCCTGTGTCTATGTGAGTATTCAAAATAATAATTTTTAATAGATTTAATAAGTCCATCATTTAAATTCATAAAAAATCATAATTTTCTCATTAATTTGTTGTATACTCGTTGAAAATAAGGACACGCACCTTTTTATACCATTAACTAATTTCAATTCAAAAAGTTATTGTTCATTTTTATTCAAATAATTTCCATTTACGATAAATTTTTATTAGTATTAAGTGTAACGTGACAGATAAACTTATCTATCACCAAATATTTTAAATGGTGAATGAATATTTGAAATGTGAAAGGAGGAAAACTTAGAAACGAAAGTTGATTACAACCATAATTATCAAATATTCACCTTCATCAAGTAACCTGTAATCCTAAAGCTACTGTGAAGTGGGTGAAAATGGAAAATAATCATGAAATTTGGCGTAATTTTATGTGGACAATAAATTTTTGGCGGAAAATAAAAAAGATTAAATTTTCAAAATAATCAAAAATATTCGAGAAGATTATATAAAAATTGAAATATTTTTTGGAATACAAATGATTTCAAAATCCATTACAATCCTTTATACAAATGTCATAACACGTAATGGAATTTTCCGACAATGATGAGCTAAGCCTTTTAACTATTCTACTACAAAATATGATGAAATTTTTGAAATTTATTATGTGAAGTATATAAAAACGTGTAGTATTTTCGTCGTGATCTAATACTGAATATATTCGTAGATAGAATATGGTACAGGATTGAAAATTATTAAAAAAAAATTATATTTTAAGATACGATCTAAAGTAAAATCAAAAAAAAATTGCATAGATTTCAAAAATTCAAAAAGTTAAACGATTTTATTTTTAATTAAAATTTTTGACATTTACCATAAATATTTTTTTCCACAAATTTTTAAATTGTGCAGAGTAAATACAAAAATGTAATTAAATAGTTCAAACCTATGACAAAGCTTCACATTTATATAAATTTTTTAGGGGGCACTAATAAAATTCTGCTCCTACTCATTTTAGTTGCAGATTTTTTGCATTTTAATTATGTTTCTAAAATTTTGTCATTCACATAAATTAGTTAAAAAGGACATAATTTCTACGAATGCAGACAAACAAAATATTTAAATTTCCCTTTAATATTTTTTATTATTTTCCCTTGTTCTATATTCGGATTGGAAAGCTATTACATACATAAATATAATAAAAAATATTTAAGTTTTAAACAAATGTCCTTAAATCTTTCAGGAAACGCAACGTTTTGGTTTGTAATCTTTTGGGTACACAATTTTTTTTATTTTTATAAAATATAATTTAAATTAACAAATATGTTTATGAGAAATTTAGGATGTACTATACAAATATTCATATGAGGAATTGTAAGACTTCTTTGGTTCTCTCTCGATTGGGTCGATCCTATTCTTCCATATATTTATTTCATGGGTTATTATGTGTCTTTCATGTGATTTTTGACAGTTTTTAATTTTGTAGGCTCTGTGCTCCTTCTGGTTCTTGATAATTCTTGGGAAATTAAAGTGATCTATGTAGAAATGCATTAAATAATTGTTGTTCCAAAGTATTACATGTCCGTACAATCTAGAATTATAGTTTCGCTATTTAGAAGAACAATTTCTTTTAACAACAATTTTCTTGCTGCGACTTACATAAATCCAACATTAACGAACTATTTAATGCCATTAATTCATAAATTTTACATTGGGGAGTAAAATTAATGCCGGTACTTTTGGATTTATACCTAAAGTTTAATTATTTTTAAAATTTTTGTTGGAATTTCATAATTATAAGATTTACACTAACTGATTTGATCTAAGACTAAAATTATGTCCAAGTCCATATTTCAATTCTCTATGAAAACTCTAAACTGTCCCGGGTGTGAGAACCTACTAACTATATATTTTTTAAAATGAAATCGTATTTTTATTATCCTTGTTTACTAAAGCATACATTGAGAAATTAAATGTAAAATCCTTAATAATAAAGGACTTTCTACCATAATTCCTATTTTTATTGAATTTTTAAAAATTATAATTTTTCGCAAAATGGGAAATGTGAAAATGTTAAAATATTTGTCAAATTTTTTTATCGAAAAAAAAATTGCTTTCCTTGAACATTTTTTACATCCTCTTTTAATCAAAATAAATTTTATTAAAAAAATGTATAATCTTATTAAAGGACATCTACGTTACATATACGTATAAATACCCAACTAACATTTAGAATCTTATTTATTGCCAAAGCTAATTTTTAGTTTTCACAACGTCATAATAGTGGTTTCGAATGGTTAATTAGCAGCAAATGTTGATTTGCAAGTTTTCTAGTCATGAAAACGTTAGTATAGCCAAAAAGGATGCTAAGTAGCTTTTGCGAACAATACGTCATTTTATTAGCAAAATAATAATATGCGCGGTAGCATTTTTTGTATAATGGCAGCTAAATTTCTGCTATTACAATCGATATTTCCGTAATACTATTTGGCTTTTTATATGTAATCTATAACAGCAATATAATTTTTGTAAAAACTAATTTGTTAGGCTAATTAATAGGCACAAAGAAAGTATTTTTTACTTTGAGTGCTATATAGTTTAATTTTGGCATTAGGATCAAGAATGAAGATATAGGAGAATAAGCAAAATTGCCATAATATTCGTCTAGTATAGCTTATTTTGATCTTTAGAACAAATACTATTATTAACATCTAATTATATTCAAATCTAATTATATAATATACTATTATAAATATAAATAGATAGCAATAGCATATTTAATTTCATAAAGTAAAAAAGTACTTCATTTTAAATAAACTTTTGATAATTAATTTTATTTAAATACATGTTCACAATAATGTTCATAATGTTAACAGTACAAGATTAATTTAAAATGTTTTTAAACTATGTAGCAAAGGTATAAAAACAGAATCTGTTTTGTATGATAGACACACAAATTTGGCCTTAATTTCATCAATAATATATATAGCATCATTGTTATGTTTTGCAGTATCTGCTATATAAATATTGAGATTTGATGACAACATTGGTTTCTCAAAAAAATCTCTTTTTGATTTCAATGAATTACCAAGAATATAAATATTATTATCAAAAAGTACAGCATACTTCATAGCAACTATTTGTCCATCCATTGTTAAGAACCATTTGTTCGCACCATTGTTAGATAACGAAATTGATGTATTTAATTCAATTTTTTTATAGAAGATGGTATTAGCTGGAAGTATATCTGAGCTTGCTTTAGTTTTGTTATGCAGTAATGGATAGTTTAAAATTGTTGCTGGTTTATAAATATGAAGACTATTTTGTTCTCCTAAACGTCTTGCAATCTGTGCTAATGGTTTTGAACCAGTTCTAAGCATTCTTTTTATTTGAAACAACTTGCTCTCAAATGGATATGTACTGAAGCTCGGCAAGGGACCAAATCTGGCTACTTCTTCAGTTAAGTGGCATAAATTGTGGACGTTTGTACCAATTGTATGCTCACCATATATATTAATGTATATTTCAATAAAATGATTTAATAAATATGTAGCTCCATCTAGATATATTAAATATTTATCGCTTGAACAAATTGTTACTGCACAAAAAAGTGCTAAGAAATGTTGATATGCATCCCACGGTAGATATTCACGTAATACAACTGGTCCAATATATTGTAAGAAAGTGCGAAATTCTGTTGCTTTCCAAAACGCAAGACAATCAAGTGATCTAACTGCACGATTTATATCATATGGTAATGTACAATTAGATAAATATGAAGAAACGAGTTCAATGCGTCTTTTGTCCCATCTGGAATAAAACCCCATTTTTCTTTCCTGGCCAACGAAACATTGCAGCAATTTCTTCATAATACCAACGTGCAGCTGATGAAGCATATCACATACGACAATATCTTCAACCATATCGATTGGTAGGGAGAGAAGTGGAGAATCGTATTTGTGATGATCTTTATCAAGTTTTTGCCGAAATGTGTAATCAGTACGTCGTGACACATCAGTTCGTGGAAAGCTTTGATAACGATATTCGTTATCAAAATTCCCAGTTACATGACATTTTATACAACCCTGATAACCGTTAAAATTAATTGTACCTATAATGCATAAAAATTATTTTTAAAACAAAATTATTTAATGTAACGAAGTAATTACCTTTTATCATGCTACGAGCTGGTGCATCGCAAATGAAACATCGAATTTTAATATTAATCATATTATTATTTATAATAATTCCATTTTTCAAAAGTGGTTCTAGATCTTCTACAAAGTATTTTAAATAGTTTTGCACAGAAGCTGGTTTCGTATTCCCACAATATATGCCAATCACCATGGGAACAAAATTGTCTATTTCATGAATTGCAAAAAGAATTGGCCAAAATTGATACTTTGAGCTGTTATAAATTGGTATTCCATCAATATTAATATTTAAACTAATAGAAATAGGTTTTTCCAAATCTTTAAAATATGATATCAAACAATTTTTAATTCCTTGGTGCCAATAAGAACCACCATCTAATGTAATTATATTCTCAGTAGATTGTAGGCGTATGTAACAATGTACGTGGATCAGAAGGCAGTTTCATTAATTTGTTTGTTTTATAATAATTGTTAAAAATGGACGACAGTTCTTTAACTGCTACATGTGCTATATTAAATGAAACTGCCCAATTTCTGATCTTTTCAACAAAATCTTCTTCATCTTCCTCATCGCTATCATAAATATAATACTCTGATTCACATTGTTCATTTTGAGAAGATGCAACCTCCTGCTCGTCATGTACTTGAACTTCTAGAAATGATGATAAATTGTCATGATATAAAGCATCTACTCAACAGAAAAAAATTCATAAATCTGATGTTTCTGCAAAATATAATATAAAAAAACTTACTATTACGGCTTTGTAAATTTTTCGTTGAAATTAAAGGAGATAATATCGTAGGTGCCGATGAAGTAGTTATTACTTTCGATAAGGATATATTTTCAGGAGCTTCCTTCGAATCTGCAAAATCCATTTTCTGTACATTAAGAAAATAATATATTATTATTACACTTACCAATTTCTTTAACACATATTTCAGCTTTCTTCTGAATTACCTTCACTCTTCTGTAAAATGTGCCACTACTTTTATATCTCTTTAATGATTTGAAATAATTATATAATTTGTTAGAATTTGTTGAATCTTTATTGAGCATTTTGGTGAACACAACACGACGCGTAACAATAAAATGACACTTTATCAAAATAAATTATGTCTGCATGTATAGTGGTAAATTAGTCATACTAAAAGCGAATTTACTATTCCTCTAGTAAATTTGTTCTGTGTGCGACAAGAATATTTTGGTAGTAATATTGCTTCTGAAATAACCACTTTATTTTAGATCATATTGACTAAAAGGTTCCGAGACCTTATCAATTAGCAGTTATAGTGAAATTGTTAGTTCATAAGCTAATTAGTACAACAAAAAAAAAGTTAATATATCTGTAGCAAATTTGCTTTAAATATTATTGAGATACATTTGCTTTCAATTTCTGAATATTCGAATTCAGATATAAAATTTAATAAAAAAATTGAAAACAGAATAACTTAAATTTCTTTTATTTCTAACAAATTAAAATAAAAATTCATATATGTATATTAATCACTTAATATTTAAATTAATATAAAAATTGTATTATTCTTTATTATTATGACAACTACATATAATATTTTTTTATTACTATTTTTTTATGTCTATGTCATCTCTTTATGTTACTGTATCTAGAATGGTTTCAAAACTCTCTAGATTAGAACTGGTAGGTGCAATTTTGGCTGAATCTAGTGGGGAACTAAATTCTGTGGATACAATCTTTTGTGGATTTGTTATATTTAGTAAACAATTTTTTGATGTTGTTGGAATTGGTGTTGAATCATTTATGGTTTCTATTCTGCGTCGCTTCTTGATTGCTCCAGAATCATTTTCATCTTGAATTAAGTTTTTTAGCCTAGAATTAGAGTTTCTCAAAACACCTTTAAAAAAGTTTTGTGTATCTTGTATTGAATATCGAGAATCAGCCAGATGAACTATATCAAAAAATACTTTTACAAAGGAAGACGCCGCTGAAAAGCAATATTTTGTTTTGTTCTGTTTCGAAGAACCTGTCCAGCTACACTTAGTCATAAATATTCGTGTAAATAATTGATCTACAAGATTATAAGCGACTTTATCACCTCTCTTATTTCCTGTTGTACCTCCGTAAGCTGTCATTTCGGTAACAAAATTATTATAATTGATAGGATCTCTTAACATGGTTTCAAGATCAGTTAGTTTATCATAGCTCTCTATGGGCAGCAGGCTACTAAATATCAAAACATTGGATGTATCACTTTTGCATCCTGTCATATTCATTCCAACATTTCCTACGCCTTCTAATAACTTATTAAGCTTCTCATCCATTTTACTTAACATGATACGTATAGTTGAAACATCATTTTTAACATCATTTGTTACATCTTTAATTTGATTAATATCGTTTTGAAATTCATTTATTTTTTCTGAAATTGAAACGTAATTATTGTAGTGTATTAATTGATATACATATAAAAAAAAGTGCTGCATTAGATACATATATGCCAGGATTTATTAGATATTTTTCATTAAATGAATCCAGGAACCATATACCATGTACTAAATGCAATTTAATTGTTGCAATACCCATATCTGAAAATTAAGAGTTTAAAATTTATAGATTATTAATAAATTTACCTAATACATATGGCATTTGAATAATAAAATCTCCCGTTTCATCAACTGGATCCGTATTAGTATCAATAACAACTTCTTCTTGTGTGTCTACTACTTCATATTCTGGTTCAATAAAATTAACTTGATTTTGTAAGACGTTCATTCTGGGTGGACATGTTGTATCAACTAATACTGAAGATTCTTCCAGTACCTTACTTCTTGTGGTATCAATTATATTTTGAATAGAATAGTCTGGCTGATCTAAATTATTTAAAGATTAATGAATTGGAAAGCATAAAACCGGACATTATAAGTTACTTTGAAATTTTTGTAGTTTTCTGAATTCTTTTTTCTGACAAAGATTCTCATCGGAAGTATTACCATCTTCCAAACGTTTCATGCCTTGCACTGCTAAGCGATATTCTGAATATCTTGCGAGCAGACGTGCATTTACTATAGTCCATGACATATCTGGTTTTATATTCAATTGGCCTTGATATTTTTTAAATAATTTGATTTCAGGTGGATAGCGAACGGAACCATTTTCGAGATCTCCAGTATACCATTGTGTCGGACACACAAATAATTCCTTATTATTGATTTGATTTGCAGATATGGTTTCCACCACACAAAATGCCTTATAATAATAATACACAATATTAATATTAATAATAGTTATATTTATTTAAAAAGATATTATTATTTTCAATGAAAGTAATAATCATTTTTAAAATAAATATAACTACATATTACGAAAAAGTAAGATGCCAATTTTTGTAAATAGTAAATGTTATTTGCTATTTCAATACTTACCATATTAAAAATAGTTTTCAAAATTAATATAATCACTGAATAAATTAATTAATCACTCCGAAGAAATATATTAATATTAAAAAACTACGGGCAAATAAAGAAATTTCTTATTCCAATGCGATCCAAATTTATACACAATAAGAATAAAAATAACTGTATACCTTTTTTAATATGACATTTAGCTATAGACAAAGCTAATTTGCTGCGAAATCTAATTGGTAGCTGATATTATCAATTGATTATTTTATGGATAGCATAATAGCTGCGGCTGTAAACAATTTAGCAAATATACTCATCATGAATCACTGATTGTTATTTAACTTATTTTATATATTTAAAAAAAATGTATTTGCTGGTTACATAGCTAAATTTTTAGAAAAGCTAATTAATATATTTTTGTGACAATCTGACAGTTTTATATAAGATATTAGCTATACAAATTTGAAATTAGTAAAAGTAATTTTATAGTTATCACGAAACATATATAGCTATTTAATGTAGGCCAATATATTATATATGCCGCCAGATATTGCAAACCTTCTGAATCGGGGTCTCCTAATAATTATCACGATTACTGTGGTTAAATACAAATTTGAAAAATCT
Source organism: Rhamphomyia laevipes (assembly GCA_963920725.1). Lineage (NCBI taxonomy): Eukaryota > Metazoa > Arthropoda > Insecta > Diptera > Empididae > Rhamphomyia > Rhamphomyia laevipes. Next base: position 3,070,453 of record OY987256.1, on the reverse strand, counting down.
TACATTTCGCGGACCGACAAACCAAAAAAGTTATAAAGATATTCTGTTACTATACCTGTGGCATTGATTAAACTATATTCTTTATTGAAAATACAGTATATATGGTTGGCAAAAATAGTGTGTGGCTAAAATATTTAAAGAACATAATGTGGCAAGGATGAAAATTAGGAAAAGTTATATAAAGTATTATTTTTTTCTAGTAATGGAATTAATTAAAGAATCGAAAATTGAAAATCAATTGGTAAATTCTAATTCAAATATGTTTTCCATTCTAAGTGGAGAGCTGAATTCCATTATCATTATTTTGATACTGTGACAAAAATGCAACTATAATTTACCGTAGTCTTACATATTTTTATATACATTAATCTTACATTAAATGAATTTTATGTTTTTATCATTCATCAAAATTAAATTTAAGATTAAATAATTTTAAAATCTATTTTGACCTTTTAGAATAAACCGTTTAGCCATCTCTGATATAAATGCTAAAAAAGATGGTGGCAAAAAGGAACATGGTGGTAAAATTTATAGGTTTATAAATTATGGAAACAATGGATTAATCTTTTAAGATTCCTACAAAAATGCTTATTAACCATTACTATTCCTTAAACCTTTACTTTAATAAAATTTTGCAGATATATTTTCAAAAAAAAAAAATTTTCATAATATTTTTTATTTTTATATTAATTAAAAACTAAATATTTGTACGGCGCATTATTTATTTCGAATTACTTTTGAAAATTGATCGATAAAATATTAATTGCAAGTGAATTAGCCGTTCTAACCCTCAAGAAATTAATATTTTATCATATAAAATATTTCATAATTCATAAAGACTAAAGTTTATTTAAAAAATACATATGTTTTATTATCTCAGATTAAGATTATAAGAATTTAGTTATTTTTTTTTTTAAAATATTAATTTAAAACAATTATGAAAACTAAAAGAACAATTTAATTTTATTTACAATTTGGAAGTTTACAACAGCAAGATAATTTATATAATTATTATCGTTACCGTATCGGCAAATTTGTAATTCAAATGCTTTTGCAGTAATAGTAGCTTTTATACATATATTTCTATTTGGTTGTCATGGTAGTGAAACTGATAGCTAAGCATATTTGTTTATGGCGTAACTATTACATATGAGCTGTTATTTGGCTATCATGACAGATATTGCTATTTTATGACTTTTTTGCAGCTACGGTAACATAATAGTCACGCAGCAACTTAGCTTTGTCTAGTTTTCACAACATCCAGAAAGCCAAAATATGATCGCCACTTTGGCTACCTTGACATCATGAACACATCATTGACATGTTTTCATACTTTTTGGGCCTGGCAAAAATAATTAAATAGCTGCAAATTATTGCTGCGACAACGTTTTGTGGACTTAGGATTGTTAGTTGGGTAATGTCCTGTTGTTGACCATATACCGTGCATAATTATGTTTAGTGAATAATTTTTGTGGTGGGTTTGCTAATTCGAAGTATTTTTTAATATAATTGAAATATTTTATTTTTAAAAACTGCCTACAAAATGAATTTATAATATAAAGAACGAGATACAAATAAAAAACTGAAAACTCTTCTGTATGTAAAGATACGATCCGCTTTTTTCCCTTGGATATTCGTTTATCTACTGGAAGTACATTTTTAATGGTTGTTTTGGACCTCTAAAAATATGATTATCCTTGTTTTATCGGCGAAACCATACCGGCACAGATTTCTATAATTTACAAGCATGAAATATAATTTCCGACAGTCAGCTTCAACTTATTTTTTATCGGTCAACTATAAATTACAGGAAGTTTGATCATTCCTTATTTAAAGATTGGAAAATTTAGGAAAAATCAAATAAATTTATATCCTTCCGCCAATATTGATACAAAAGATTACAATTTTTATCACAAATGATACGTTGGGGTTGAGTAATATACGAATCCTTTATCCTATCTTATTTTCAATGAGCTAAAGAGTAGATAGTGTCCATTTTTTGATAGGGTTAACATTTTTTTATAAAAAATGTTTATTAACAAAAAATAGTCCCCCATTTTAGAAAGATTTATTCAATGTCGTTGAAGCGGATTATCAGTGTTATGTCAGGTAAAATTATCTGTAGAAGTTAACTCTTTTTTTTTAGAATAGATAAGAATCTTATTGATGCCACCATTAAAGTCTATGTTTTCTGTACGTGTTCTACAAAATTTGAAAAACTCTAGATTTATTTTATTTTACACATCAATTTGCATACCATCCGCTAAGCGACAATTTTTTTGAGTTTTTTTCTGCAGTTACGTACAAATATATAAAAAAAATCATTAATTAATTTAATTAATTAGGGAGACATGATTTGTTCTTGGTAATTTCTCTGAAATAAAAAAATCTTTAATTTGCCTTTTTGGCTTGGGGGTGTTCCAAGTAATGTCCTGCTGTAAATTTTTTTTATCTTAGATGTTTTTTGATTTTCCAAATATATTGAAGTTGTTTTTGTTAATTTTACATCCTTTTTTAATAAGAATTTTAATTAAATTCGAAAAAATCGTAGTTATTTTAAGTTAAAAAAAATTAATTTAGAATAATTAATTTAATAAATTAGCTAATTTTATGATAATGTTTATTTTTGACTAGTTGATTATTGTAAATTTATTATCTGTATTATATTATAGAAAAATGAATGCCGATTTTGTTAGAAATGTGAAAATGAAACAAAGCCTAGAAGAAAATTAAGTAAACGTATTGACTAAAATACTAGAAAAACTCATAAAAAATCATGCAAAAATTTAAAAATCTTAAAAAAACCTACGAAAATTATTAAAATATATAAAATATTTTTAATATATTTTACCTGATAATGATAATGGCAGAGTATATAAAAATTCGTAAAATTGTTCACAACCGCACTAAATAACGCACTAAATAAATAATTAATAATTTTCACTTTCATTTATTTTAATATTATAATAAAATAGAAATAATTTTTTTTTTATATTAACACTACATTTTCATATTTTTTCATAAAAAACACCACATGTAAAAATATTCAATGCAAATTTTTATAAAAGTAATTTAATTATGCGAAAAACTCGGAAAATTTTAGATCCTTAATAATTTTTATAATTAAAAATTATTTAAAAATATTTATTTTATTTAAATTTAATTTAAAAATTTAATTTAATAATTAAATTTAAAAATTTAATATTTATAACTTTAATTATATTTTCTTGCACCACAAACTACAAAAACGTCTTTCCTCACCGGCGAATCAATTAAAACTAAACAAAAGAGGCGGAGTAAAAATAAAAAAACTCGCGCGAATTATGATATTTAGATTTAGCGCGCGAAATTTAAATTTTTTGAAATAATAGAATTAAAATTTACAATTTAAAAACTTGAAATTTTGGATCAGGTAATTTATTAGAATAAAATAATAAAACTTGATTAGAGTCGTTAAAGTTAATCTCATTGGGACTAGTTAGTCTTTTTAATAGATGTAGGTCGAGTTTACGTCACTTATATTGAATACCATTAATTCATACATCAAATTTAATTTATTTCTTACCTTTGCTTCGACCCAATCTTCATAATAATTCAAATAAAAGTAGCTTTATATCAACAAAATGGTATAGTCAAAATAGATCTTGATGAAAGTAATTTATAATTTTCTACTGCAATACCGAAATTAACGATTAAATTGTTCAATTTAATATAGAAAATTTTAATTTTTCCAATTTTAAAATGAAAGTTTAATAAAATCTTTGTAGTCTCATATGCAAGATATAAAAAATACATAAAAAATAATAGAATTTTAAAATATATTACAACTAATTTGGATGACAATCTAATTATTAAACCAAAGCTATCACAAAATTACAAATTGAACAAGTCAATCAATTTCAATTCGAAATAAGAAATTTTATTTTACGGAAAGGGTGAACAGTTTTTCAGAACTACAAATCATTAATTTGTAATAATACTTTTAAATACTTTGTTCTACAAGGATACCCAGTCAAATAAAGGATAATAAATAATGTATTTAAATTTTATTGAAGTTTAAGTTTGATAGTTAAATAGCTTTTGTAGAAGTGCGGTTAAGTTAATTTGTATTTCAATTAAAATTTATCCATTTTATAGTTTTAGGTTTTCAATGATTATACAAACTGCTAAGAAGAATTACTTGTAATTCAAAATGTACAATTTACTGGGCGATCTAAATCTAATTAATGAACCCTTTTAATTTGAAACGCGACTGTAATGTATTGCTTTTAATAATTTTAATATGAAACCATTATTAACAGAAATTATGTAATTTAATTTCTATCAATTCTTTATGCACGGTCTGGGTAATAGTTTGAATTTCTTTACACAAAGTGTAAATTCGAATGTATTTTTTACCACCAAATTCTATATAAAATTAAGTTTACGTATAAGATTACACAATTGATAAGTACTCAATCCAGGTTCGTTTTTTCGGACCCTTTTATTTTAAAATACTAATCCTCCAATAATGATAAATTCAATATATTCAAAAGTTAGTGTAAAATGTTATCAACGTTATCTAGAGATAATGATGCCAAGAAATTTCGTTATGCTATAATAAATTTTTGATAAATACAATTTCTGACTTCTTCTAACTGACTATTTAAAAGTTCAATAATTAATTTTCGTCTATATTTAGAAATTATATGTCAGAACCTTCCCAGCCCACCAAATTTATATCAAATATTTTAGGGGTAATACTATCACTCAAATTTTATTAACAATATTTAAAATTATATATTAGCTTTATAATAAAGTTTGTTACCTAATACTTAAATGTAAACAAATTAACATATTTATAAGCAATATCATGTGAGGTCATTAATTAAATTTTAGTATGGGCTGTGTTCGTGATATCGATAATCTGATAAAAATTTGACAAAATTTGACAAATGTAAAATAATAGACAAAACTGATATAAAGATAACATTTAGGGATGAAATAACAAAATCGAAAGGTTAATATCCATTCAACATGTTTTATATTTTAGTAGCTACGAGCTGCTGCCTTCCAAAGGACGCTAATGTGTAATAATAATATAATTATTAGAATAATATTTATGCGGATTAAATGGAAAAACGAGTTTATAACGAAATAATTAAAATAAATTTGAAATACAAAATATTCAATTTCATTATTTTTAAATATAAAATTTAATTGTTTCCTTGCGTTTATGGCCTTGATTTTAGCAATAATATTTTCCAAAAAATGAAAATCTTTGATTGACAATTTCAGAAAATTATTTTATATGATTATTATATTTAACAAAATAATGAAAATTGTTGATTTTTTGGAATTATTGAATCAATTTTCATAATGATTTGAACATTAAAGATAGTCAATTCCCTAACCAATTCTTGAAAATTGTTTTGTTAAGGTACCTAAAATCCTACGGAGTTTTTTCAATATTATTATAAAGGCACAGCAGCTACAAGTACGATTCTACAGTATTGAAATTTAACAGAATAAATAAAATATCCTTATATATCATCACCTCATTGAATAAATATCCTCACTTTATTTGTTATTCCTTAATAAAATTCATCGTAATCACTTGCAATCCTGTGTGTATTGTGGTAAGTGAAATTTGGCGGTTTATTTATAAAATCCCTAAAAAAATTGTGCTTAAAATAACGATTAGTGTTGTATTTAATTGACTATCTAGGCCAAGAGTATAAGAGAAACTGGTTTGAATGACCAACGAATGGCGAAAAGGATTAAAATTTAATTTGTACACTGATAATCCTTAATGTTTGCGGATGTTGAACATGATGTAAAAAAAATGTTATTCTAACCTTGTGGAGGTGAATAGAGAAAATGTGATAACATTTCTGCTAATCGTTATTCAAGTTCAACAATTTTCATAGGGGAGACAATTTCAGATCAATAGGATTTCATTAAATCGTTATAGAAATATTATTCTAATTTAAGTTTAATGTGAAAGGTCCTTGAAGTTTTGGTATAAATAATAAGATTACCCAAAAATATTAAACAGCAGCTTGTTGTTAATTTTATTTATGACCTGTCAACACAAAGTTTATTAAAATTCCCATTTCCATGAAGAATTATAATTTACCATTCCGTCCTTGCCAGTAAGTTTAAATTTTCTGTTGTTGATTTTGATTTGCGGTAGATGGATTTCGTGAGATATCTAATCTAACCAAAGTTTTACTGACATTATTCAATATTTTACCATCAGACACAATCAGTAAAAATTGGATTAGTTATTTAGAAATATTCATGTAGGAAGAATTATATAAGCAGGACTACAAATTTTTTAAATGTCCTGCAGAGAAAATTTTGTAAAAACATATATTGTTATTATTTCCTGTTTATGAAACTACACGTCGTGCTATACTGCAATATCAAAATCAACTGCAATTTCACTGTTAACGATGAACCACCATCACCTACACCATCTTTTTCATAACTACTAACCAGTTGTGAACATGGCACTGAACCAATTCGCCAGACATGTCTGAATGTTTATTCACCATAAATCCTGTTATGTTTTAGGTAAGGATACGATATCAAAATCTAATGGAAATTGTATAGAATTTTAAGAGATACAAAATTAATGCGAAAATGAAGTGGAATAGAAAAGTATTAGGATTTTTCTGAAATTAGTTTTCTCAGTTTTTCAATATTTATTAAAGAACTTTTTTTTAATATATCTAAATTTACGTCCTGCTCAGAAAAAGCGTAACTTTAGTACCTTGTGTCGTAATGTATTATTACGAATTACGATTTCTCTATTCACTTCTATGAATATTTACAATTTATAAATAGCTCTTCCGTCTTTTGGACAAATAGAAAAATATCAAAGATACAATTAATAAAAATGTGATATCCTTTCAAAAAGTTTTCATGGAAATACGTAATATTAATACCAATAATTTTAAATTTACACATTCACTGGCACGTTACGATAATATTTAAAAATATACATTAAAAATATTGTAAAAAAGTATTAAATTTACCCATCCTTATAAAAAAAAATTATTAACTTTTACTAATAAAACATAATTTTCATAAAACATAATATTATTGAGTTGAAAAAAGGATATTATAAAAAGTTTATAACCAAAAAATCATCATTATTTGTCCTGGTGTTCTGTTGTTTTTAACAAGTATCATTTATACTCACGGAATTTATGATTAGAAAAATAATATAATTTGGTGAAAGGGTAAAATTTGAAGGATTATTATTAAAGGATTTGATAAAATTAATGCGGAATAAAGATGGGAGTAATTGCGGTACGAGAACTCTGAATTTAATAATTTTAAATAATATTGTAATATTTTAATACAAGAAGTTTTATGCATATAATTGAAGGTGGTTAAAAAGAGTATTCATTTGCAAGGATTCGGTAGATTAATATAAATACAGCCTTTTTACGTTTCAATTTTGGGTACCAATCTAAAATAATGTTGGTAATAATTTGATAAAAATATGTGGCGATGAGGATTCCAGAATAAAACATTAATAATTTATTTGTGTAGGTCTGTAATTTTACAAAAATAAGCAAATTTTAGCTAAAATAATAAGCAAAGATTGTCAAATATTTTTGTTGCCGATTGTTATATTTAATTTAAAAAATAGTTATCATGTTAATTATAAAAATAGAAGAGTTTCAAGAAAAAGTAATAAATATAAATTTTAATAATTAAACTTTATTTAGTGCCAACTTCTTAAAATTTAAATATTTCCATAATGAAGAATAAAAGTTCATTAACTACAAACCGAAAACTTTTTGAAAATATTATATAAAATTATAATTATCCACATACAATCAGAGACGTACCATTTCGAGATTAGATAATTATTACATTATATGAAAAATTAAATACTTTAGCCTGTACTTTTCTATCTTTAGCAATTATTAAAAATTGTGGCACCTTTAACATATCCGTGATAAAATAAATTTACAACCACACAGGATGAAATTTCTTTGTTTCCATTTTACATAAAATATAAATAATTCATTTTAAGTACAAGTATTGCGACTTATTGCTAAACACACAGGATAATAAAGGATAAGACGTCAACTAACTAAATATACGAGAAAAATCCTTTATTTTAATGAAATAAACTTCCAACAAAATTAAGTAGAAAACTTTATATTTCAAACACAAAAATGTGACATCAAATAAAAAATAAATATTAAAAGTAGTGGGCTAAAAGGATGTATGAATGCACAACGATATCCTTTTTGAAATACTAAATAAACGACTCTCACCAAACTTTAGGAAATGAAGAACTTTTCATTATAATAAATTTGATACAATTCTACTTTCGTTTTTCAAATTGTATTGATTATTTCGTGTAGTCCAATGGCCTTAGAATTATTGATGGTAAAAAATGGATTTGACTGAGACTTTTTTCCTAAGTGTTTTCGAGGAGTTTGAAAATGCAATAAAAAAACTTATGTATCTAGCAACATCTCTTAGAAACACTGAGTGCGAAAACGAAATTTGGCACACAGGTTCATACAAACTTCATCCTAATACCGGTACAATATGAGATCAATACTTTTTCTAGTTTATTTACTTATATATATTAATAATTATTCTTGCAACAAAAAGAATTGTTTAATTAAATTTTAAATGGAATTCTAAATAGATTTGTCTTAATGTCAAATTTCAAAGATTATTTTATTCTTCAAGAATTTTTACGTTTAATTGAAATTTAATTTACTACAATTAATTCTTCAATGAAAATATAATAAAGTACGTAAAGCAATCAGTTTCTTATGAACTAAAAAATCACTGATCATCTACAATAGTTCTCATAGCTTAACAAGTTTAAAACATTTCATATAAAATTGAAATTTATTGTCTTTTTATGGAAAACTTTAGAAATATTATGAACTATATCAAATTTTAAATCAGTTTCAGTAAAATTAAAATACATTTTCTAATATTATATTAAATAAAAATAAATAATAAATAAATAAATTCAAGTAAAATTAAATGAAACTAAGGGCAAAAGGTTCGTTTCGTCAATATACCATAATCACATTAAAAATATTTTGAAACTTTTCAATTGTACTATCAAATTTTAATATTTCATAAAAACCACAGAAAAAAGGGTCGACCAGGACCACCAATAATAAATTTTATAAAATAGTCTGACATTTTGCAATATATGTAAATAATTTTATGTTAAAAAATTATGTTCAACATTTCGTAATTCAATATTTTTTAATGTTGAATGAAGTATTTTTAATCATTTCAAAAAATATGAAGTAGAGATGTAGAAATAATTATTTAATGTGTAGAAAAGAAACCCTTTAAAACTTTTAAATTAATATTTTATTAGAAATACGTTTTTATATTTAAAATGGTCGAAAAAATGACTTTTATATTTTATAATTCTTTAGTAATACGTTTTAATTTACTATTTAGTATTCATAAAACAAGGTTCAATTCTGATCGAAAAATAATATGAATGATAAAAAATGTAAATAGAATAAATATTATTAAAGAAATTTATTAATGAAATTCCAATTTAATATTCAAAGGTAAATTATCCTTAATCTAAAAAAAAATGAATAAATGATTCAATAATATTGTACTATATATAAAGACATACGTGTAACCTATCCAAATTTAATAATAAATCAAAGGATAATTTAAGAATGATTCTACTTAAAAAGGAACCTTTTCTGGATTTATAAATATTTCAAAAAAAATTAAGTTGATTATTAAAGGCATAAATTGAATATTTTAAAGTGAATCGTTAATAAGTAATAGAAATATCCTTCAAAATATTGATTTGCTAAAACACAGAATTATGTAATATATTATAAAGGATAAACTTGACATTTATTTATACTAATTTTATTTATTTATACTATTTATAATTAAAATCAGTTCAATAAATATAAATTTACCAAAATTATATTAAACCAATTTCAAAAATATATTAAATAATTTAAGTTATAAAGATTATCGATGTTATTGAAATTGATTAATATTTATTTGAATGATACCAAGAAACTATAAATGTAAATTTTATGATTATATAATTTCCAATAATTTAGACTGTTAATAGCTTCTCATATCAATTTTATAACAATAATTTTTGAATTATAAAGAAATTATGTGACAGTGATGAGTTATTCTTCATTACATCCTTTTTGATAATTTTACCTATTATATCAGTTATATTGAAAGATGAAAAACAAATAAATTAAATAAATAGAACAATACTATAGGTCTGGATATTGATTTATATTATAATTTTCCTTTTAGTGTCCATCCTTTACGAAATAGATAAAAAATAATCTATTTAAAAAGTGGATAATATTATATCGATAAATTATTAGAAATTAATTTAAGACTTTCCGTTCGATATAATGTAAATTTTGATGAAGGAATGACAAAAGGCAATAATGGACTACTAAGATACTAAGATATCTGCAAATGAAATATGTACCGGAAAATCCCTTCGATACTAATACAATAATCGTAAAACTGCAACAAAAATATAAATGAAAAATTTATGATTTTTATAATTTTCTATTCCACTCTATTTTTATTACATAAAAGTAATAATTATTTTCTAAGAAATATTTTTACTATAACTTTTTTTCTACTTTTTTTTTATTATCCTTTCAGTTTTCTGAAGGTTTGGGTAAGATTTTTCAATTTACTCTAAAATCATGATCACCAAAAATATATGCAATAAAGAAAGTGAAACACATTTTGAGGAGCAACAAGAAATATTCACTTTTTTTATCTGTCAAATTTGAAGTGAAAACCAAGAAATTTTTCTAAATTTTTTGAATATGAAATATTTAAGGATCTATTTTTATATTTACATATAGGAGAGCTAACTTTCATTTATAAATGATGAATTATTGTGTACAAAATATTTCTTACATACAACAGTGAATCACTATAATGTAGAGTACTAAAGAATTTTTTATAACATATTTTATACCACGCAATGCTATGCCATAAAAGGATATGTCAATGATATTTTCGCATTTATATCACATATAAAAAGTACACAATATTTTAACATTACTTTCTTTATTTTTGTTATTCATCCTAATAAAAATATCGTAAAATTTTATTCCGCACAAACCACAAAAATTAGATTTTTACTTAAAGTATAGTGAGTTTTTTTTTAGGATATCTCACTTTTAAGGATATTTCAGTGTGTCTTTTTTAGCACTCCTCAGTTACAATAATATTTAATGAAAATCACATACAGTTCTCGTAACGGACCCGATCCTTATCATTTAATAATCACTAATCACTGTCGGTTCGATTTGGATGATGAAGAATCTGCGATTGCAAGGCTGAAGCACGAAATAGCTAATTTTTTGGTTGCCAGAATATCTAAAGAACAATTATTAATTTTCAATTAATTAATGCGTAACTTTTGATATACTATACACAAAGTGCAGAGACACGTTTTCCTATATTCTTAAAAGCCAAATTTATTGAAAATATTATGAGAGATTTATAAAAATTTGAATAAAGGAAATACAGAAATTTTTATATTTAAAAAACTCAAACTCTTTGGAAATTGTATGAAATTTAAAACCAGCTGATTTTTGATATTAGGTGTTAATTTTCATTATTTAACTTAACCCCCAAGGGAATTCCCTTGAAATTGATACTGTAGTAGAACAACAAATATTTTGGCACAATACTTTTGAACCTAAGAAAATTTATATTATTTGTTGATTCTTTAAAACGATTTATGGATTTTCTTGTAAAACTTTTTCATTTAGATATTTCTTTTGAAACAGAAACAAGAATTTACTTTCCAAGAATTTTTTTTACTATTATTTTTAATCCTAATTACGTACCTTACCTCAAATTTAATTGAAATAGGTTTTAACTTTAAACAATATAAAAATAGCTTTTGATAAAGGAAATAATATCAATTTAATTCGTCCTTTTCTTAAAATGCAAGTAATACAAATAATCTCTGATTCTATAATGTCAAGTCACTTATTAAACTGAACTCGATGTTCAAAATACTTCAAAATCAATTTAATTTCAGGTTTTAAATGTTTAAAGGTGAAGCGTGAAATCCTTTAAACTAAGTGTTTTTAATAAAAAATTACCATTCGGTTTGAACTATTCTTAGCTCCGTTTGGGAGAACGTAGTATACTTGTATGTTTGGATAAAAAGAATCCATGTTTGTATAGAAAGTAAAATAATTCCTCGCGCCGAATAAACTAATATCACGAATCAATCATCAAAATTGTATTAACATTATAATTGGTTTTGTAAAACTTACTCTTTTGATAGGAAAATTTATGAACACTTGACGTGATTTTTGTGTCAATTTTCTTAACTCAAATTGTGTTAATTCACAATTGATATATTAAATATTAAGTAAAACAAAAAAACTTAAAACTTTTCTTATAATCTCTGAAGAAAACCAGCCTCTATAAATATTTAAAATTATATAAATAAAATATGTTCATTTTTACCATTACCACCAAACCAAAAAAGCAAATTTATATTTTTGTCTGTTATAATTTTTACTTTTTCGCAGAACTTTTGTAAATTTTCCAATTACCACAAAAGAAACAAAAACTGAAATTAAGGAAAATTTGTAATATATCCGCAAATATTGTTAAGAATAAAATTTCTACCCAAAGTAACCACAAGTTTACAAGAAAACTACAAAACATTTTGAGAAACATAAGTTTTTCTTATACAAATAATTTCGTTTCATAAATAATAGATCTGAAAATTCTGAACCAAAAACTTTCAATACAAAAAGTAAATTTATGCCTGATTGCTTTCTCGCACCTCGACACCTTTTTGTGATATCCTTTTAAATTATTATGTATTTCTTATACATAATTAAACGAACGTGAGAAATTTCCTTATTAGTTTACAATTTAATTTCCAAGCATTTTCAAGAATTTCGCAAAAGATTTTCTTTATGCTTTTTACTGAAGAGAAAATTTGTTATAAGAAGGTTTCTGATCAAAAAAGTTAAAGGCAACTAGAATTTATCTTAGGTGGGAAAAATCATTTGAAAACTTTTAGGCAAAACATTAAAAATTCATTTGAAAAGTTAATATTTTTATAGAGATATTTTGGTATTTGAAAGAACTGAGATTTCTCAATATGGGAAAAATTATTATCCTTAAAATATTTAGTTCATCTCTGATACTTTAAAAGGATACATGAAATATTTTATGTAAAAATAAATAAATTGAAAACCGCTTTTGTTAGGAAATCAAGTGGAATAATTATAGAACAAATATTGGAACAAGATTAACTATAAAATCCCTAAACGATGACAAATAATACCTTCAATAATATAAATATATACCAGTAATATTTAGTATCCTGTGCGTTACATATAACTATAACTCCACAATTCCTATAAAATAAAAGGTCTTTTTTTGTAGCACATTTTTCGGAATATAAATTTTCTGTCCCTTGCGATCTAAAAGCTTGTCTAGATAAATGTTTACATATCCAATGAACAAAAACAATTGCGACTAAATTATTCGATATTGAAATAACTAGTAAAAATGTTTTTATTTTGTGGGATTTGGAAGAAGACAAAAAACATTTTTTAATTTTAAATCTAAATAATAAATGAAAATTTTATAAATCTTCTTTTTTTAAATCCCACCAGAAAAAGATAATTTTTATTGAATAGATTTTTATAAAAAGAAAATTAATTGGTGGAAAATATGGCATAAAGTAGACGAAAATTGTGTGGTTAAAAGAAATTTTGAATCAATTTAACAATTTTCGATAAATAAACATAAATATAAAAAAAACTTTCCAATTTTTTCTTCTAAATTTCAGATATTTATTAGAACAAAACAGCTAACGAGATAATATGAAGAGTTCGAGGGGTACAACTGCAATAAATCATTTAAACTTATAATTTTCGATCACCTATTTAAATTCTAATGAATACTTCACAGACTAAAACCTCCTCAAACAAATTAATATAAAATATTTCTTTATAATTTTATAAATTTTAATTCATTTTCAAATAAAGTGTTTAAAAAATTCTTCTCTGACGGCATTTTCGAAGTTTAGCATGTGTGATATTTAATGGCATCAGACTATTATCACAATCATCCCAGCGTGTTTGGTATTAAGAAGAAGAAAAGGACGTTATTTGAACCGCACACATAATTTTCACTGATAAAATATTTGCATAGTATGAATATAATTAGAGCTGATTTTCCCAGTATTTGGATTTACTCATAATGATGAAAAGGGTTGGAAGTATGTAGAAAAACTTTTATCACTTATTTTACTTTAAGTATATATAAAAATATAAATTGTTTATGATAAATAAACAAGGAAAGCAAAAATTCTCCTCCAATCCTTTCCAAACTTAAAATTCTTGTCAAATTTTCTTAAATATCCTTTACTGTAATAAATTTACAGGATTTATTGATGTATTTAATCATCGCTTATAAAAAATTCTACTTTTGACAAGGATACACTCGCGTTTCACAACTTCATATACAAATTTATTTAAAAACTTTGTCCACGATTTTCGATGTTTTTTATTTTACATATTTCATCCTTGAAGATTTTTATTTGGTTTAACAAAATCTTTAATTTTAAATATCGCTCTACACTAATGCATTTCCTCCCCCCAACAATTATTTTCGTAATAAACCCAAGGACACGGATATGGTCTGGTTTTTATTTCGCGAAGATTTATGGCAAATGGACAAGATATCCCAGGACAAAAATGCTTGTAAACCGAAACGATTTTCTTGTACAACATTTTTTTTTCTTGTGGGCAAAGTTGTTAATAAAAATGTTTTTTATTTTTTATACAAAATTATCCAATTCTACTCACTCCACACTCTCTAATTCGACCAATTTTACTTGTAAACCGCACAAAAAAAAATATACATTAGGAAATAAAAAAAAAATTAAAGGAAATTCTTTAGATTTATTGCCTGCAGCGATAAAATTAATATTTTTTTTTGTTCTGTCAGAATTTCATTAAACTTTTTTCCATTAATTTTTTACTCATTAACATTGGAAATTTCAGAAAAATATTATCTGTTCTTTAGAATCTAAGTAAAGGTTCGGAAATTAAATATTTTTCTGGAAATTAACAAATATTATTATCGTAGAAATTAAAATTTTTTATTCATATTTTTAATAAAAAAATAATGGAAATTTATCTCAAAGTTTTGAAAATGAATCCAGTAATAAATAATAAATCTTAATTATTAAAAAAAAATTATGTTTAGTAATAAATTGCGAATGCTAATTGAAGATAAAAACACTTTTCTTTTTGATAATGATATAAAATTTATTAGTCCTTGTTTTCATCCTTGTCAACATCATTTTTGTGTTGATAAGGACGACAAGACAGAAAAATCTTTCGATAATTTTTCTTGGAAGGTCAAGAAAATGTCATATTTACAGAAACTTACATAAATTTTTGTTATGACTTAATATTTTCTGAATAATCTTAGATCCTTCGTTGTCCTTACACTTACTTAAAATATGTGTGCTAATATATAAAATAATTAAAATTATTAAACTAATTAACTTGATTTTCCTCTTAAAATTAATCAATTTATTTTCTAATTTTATCATTTACATTTATAATTTTGTCTTTGGGACTATCGAAATATTACTATTTTCTCTGTCGTATAATCTTACAATATTTCACTTAAATTTCAGTGACAGTCAAATAAATTGATTTTGATCCTTGAGGACATGATGTTATATAGTTATATTTTCATTTATGAATAATCTCTTCATCCTTGATTATTACTTAACATGATTGCAAACATAAAATTTGTATCTTATAAATTTTTGTATTGATTTATATTTAATTGCTTTACATTTTATAAAGTTGGTTATGTAATCTAAAACTGTTTATGTAAAATCTTGACACATTTATTATAATATATATTAAATTTTAAATAATATTATTTGAAAATAACTTTTGCTAAGAAATTTAAGGTTTATTCGCAATGTGAGCGCAAACCGATAGCGCTAGTTGTAGACAAAGCCAAGACAAACGCATGGAAATTGTAATTTTGTGTTGTAAATTAAGGATTTTTGGAATTGTCAATGAGATTACTAATATTTTGAATAAACTTTCATTAAAATTTGACAATATTTTGACTGCTGTATTAAAATTCTCTCCTTGGCGGCGACCCCGAACATTTTCTTTCCTTTCATTGATTTCCATATGTTGTACATTTATCAATTCTCGACCTGTCAGTGTGAGTCCATTTTACCATTAAGCCTTTACTATTTATATGCGTACGTATATTAAAGTGTACTCAGAATTAGACATACAACGTCGAACTATAACTTTAAATTAAACTTGTTGACGTCGGTAAAGCTAACAAAAAAAAAAACCATCAACGACAGGTAGCAGAATAATTATGGTATGCAATTAAACTTAAGACATTCACAATAGGATATTATTAATAATTTATGTGTTTTCCGATTTTCTAAAAATTGTACCTCGGCGTCGGCGTTGTTTTTTATATTCTGTGTAGTCCTTAAGAATTAATTTTTATATAGAATAGTGCGCACCCAGCTCTTCGTAAAACTAATTTTATGTTTGAGTTTTTTTTACAAAGGAAAAGTTTTCTGTTTATTATTTATTTTAATGAAGTATTAAAATTTTATATTAATTTCAACATTTCAACAAATGCATATGGCGATGATAATTGAATTTTAGATTGTTGGTTTAAAGAAAACATAATTTTTGAAAATGTATCATAATTTGACAAAAACAAATATGTATTTTAGTAAATAAACTCAAAGTTTTGAAAGCAACTTTGAATTTTAATAAAAAATAGAATAAACATTTGTTATTAAAAAAATAATCTTTGAAATTGATTCTAAATGAATTTTGTTTTGCAAGATCACGGAAATTCTAACGAACGAATGATAAAATCTTAAAGGATAATCAAATTATAAGAACGGATTTGATTGATGAACTCAAGTAATGATAGAAAGAATATTTTTATAACATTATGGAATAATTTGTTGTACAAGTATTTTAAGAACTCTTGAAGCAAATGTTAATCTGAGCAGTTTTGTTAAATTGTATCCTTTTTCATTAAATATTTTAGGGAAAATTAGGGAAAATCCTAACTTTTATTATAAATTGGCAGCAAGTCCTCAAATCAAACTACATCAATTTTCTCTTGTTAGTCTCTGAGTTAAATAAATCAAAGTAATTTATTTCTTTAGTAAAAAAAATAAACTTAAATTTGAAGTATTCCCAATTTCCATTTATCTTTTAAATAAATTACAAGTCAATAATAGCATCTTCATTCTTATAGCTCGCAATATTACTACCTACTTTAATGTAGATTTTAATTCTTATTAAATTATTTACTTTTAGGTAGCTGAATGATTAAAGTCTCCAAAATTATTGTTCCTTAAAGTGTAAAGATTAATTAACTTAATTTTATATAGTAGACAGTAAGTTGTCAATATTAATACTTTTCAGTCCAAAGAAATAAAGCTAATTATCAAGTAAAATACTAAAGTAATCAATAAATTCTTTCCACCAATTTTCATCAAAGGACAAGAAGGAAAATCATTCTAAATTATATTACTTCAAAGTAAAATAAAATTGAAGTTATTACAAACTAAAATAAACTCCAAAATCCATAAATAAATTTTTTTTTGAAGAAAATTAATAAATTTTCATTTCAATCTCTAATGTATTAAAATTTCACTTTTAATTTTAACTTTATTTCAAAAATATTGTCTTCATCGGTAATCTGAACTTCAGAAATCGATGATATTAAAGTAATTGGAGATAATTTCGTTCAATATTATAAATTATAAATAAAAATGGAATTAATAAAATATTCATTCCACCAAAATTTAATTTTCAATTCTAATCATCTTCATCATGACTCCCGGGATTATTTTCTTTTCCTCCAGTTAAAATAAAAATTGTTTTTCGAATTAAAATACAAATGTATTTTAACAACTGAAAGGGCGACAATAAACAAATATATTTCCATTTTCTTACTATTTCTAAGTTTAACTATAGCTACGTCTATAAATTCTCAATATTTTTTATCCAACAATATGACGACGATTAAAACCAATGAAGTAAATCTCCAGAAAGGAAGTGAATTTCTTATTGAAAACACAATAAAAGCAATTCAACTTTCAAAAGTCCTTCCGGCAGACTCAAAAACTCCCCGACTACAAATGTCCTTAATTCGTATGTTCATGTAATACAAGAAAAACAATTGAAATGAGAAAAACTTTAATAAAAATATTGAGTTTCAGAAATACCAATACAAAAATTGTTTGGAAAAATAATCTTAAGGATTTATTGTTTCAAAATTAAGGAGTGAGACGTCTATTACTGCTACGTTACAAACATAAATAAATTGAATTAATCAAAAACCCCATTTAAAAATGTACGAATAGCCGAACAGACAAACGGACTAAAACGAATTTTGTAGGATACTTAAAGTTAAAAATGTTTAGCATTTTTAAGGTTCACACTCACCACTGTCCTTTTTACCAGATTGAAACTAATTTATAAAAAAGACTACAACTTTTCGTGTTTTGCAAACACTTGAATTTATTATCTTTTATTATTATCCTATTAAATAAGTAAGTGTCAAGTTTCATTGAATACCAACTTTTAAACTTTTATTAAGTAAGTGTGGTTGTTAAGATTTTATGTAAAATATGTTTTAGAAAATTTGTATCTCCCTAAAATAGCAAGACAAAAACTTTCCTTAATAAACATGATGTGTAAGATTAGGAAAAAGGCTGAAGATTAAGATCAGGTTGAATAATTAAAGACACTTAAATATAAATTTTCTGATTTATATGAAGTCATGGTCAATTTAAATTCTTTGGATACTGGTACTATATCTTCACTCAGTCCAGTTGCACTTCAGTTTTAAGAATAATTTTATTCTTATAATTGAAGTTTAACTTTACTTGAAACATTATAAATAAATTGTAACAAAATGAACGTTTTAATATTTATTTGGACAGAGTAAAATTAATTTTTAGGAAGAAATGGAATCCCGTATCCTATTTTTTGTACAGCCACATTATATAAACCACCAGATTCATATAGGAATCACCACACTTGACTCTGAAGAAAGAATTTTTTATGTCACGATAAGAAAAATGTCCTTATTTGATTACTTATGTTTTACGAATTTAATTTTGTAAATATTTTTTTTTTAATTGCACTTATTCTGAAGAATTGACCCTATGGGTAATTTGTATATCCGCCTTTTACGAGTTGGATAACCGCCAATATATTTATTATAACAAACTAAGTTGTAAGTATTTCTTATAAATTCAGTAGACCTTGAAAAGTTATTATCTTTTTACGGGGACTAAATAGTAATGTGTTTAAGTTGGGACATTTAGGTCTGAATTTATTGTTTAGCTTAGCTTTAGAAAACTAAGTAATAAATGTATTAAAGCAAAGTTACCAAATGTAATTTTAAATTGTTACCTACAATCCAACACACGAATTGTCACGGTAATGCTATTCTAAAGAAAACGCAATGAGATTAGGATCTTTTCCATCTCTGATTTGTCGTGCGTTTTATTGAGGACGAAGAGAGAGTGGAATAACATAAAAGATTTAGAAAATTTTGATGTTTCTTTATAGGATACCTTTAAGACGACGGTAAATTGAAGTCCGATAGCATTCATTAAAGAAGTGGAATCCGACGGAACGTTGTGATAATGATGTTGCTTTCGCCTGGAACGCTGTATAACTGGCTTACTAATATTTGTCCTACTTCCGGGGTCCAACAGGATTACTAATATGTGACTTATAAGCAAGGAATATTGCAGTTCGCAATACATAAAAATCAACCAATAACCAACCAAATTGTTGAGCAATATTTTAGCATAATCAATGGAAATGATTTATAATGTATCTAAGAACAGTAAAACATTTCATTCAAAAGTATACATCAACATAAAAAATGGTTTTATTTCATTTAATGCTGGTTTTATCCACTTTTAATAAAAATATTTATTGCATTAATTGCTAAACATCATAAATTTACTACTGACTAACTGACTGACATGTGTTTCAATTTATTTATAATATTTAACATGCCACAAAAATCGCGTTAACATAAAAATTTTAGTTCTTTTTAATATTAATAGCAATTATTAAGACAACGTTTTCGTTTTTTATAGTTAAAGTTGTTTCGGGAAAATGTGATATAAAATTTTACCCCAAAAACAAAACTTTTTTAGGACGGGTTATAAAATATTTCGAAAATTCTTGTAAGAAATAGACGACGATTTGTGGTGGTGTACAAATTATTACCAATAATTTTGTTTTGTTTTTGGAAAATTTTATAACTAGATAAAAATATATTATAATTTTTAGACATGCTTGACGTTTTTATTGATCCATTAAATTTTGGATTGGAATAGGAGAAGTTTTATGAATATTGGAGATTTCAAAAGAGGTAAATTCTAAATTGGTAACGTTAGCTGTTTTGGTAATAATTTATTATAACTAAATTGAATTTTAACTTCTAATCTTAATTTAACATCAATTTTAATTCTAACAAATGAATTAAAACTTCTTTTCTTATCAAATAAGAATATGTAAACACTGTAAACAACAATTTAATGGAGTGGTTTGATGTTTAATGATTGCTGTAAGCTATACGGACTGTTAAAAGCAGGAGAAGATTTATGATAAATCTACAAAATCTCGATAAAATAATTTCGAAATTGCAACACCACAAACCAATTAATTAACACATAATTGTTTTCAATAATAAATAATTTATTTTAACCATTCCTTAAGCGTTACGTAAAGAATTCAATGAATTTTACAAAATAAAAAAATCCTGTTGAATGCTTATACAAAAATTGGAAAAACAATCTTAAATATCGTTACATATTTTTCATTTTCTTGTTGAAATTTATTACATATTTTCACGCATTCATTCAAAATTCAGTTTATATTATCCCAAATGATAAAAAAAAATATTTTGTCCTAATGTCCTGAATAATTTCCTGTCAAAATGAATGTTTATACTTTTTCAAAGTGAAAGGAGTTTTTCGATTAAAGGACACACAAATTCTTTACAACGAAATATATAAAAAATATGAGAAAGGATGAATTTGTCTCAACTAAAAACTTTTTTTTTCATATTTATTGTTAGGGTGAACAAATTTGTTTGGTGTTTAGAAACATTCACAAAAAAACCACAATTTCTTTTAGTAATAAAATGTGTCGTGTTAATATTTATTTATTTATATTAAAAAGGATTTCATAGAAAAACACTGGCAAACCTATCAGTAAGAGAATGACCAATAAATTTATTATCGTTTAGATTAAGATTATATCGTTTTACTATTATTTCACCCTTTTCACTTCAAATTTTCGTTACTGATGTTTTCAGGTATGACAAGATATTAAGTTATTTTACACTTAATCTTAATCCTTAAGGGAATTTTATTGCACATGAGATTCAGAGTTTATAAGAAATAACTAACAGTGAGGACTTGTTGATTTTGTACTATAAATATAATTATTATATTAAATTTTACCCTAAACCTTCATATTTTAACGACTGATGGGATAAAGTAATAATCAATTTTATATTACATTATCACTGTCATCGCGACGAGTATTTATGCTTGCAACATTAATAAAATGTCAACCATAAACTAAATAAAATTGATTGTAGTTAATACAAAATCTAATAAATCTTTAATGTCACTTAATGATGTCAAATGACATAAATTGCAATAATAATATTAAAGAAAAATGATGGAATTAAAGTATTTGGAAATAATATTTACTTAGAAGCAATCTAAGCTAGAAGAAAAGTTATGAAAAATTGACTGATTTAGGTTATCATATCTAACCGTAGGAATATATGACGTCAGTAGTAAATTTTCTACATAGCAATTTCATTTATTAAGTTAATTTATTACAAAACTTATTCATCCTTAGAGAAATAGGATAAATCCGCACAAACATTTCGAATATTGTTATTAAAACTGTTAAGGTTGTACAGGATTATGAGGCCAATTTGATATAATTTAATGAAGAATTCATCAATGAATTAAATAAAATCAATATTGAATGTATCATCATAAAACTTGCTAATGAAAACGATTTCCTCTAAAAAATAAAAATGATAGCAATTTATTTATAATATTTTTTTCCTGATAAATTATTTTATTATAATATTTACGAAATAAATAAAAATAAATATTTTTATATAACCAAAGAAATGGTTTTTATAGAACGAATTTTTATATAGTCTGGGGGGCGACACGATATTTCGTTTGTCAAAAGGATTTATGCTTTATAAAAATTACACACATTTTCGTATTAAAAGACTATATATTTTTTCGATAGGGTTACTATTTGAAGAGGATTTACTACTTTATTTGTGTGGATCGGTAATTTATGGACTGGAAGTGCGGCAATATGATTTACAACCATATCGAAATTGTAGGGTAAAACAATGTTTTCGATAGGTTACAATAAAAACAAGAATTTAACGATAATGTAAATAGAATTAGAAGAGGACTTTTTGTTGTAGATATGTTTTTGATTTGGATTTATGGCTTACAGAATTAAGTTCTCATAATATGAAGTGATATTTGTTGAGGTAAAAAAAAAGTTAAATTATTAACAAACTTATAATTTTCCAGAACTAGTTCCTCTATGTAGCATGAAAATTATGTTGGTTTGAATTTCATATATTAGATTACAGTAATTATTGTTAATAGTATCAAGTTGATTAGGTCTCTACTTAACTCTGGAACAACAAAATTATGTTTTTTAGTTGAAAACTAGGAAGGAGCAGCTGTTTCAGTAAAGCTATAACAAAATTTAGTAACTTTTCATCCAAAACCAGCGTTTTATAATAAATAAAATATTATTGGAATGCATACAAATATTCCGAATATTTTCTGCACTTTATAAACTTTCATTAAAACAAATCCATATATTTAATACCAACTCACGATTATTGTAACCAATTCATAAAATACTAAATAATTGTGACAGTACTACTTTTTTTATTCCAAATACTTATTAACATTGGTGGGAAGTCCAATGTCCTTATAGCAATTAAGTGTAAGCTATCACAAAATATTAATTGATTACGATTACACGATAAAAGTAAATTCAATTAGTTTTTTTTATAAATTATTAATAATAATAAAAATTATTTAAAACTTCTTTAACCGAATTTCAATTTAAGTAAAATATTCGGCCAAAACCCAAGCTTATCTGGCTAATGAATTAGCACTTTCCTAATTAGTTTAATGTTTATGAATGAGTCAGGGATGTTTTTTCAAAAAATTATACAATCAAATTTAAAAATTATAATTTTTATAATTGTTTCAAGCTGAAATTTTATCTGCTAAACGTTAATTCTTATAATTATCTTACTATAAACTTACTTGAACATCATTTTTAGTAATAAGTAACCAAACTTGTACTTAAAGTCGCTTATTATCTTGCATAAAGGATAATTCGTTAATCCATAAAATATTGAGGATTAAAAATAACAAAATTTCTATTCTAGCTTCGTGTAGCTTTGCTATACTTATTTCCATTAATTTTAACTACTTTTTGGAATATTAAAATTGTGTTTTGGTGCTGCCAGAAGCTGCTGGAAAAAACGTATTATAAATTTTCTCTGATTAAAATTTTAAAAATTTGTTCTTTTCTCGCTGATATAATTTACTTTGATCCTTTTTAGTTGTTTGTATATATTTGCCAAATAAATATTATACATGTACGTACCTACGTTTTAGTCATATTTAATTCCAAATGGTGTTTGAATGAATACTAATAAGAAGCAAAAAAGAGTTTTTTATATGAGACAAAAGTATAATTTCTCCTCTGTGGTTAGTATACATATAAAATCCTTTTTTTTTTATTATACGTAGAAAAACATATTAAAATGATAACGATTTTTTAGATAAAATTTTTCGGGTGATTTCCTCCCTTATACAAAATGCCTTCTCGGCACAAATAATTTTTTTTTTCTCAATATTTTATCCTTACGTAAATTTACGTAAATTTAAAAGCTAATGTACACTAATACATGTTTAAATTACTAATGTATCAAACAACATTCAAATCTGTGGCACTCCTATTTTTATATCATCAAAATCAAAAGTTTATATATGATTTTTATTTTGGATTGTACACGGAGTGTGAATATATCCATCTGGTTTATTATATGCCTCCTCATCCGCAATAATTTGCTATTAAAATTCGTGTATTTCTAATGAAAATTTTACTGTGTTTTTTTTTTTTTTTTTTTTTTGATACAAGAAATATTCAAAATTATTAAATTTGGTCCTTATTTTTACCACCTCTCATCATCGTACATTAAAATATAATAATTTCCATTTCATCCATAATAATAATCTCAATTTTAACCCTTGTATATTTTTGTAAATTATATATTAAAAAAAATATTTTAATCACTCCAGTTCATAGAGATTACGATTTGGTTATAGCTCTCCTTTTTATATCCTTGTTTGCAACCCAATTTTTATGTACTCATTTTTTATGTAAATTTTATACACGTTATTTTAATGAATGTCAGAGCAAACACAGTGTTAATAAAACTTTTGTAGCAATGGTTACCATATTTAACTAAAACTTATAATTCCTCATACTTTTTCAACCACTTGCAGTTTCACATGTACTGTACACAGTAGATTTGAACTATCCTTTTCAAATTAAATATAGTTAAAGTAATTCAAAAATTCGATGAATATAAAAATAGTTTTAATAAAATTTCAATTTTCTTAATCAAATTAAAGAAAATATTCAAAAAGTTTTTAAAAGGAAAATTTAAATGGAACACAAAATATTATTAGTGAAATTGTGAAAAGGAAATATCATTTTGTAACAAGGGTTGACATCGATATTGTTCTCTGATGTACAATATGATCAAATATAACAAATGCCGTCAGCGTCAACTATCAAGAATATTATAATATGACCAATCTTGATATCCTGTTATTGTAATTCTTTAGGGGACACACAATTTCATTGCTTTGTAAAAGCAAATAACTTTTTATATCGACACACAAAATTGCCTGTCTATAAAGAATTTCTGGATGAAACTAATAAAGATTTGGTAAATTTGGTAATGTATTTAATATTACTCAATATGTACATGTGCTTAAGATCAATAATGGTGTTAGTTATACAGTAGAATAAATTTTGTTTCATCAATATTAGTAATATCAAAACACAAACTCTTGAATCAGAAATACTCAATACTCGAATAAAATACAATTATATTGCATGGCCGTACCGAATAAACGTAAAAATAACATTTAATGAACTTTTTTTTTATATTAGCAAGCAACTAACATTACGATAACTTGTAATAAAACAAGTCCTTGCAGACAATTTAATGCATTCGACCAAGATATCATTAAATTACTCCGCCAGTTTCTTGAATATAATCACTAAAATTTTATTATTATTTGAAGGCATAATGATTTCATTGAAATTTTCTTAATAATATAGTATAAGGAGCCAAATTCTAGCAAGTTCATATGAATTTCGAAATGTTTCCTTAATGTTTCCTAAACCTAAAGAAATTATATAGAAAATTATACCAACACTAAAACACTTTAAGAATAATTTTAAAAGTCCATCAATACTTTGTTTCAAACCCTCATAGGTTCACGTGTAATTACTTATTTCACAAAATTCTGGTTAATTTACGTGTATGTTATGGAAAAATTCTGCACTTTAGCAATTGTTTTCACAGGCCATTTAATAAAATTCTACTATACACGATAGCATAAGTGATAAAATTTTATTTGTAAAACAAAACTGGATACGATTTTCAAATATTTTCCAAAAAGAAGTTAAATCGATTTCTGTAACTTAACGAACCTTGAATGAAATTTCTATTGCTATACGTAGGATCATAAACGCAATTGTGAGGTATAAAATTATATTTATTGTAATTCTGTAATTTGTTTATAAAATATCCATTCAATATTCCAATTATTTATTGGATTTTGGTGTTCAATTTGGTGTTCCTAGCCAACTTACATCAACAAATAAAAATTAATGATATTTTCAACTACGGTTTTCGATTGTTATTAAGGTTATATCAATTTTATTATCATCAATATAATTTAATGTGAACAAAAAAAGGAAAAAAAGTTTAACGGGCTTGAATATAAGGTCAAAAATACTAACTTTTTTTATCCGGAAGACAACATTCAATATTTTTACCCTCATCATACATCGGTTTGTCATATTGCTATACATATAAAATTTATATACATACCAGAATAGAAATAGAGATCCAAACATTTTAATTTCTAGGTAGTATAGCTAATAATAAGTATTTTCCTGAACCAAACTTTCAGGAAACAGAAAACTCAGTGCATTACGTAACCAAAAAAAAATGGTTTTGTCTGTGTCTGAAGTTCAATTTCTATTATTCAACATTTAATGATAAAAAATTTTACAGAACAAGCAAAATTAATAACTTTACAATTCATATTGGCTAAATATACATAAATAGAGATTGACACTTTATTTAGATTTGGTCTTTAATGTCAAGATTTATGACAAATTTATGATTACTTTGCAAAGATGTAAATTATCTTACAAAATTGATTTATAAATCTATATAACATTCAAATTTTAAGTTCTTTCAATATTTAAAATTGTCATAGCAAGACAATTATTGTTCCCGGATAATAATTGTTCCTAGGTCAATTTGTTGCCGGAAAAATAATGTTCCTACGTCAATTTGTTCCTCCATATGTACAACAGTTTCCCCGCTACAGCATGCTGTAGACTACAAATAATTGTTTATGCATCGATTTTTATATGTTTTATGAATCACTTGTTTTTTATGTTAGATAATTATATTATAATCTCACTAAGTCAACATTGTCTAAACCAAATTTATTTGTCTCCGTTATTGTCTACTCTAAAGTGTATAGTGGAACCACTTTGAAATAAATATATAACAGATAAAAATTGATATACTCGTATACAAAAATTTAGCTTATTCATGAGTTCATTATGAATGGTTTTTATCTGGTACGAATTTGCTTCATAATTTTTTCTCACGTTTTGACAGTATAAAATCAAGTCTTTATATAAACTATTCAAATTACCTGAAAACTGTAATTTTATGCAAAATATTATAATTTTGTTAAATAATCAATGCTCTATAAACACAAGAATATCACAAAAAGTCTTTGAAGCCAAAATTTAAATATAGTCAATATTCGAAGACACAATTTTTCATGGTCACAAACTTTATTATTTATATTCCATTTCGTAAAATATTAATAAATGTTACCATAAAATTGTTATTTATTATCTTCAATTATGACCTAAACAAAGTTGCGCTATTGACTTATTATATCTTTCGATTATGATCATCCCATTTTTTGTAAACTGAAACGTGCTTCATAGCAAAAAAGTAACAATTTTCCTGAAAAAATTGAATTTCATTGAACAAAAAAATATTTTATTATTAAAAAATATATTTATATATAAAACTAAGCAATAAATTATTAATAAAAAAAAGATTATAGTTTTGTAAATTTCCAGCCAAATACAATTTTGAAATGAATTCGTTGTTTTTAAGTCAAATTTATCGATTATTAATTTCAAACCAGTTAGTTAATCAAATTTAATTCAGAATATTTATTAAGTCTTTCCCAATTAAACCTTTCCAAATTATGATAACACTGAAGATTTTGAAGAACATTCAAAATAACTTCAAAAAACTCAAAATTAATTTTGATGTTGATAAATATATAAATTACAGAAGATTTCGATTATTAACCCATTTAATTTCGTAACTATAAAAAATATTTAATTCGCTCAAGCACAGAACCTTTTTGGTTTGCGGCTAAGTATGACTGCAAAATAATACTTTGCATTTCTGTCTATTATCATCGCTTACAATACCGGATCTAGAAGGGTAAACAACGACTAACAAACGCCATTTCAAAACTAGTTTTTGATTTTCGAATTCATGAATACTTTATAAAACTTGTCTCCAAAATGGTCTTCTGTGAATAATTAAACTATTTTCCATTTTATATGTACATACTTTGCATGGTACAAGTTACCGACTCCCTTAGAAAAATCTAGAATGTTAATAGTTCCCGGGGTACAAAAGTTCCAGGGTTAGAAATTTATTGGTTATTCTCATATTTATTTTTTTCAAAAATCTTATATCAAATTAATCGATTATAATAAAATTTAGTGGGCGAAAAATTACATTCATGCTTTTCTTGTGATGTCTTCTTCATTTCACTTCGTTCAAACCTCAAACGATAACTTCATCAATTTTGTATAATCGTGATAAAATATAAGTAAAACAAATTGAAAAATCATCAATATCATATTTCGCTGCTACTGGATAGTGATGTCAAACAATGACTCGAATTTATAGGAAATTGCAAAGTCACGGGCTATAAAAATAAGTTTGTAAACAATTTAA
Source organism: Rhamphomyia laevipes (assembly GCA_963920725.1). Taxonomy (NCBI): domain Eukaryota; kingdom Metazoa; phylum Arthropoda; class Insecta; order Diptera; family Empididae; genus Rhamphomyia; species Rhamphomyia laevipes. Next base: position 3,041,929 of record OY987256.1, on the reverse strand, counting down.
GAAAACAATCCACAAATGAATTGATTGCTCATTGGAAAATGATGTTTCATGTAAAGATATTTAACGCATGCGTTTTTTTGTAAACAAAAGGAAAATTGATTTTCAACGCTCTGAATTTGAATTAGGTTGTCGAAATCATTGCAAAAATTAGCTTTGAAGAAATTATTTAAAATTTAAACCTGATCTATACTTTAAATTAAACAATGAAGTTTTATTTAATTCACGTATAAAATTACAATACCGAAATGGTAACAACACACACCAATAATTTAGTCGGTAAATTCTGACAACTCAGAAAAACTAACATACAATCAATGAGGCGTAATATTTTTTTTTAATACGCGGTTAGCGATTCTTTTTTCTGAATATGCAATTATCTTTTTTTTTAACTCATCCTTCAGGTGTCAATGTTTGAAAAACCATCAGCAAAGAGAATATCAAATAAAAGACGTACCATATAATTAGTTTTTGTTTTCATTTTATATACCGATTCAATCGAACTTCTTGCTGCAGTATATAATTCGGATACATCATATTTTTTTTTGTTATTGCAATTTTTCAATTTATGAAACACGTTTAAAATCTCCAACGACTCCTGTCAGACATTTAAACATATTTACGTATTATTATTATTATTTTTATATAAATGCTGCTAGAAAGTTAATTGATTGTGATATCATATAATTTTCTACTTGATTTAGATCGTGTTCTGTTTGGCAACAAAGTAACACCATAATAATTACATATTAAGATAGGCTACGTACAGAGTTCTGCCATAAAGTTGTGTTGAACGCTGTGTTATGCATATAAAAATAAATAAAATATTGGTAGCATAACATTACCGATCTTAGCGTTACTCTGTACTTGCACTAAATGTAATAAACATTTGCATCATAGTAATACAAAACTGTAGAAGATATTAAACTGATAAACATAGTTATTCGTTGTTCACTCTGCTTGGAAGCATAGAGTTCCAATTATAGACGTTTCATGTGTCATTTTATATGAATTGCAAACCATAAGTTTTATGGTGAACAAAGCTTTAATTGTAAATACTCATTTAAGCTGAGCCAACTTAGACCGACATCGTTACCTTGGTCGGGAGTTGAACCCGAAACATGATGTAGCATAGTAACAGCAGAGCTTTAATTTTCATATTCACATTAAAAATATATATATAGAGGAACATTTTGAAAGACTATCTTGATGTGTAAAAAGCATAATTTGATCGGAAAATTCTATATACGTCATCTAAATTACTATGATAAATTTGGCAACGTACCACTGTAATAAATATGTTACCTATATTAGAAAAATGTAAATTACTAAACGTATATTATAGAAACTATAAAAATGCATTTATAGAAAAGTAAATTATATAATATGTTTTTACAAAATGTTGAATTATATTATAAATAGTTGTAAAAACTATTTTGCATTATGCAAAAATGTTTGAAAGATCAAGTTTATGTGTAAGCTATTTATTATTTATGGCTTAGAACATTTTAACAATGATAAATTATAATTATCTACTGCTATTGGATGAATAAAAGTTGTGAAATAAAGAAAAATGAAAGCAAATTTTTACCTGCTGCACAGCATAATTAAAATAAAAGTATAAAATCAAAAGAAATCTTGGAGAAAAAACATTTCAGTTAAAATAAAATCATAATTAGAAAATTTCTTAGAAAAAAGTAAAACATATACAAATTATGTATTAGCACTAAAATAATTTTTCTAATTGTATTTCGTTATCAAATTTTAAATTAAAATTCAACCATGTGAAAGTAAGTGCACAGGTAAAATTTGTTTAGTTATATTTTTATATTTTAAAGATGTACGAGGTCTTTGTCATCATGACGTACCATAATTATATTAGCAATTTATGGCAAGCGGACATATTCCAATCATGCCACAGGAAAGAAATTTAGTGCAGAAGTTATAACGAAAGAAATGGCTATTTTGAATGTTTAGAGTTAGATAAATTAATACTAATTATACGCAAGGAAACAAAAAAACCTCTTTTGATTTCACTAAGTGTATCTAAGCTAAAAGAAGATAATAATATATTTTTTGTAATTTTGCATGAACTATTTCGATCAGCCCTCATATAAAAGTATTAAAGTTAAATGTAAATTTCAGGAGGACGCATTAACGCATTAATGAATTAAAAAATATAAAATTTATATAAAAATGTTACTTTTTACATTCACCGCCACAATTACGTGTTACTTTAATTATACGCTTTTTTGGACCTGTTTTTAAAAAAATATTGTTAATAAGTTCTTTATGGTACATTTTCATTCAGTTAACTTCAAAATTTACATATTTTTTATTAGTTTGTAATTTCATTATGAAAGTCACTAACCAGAATAATTATCCTTTTTAAAATAGGATATGTTTTAGAAACATTCTATTTTTAATACATTTAATTTGAAAAGAAAACTTTTGAAATTAAAAGGACATAATAAAATGTCTCATATAGATAAATAAAATTGAATAAATTTATGAAATTAGGAACAACTTAAAATAATGTTTGTTCATTTTGAATTAATAACCAACCAACCAACCATAATTATTGCAACTTGTTTAGAATATAATTAATTGGATATGTGAAATTTATAAGTTAGAATTAAATTAAAACCAACCTTAACAATAAAAGGTAATTCTATCTTTTATGGAGAGTAGAGAGTTATTATACCACTTCGCTACCACTTTAACCTAACATAACTTTTTCTTCATTTATTTGCCAATTGTATAAAAAATACGATATAAATAATTCGTTTTTTAAACTTTTAAAATATATCTACCAATTACACTATAAAATCCATTTGTGGTCAGTTTCCAATTTACTGAAATACCTCAAAATCCATTCAGCATTTAAATTGCTCCAAATAATTCATTTTAAATCTCTATCCCCCAATGCAAAATTCAACGAATTATTTACAATTTTTGCTATAGACCAGCCATAAATAACATGAGGTTGAGTATTCGCGGAAGTCCAAACCAAATTTTCAACTATAAAGCTATATTCGAAAAGGTTTGGGGTTTGTTTTTGTATTTCGGAAACCGATTAAAATAAATATTATGTGTCCTTCCTTATGGTATTTAAAATATAACAATTTTTTGTTGTGGATTTTTATATAACAGAATGCAGAGAGTTTGACACAAAGTGTGCCATATTTTAAGTTGTTTAATAGCAGAATTATCAAATTATGTATTGGATTCAATTTAATGATTCACTGAATTAATAGTAATTCAAAAATATTATCCTCTTACAACTAAATGTCATGATATATATAATTATTCCTTAAACTCATGATATTAATTTCAGTACACATAACAATAATTCATTCTACAGATAAAAACATTACCAAATATCTTTAGTTTTTGATTAATAAATATTCATAAAAAAAAAATGTACAAATAAATTATTAAATAACAATTTTTCCACGATTTGCTCCCTTATTCATTTCGAAAAACGAAATCACCAAAATAAAAGTTTGCCCATTATTTAAATATTTTTAGCCCCAGTTATTATTTTATTATTACCCACTCATCTAAATAATGTTGTTAGCTGTGAGAAGACTTTATAATTTTATAATATAAATTAAGGTCCAATCGTACAGTGAGTGTAAACCGATAGCCCTAACTATAGATCATATCGCCCCGCCAAGATAACGTCAAGCCAAACGCAATGTTAGAGGAATAAAATTGTAGAAATTTGTAAATTTTAAATTCAATAAACATTGGTGGGGCCTTCTGTCCTCAATTGAAAATTAATTGTAATTTCTTATGTTTTGCCAATAACATTAATAAAATTTTAAATAAATTTTAATATTTAACAATAGTTTGCTTCCCATTAGAACATAGGCTAAATTGACACGATTATTTATTAATATTCTGACTTCCAAATTCTCTGGCGCTGGCGGTTAATATTCAACATTATTGTTCAATCTTGTTAGTAGCTTTTCTTTTCCTTGGCGTTTTTCTTTCATTCATTTCTACGTATGTTGAACATTTGTTAAAGCTAACGCTCGCATTACATTTGGACCTTTATAGAGAAAAATTAAAATAAAGAAATATTGCATCCTTTTATAGAGAAGGAAGGATATAACAATTTTATAGTGTACGACAACCGAACGAAAATAATAAATTTATCTATAAAACAAAATCCTCTCCGAATTTATAGATTCATCCAAATTTTGACAAACTTTCTTGAAGTGAATAAATTTATTTAAATTAATTTTTTTATTTTTTGTTTTTTTTTTTGTTTATATAATTTTGAATAATTTTCTCGGTGCTTTTATTGATGATTTATGAAGAATTTTTTTAAGTCACTAATATTTTATATAATTTATTTTCTGCGGTTCTTGAGCACCAAATGAATTAGTTTATCAGTGATACAGATTTTTTTTAGGGTAAGTAATTTAATGGAAAATAATTTTACTAAAATCATGTCATTACTTATAAATACAAATACTTAGAGGTATAAAAAATACTGTTTTGTTTTTGTGACATAATTAAATTAAGATGGAACCATTTTTTTCTGATTTTAAAAATATGTATACAATAAAAAATAGCCTGTAATTAATTTGCAAAAATAGAAATAGATCTTTAATATTACTTTTCTGTGTAAATTAAAATTAGAGCTTTTAAATTAAATAACCAACATTAGTTCTTCAGAATTCGTCCTGCAAATTTTAGCTTAAATATATTGGAGGAATGCTTTTTGGTACATCGTTTCTCGTAAAGTCAAACTAATTAAAAAATCGCGAAATAAGAAAAAATGATTTCAATTACGAAAGATATTAGAAATAAATTATGGTCACTTTAAGTAAGAGTTCTTAATGAGAAGCTGATTTGGATTAATTTTGAATTATCTCAAAGCTGTTGCGTTTTTGATGTTGTTTTCGGCTTTTGTATTATCGTCTGTCCATTTTTTGGTACCTACAACAAATATCAAGAAATAATAACTTTAGGAAAATTTTAAAAATCGAAGTGAAATGAAAAAATTATGCTGATATTCTAAGATAACAAGCTTCCCATTTCAGTGGTCAGAGTCCCAATATCGAGATTATGATTTCAGTAATTTGTCTATTTTAAACTAATCGATATCTTGATTTACGTATGAAATTTTCACTTCTTATTTAATAGCCTCTATTTTATAAGGCATGAAATTTAATTGAACAACTAACAGTAAGCAATTAAAAATTTATAATGACCATTGACTCTGTACAACAATAAAAGTTTAGATTTAGAAAATATATTTTATCTGTATTTAAGAATTTATTTTATTCTATATTACCGGATGATCCTAAAAATAATATGACCTTTTTAACAAAAAAAAAAAAAAGAATAATTTTAATAAATTTTAGGGTTACTTTCGGATAGGATTGGTAGAACTATAGGAAAATCATCGTATTATTTATTGTATTAAATAGTTTAACACTAAAATAAATTAATTTTCATCCTTTTTTTGGCCATAATAGCATAGAAATTCTTTTAACTACTAAACGAATTGTGGTCATTTAAATATACTGTAAAAAGGCTTGCCGTAATTAAAATTTAATAGTTAAATAAGTCTAAAATTCAAATACTATTAAAAATTTATTTCTAATAAAGAAGACTTGATTATGAAGAGTTAAAGAAAGCTCAACTTTCTTTAAATATTGCATTAGGTAGCAATCCACAAATTTATAGCGAAGAAAAAATGAATTATACTGAACAATTTATTGAGGCCAACAACGACTCAGTTTAGTATATACAGTATGTAAAAACCGTATTCGTACACCTCACTTTTTACATTAAAATCATGCAAGATTCAAGTTAATATAAATATATTATATACAAAAAATTATTCAATCTCTTAGAAAATCAATAAACTGGATTCCATCCACCATTGAAATTAATTTGGCGGGTAATTATAATTAAAACACTAATTTAAAAAATAATAATTTTGCGCGTTTTTTTTTAAATATATATTTATATATATATATATATATATATATATATATATACATATATAATATATATATATATATATATATCCAAACAAAAATATTTTAAACCTTCTCTTGCTGGAGTGCGGGAAACTGACCATATAACTAACCGCTTCAATGTCCTTATAACAACTGTCGTAAAATCCGGTCTTCATATCTATTTTATTCAACAAGCAGATGACTGATGACTGATGTGCACCACTCATGTATCAAATATTAACAGTAAACAAGTTATTTCTCCTTACTGATATTAAAACCCGCGCCTAGTTAAAAAAAACATGCTCAGTGTTTTAATTACAATTACCCGCCAAATCAACTTCAATGCTGGACGGAATCAGTTTATCATCTACGATACATTTATTTTATATTTCTGTCTGGTATCGAAACTTGTTTTGACCTATATTCATACGGCGGAGTGTACCCAAGCCAATTGAAGAGTTTGACTAAGTAAATCAAGCAAATTTTTCAAAATTTTGAAAAAAAAAAATTGGACTGAAATTGATTTTCTAAGAGATTGAATAATTTTTTGTATATAATATATTTATATTATCTTGAATCTTGCATGATTTTAATGTAAAAAGTGAGGTGTACGAATACGGTTTTTACATACTGTACTTCAGGTGAAAATTATATTAATATGAATTCGATAGTAATTCTATATATTGTTTAGCTACCACTACAATTCCCTTTATAAGGTACAAAATGCACTAATCAGAATAGTCCAATATTGTTTAACCATCTTTTGAGCCGTCGTAATTAAGGAAGCGAATTAATAAATTATCATTACAATTTCCATATGTTCTTATTATGAATGTATTTAAATTATTACTATATAACTAACCTTATTAGCAAAATTGTTTGCTATTTTCGATTTGCGATTTGCTATTTGTTCGAAATATTCTTTATATCAGTTCGTTTACTCCAAACAATAATCCGTACAAAATGATAAATTTCTTATTTGTTGTAAACCTGAAAATTAAATACATTAACATTTTATTAATAATTAAAATAACTTTTATAATTTCTATAATTTTTAGTTAAAATTAAAAATATTAAAGAATCTAAACTGATCGGTACGCCGCAGGACAGTCAAATGTTATAAATATTTCAATTTTAACAAAGAATTTTTAAGCGTATACAACCAATTTCGACAATTTAAAACAACTGACTTTAAAATATGAAAATTTTTATGTAAATCAAGTAATTCTCTATTTTTAGATATGCCGGTATCTTAACTGAATTACTGCTTTAACCCTTTCAATCAATTTATTGCTTTAGAGTTTAGTTTAGACAATGAAGAAAAAGTATCCTTTTTTTAATTTTGTTGATTTTAGATTTAAAATGCAAATTAATTTCTATATAATTTCTTTATAAAATATTCTGTGATGCGACAGAAACTCAATTATCTACAAGACAATTGTTGCAGAAATAGGGCTAGCTAGATTATATTCATCCGATTAAATCTTTCTTTTGATAATCTAATGATCCGAGTTTGTTATTACTGAAAATTTTCTTTCATTTTCTATTTGCTATATTGATGGAAAATTATAAAATAAACAATTCTGTATAAACTCTGAAATACTCCTGTAAATTTAATGTAAAATTTGTACAGATTATAATGATACTAAATGAGTTACAAGACCAACCGAATTTAACAGAACTGAACCCCTCAAACTGTATCATTTCTCCATTTTGTATTCTACAGGACATTTATATATGTAGATACTCTGTAATATCCGTTTTCAATGTAACCTGTAGAATTGTACAGATTTTCTATTTTATCATAAATTTCTTATTGTCTTGCAGAATTGAATATATTTGCACGTTTTTAGTGTTGTACAGAATTGAACAGAAATAGGACAGGAATCGTGGCGTGGTATGTAGTTTATTTATAATAATTTTGCAGAATCTATTTGCAGATTAAGTAAGAGGAAAATTATTTTTTCCGAGTTTATTTAATTTTTTGGAAGAATATAAATAAAATATTACTCAAAATGAAATTAGAAAAATATTGCTGAATATGTACAACAGTGAGTGGTATATATTTCACTCAAAACTAAACAGGAATTTACGGTTACTCTATATTCACTCAAAACTAAACAGGAATATGTTTTTATGAATTGAATTAACTCAATTTAGAAAGAAAAGTCAATTCCGTTTTAATGCAATTAAATTAAGGCAGAATTAAAGAATTATTAGAATTAATTTAATAAGGTGGAAAAAACTTATATAAATCTTCCATGAAAAGATAGAATTATGTGGTATTTTAATCGATTTCCCTTTATTTTATTCAAAATCAATTATGGTTATAGTAAATTACCAATGAAATTAATAAATTTGTCCAGATAAGTATTTTTTATCAAATTTTGCTGAAAGTTTATATGTTTTCCGATAAAAATAACCCAACTTTCAACCGACATACTTGGCTGAATAATTAATTTTCTTTAATTATTATTATATCTATTACTTCTGTAACCCCCCGTCTACTTCACAAGTATCACGAGTACAACTGTTAATGGACAATAACAAATTTTATTCATATTTAAAGGTTAGGTCATTTTTTGTAGCATCTTTAATCGTACATTTAAAAATTTATATAGAAATCAATACACTAACAAAATTAAATGTGAAAGCATATAAAAATCTTTTAAACAGTGTTACGGACATAATTGAATGCTTTCCATTAACTTAATGTAAGTAGCAAAAACTGACAATTTTAATTACTTTAATAAATTTCAATTTAAAAAATAATTTTACCTATAAATAACAAAATAAGACAAATTTACAAAATGTCTACTGAGAAAAAGAAGATTCGGTTTTTATTTTATATCCTTAATATTAATAATATACGTATAATATTTTATATCCCTACCAATGTCTCAATTCAAATTTTTGATAAACAATATTTTTTTTAAATAATACACCAATATTTTGACAATAAATTCGATTCCCCAACGTTTATTCCATTCCCCCCCCCCCCCCTCAATTATTGAAAATTACGCGAAAAAAACTATATGTATATCCTTATATTTAAATATAATAAAAAAAAGCTTTTATACGTATCCTTATGTACAAATACTGGGAGCAGAAGAATTCATTTCGAGGACTTTAATCCCTAATTTTTCCATTTTGTCATAAATTTTATTTCTTTTCATTTATTTGTTTCTAGGTATATATTCAATTTTTATCCTCCGCACTTTTATCTATAGCTTTTTTTTACGTATACTTAAAGCTTTTAGAAAAATTTATACAAGCTATTTGAAGAAGGGATGAGATGAGTTCGATTTTATTTTTATATTTTATATATTTTGTTATCCCAAAAAAAAATTAAGGATTTTTTTTTTCTAAATATTATTTTTCGTAGTACGAGTGAAAAGGATAGAAAATACTTTACTTCTCAAGATTTAAAATATTTTCAATATACTGAAATGAGAAGCTATCGATATTATTATTTTTATTTTTTTACTCTGACCGATAGCGCATACACGAGTTTCGATTGGTTGTGTTTAGTTCAGAATTTATATATACAAAATGTTCATGTAAAGTTCTATCAATATTAACAGTATTCCAATAACGTTCATTCACAGTGGAGAAGATTCAGATAATATTGCAATCATCAATAAATCTTTTTGGCTCCACCTTTGTATAAAAAGAAATTAGTTGAAAAAAAAGATTATTTCATTTATTTTGAACAGTGTACAAAAAGCTGTTTTCAAAGCTTTTTAATACCAATTATAATAACAAAAATAAATTCATAATTTTTTTTATTGGAAATCTTTCAACTCTCATACACATAATCGCCAGATTGTTCATTGTTTTACCCTGTTTCACCGCACTGTCTACAGCTCTGCACTTCGATACTTGCTATAATAACGATTTTTACTATATAAAAATAGTTCTTTGCTCGAATTTTTCTGTGCCTGTTGTTTTTTTATTTTGCAATATATGACAGATTATTCGTTTGTGAACTGGGGAGCTGATGATATACATAAAAACTATCTTGGTATTGATTATGTTTGTTTAATGGAAAAAAATCCGAAGAATTGAACATGTTCGTGAATTAGGTGCCAGAAGCACTGAAAGAGGAACAGACAAACTAAATTATGTACAAGATTTTCTCGGTAAGCGCTTTAAAATCATATTGGTTGAAAATCAATGTCAATAGATTGTTCAATAATGCACAATATCCAATCATTTATGGGGCGTAGCCGTGCAATTGTGTATCGGTCAAAAATATACAAATACGAACTTTCACTGTAGGAAAATGGTTCAAATAAAGTTTTATTTGATATAAGAATTACAAATCGGAATTGTTATAAAATTAAATCGATTATTTTGGATACGTAATCGGAATGAGAGTGAATGATTGGACAAGAATTGAGAAGGCGTTATTTTTTTGTACAAAATCAATAATTAAATAAAGCTGTATAAAATTGATAAATTAGTATAGGTGTTAAATGGATGGTATGAACTTAAAACTAATAAAAAATCATATTATTTGTGAAACCACATCTAATTATGATAATTTTAAAAGTCTGCATTGCAAATTCCTTGCCAAAAACAAGAAATTCATTATGAACCAACTAAATCCGAGTAATTCTCGCTGTAAATGACTAAAAGAATTGGCACAACCGGCAAATAATTTACTTGTATGCTTGTATCGTCTGAAATGTATCGGAACGATGTGTATAAACAGCGATTTAAAATGCTGCCAATATTTGATTCATATGAATAATGATGCTATACACAATATTTTATATGATTTCATGTTGGTAATGTTGTGTGTTGACTTCACTTGTTTAACATATTCTTCTCACTCGAAAGTATATATTCAAAAATTGCAATTGAACAACGAAATGATTGATTACAGAAACTATATTTAGTTTATGGGTCTGTAATTCCAACATAACATAAAATAAAAATCAATCTGGAATTTGTTAGTTATTTTATGGTTTGTTGAGAGAACATACAAAACCAGACAAATTAAAATTATGGCTGGAAAATGTTTCGATTAATGTAAAATGAATCGTTAGTTTTCAAGATCAAAGACACAGTTTTAGAAATAAAATAACTCTATATTTTATAATGCTCCTAATTTATACTATAATTTAATCATAAAATTCATAGATTTGTATATAATTTTAAAAATACATCGAATAATTTACTTATTTAATTTGAATGATATTGATAATTTTCGTTTTTAAATTTGTTTATCATCAATTGAATAACATTATTTATTATTCTGATATATTTCCTTCTTGTTGATTATCTAAGCCCCAACTGAACAAACAAAACCAGCATTAGTTTCAGACTAAATAATGGTCTAATGCTAATCTAATGAAAAACCACATACTAAAAACTGATCTGTATCTTCAATATTATTTCAATAATATAAATAAGGGAATAAATAAAATAATTATTGAATCAGAAACAAAATAAATTATGGAATCATAAGAATTTCTGATATAAAACTTAAAATGAATTGAAACGATATTATTAGAACGGAAATTGGTTAATAATTGTGATAATAATTTCATGTGGTCATGTGATGGATAATAAAAATATTGTTTATCATTTACAATTAGTTTGAATTTAAATTAAATAATTTCGAAAATTGTGGTTTTTAAAATAAATTGATTGTATTTTGTGATAATTTCTATAAGTTATACCAAAATTATATTACAGGAAGTTGGTTCAAAAAACTGAAATAAATGCTATTGCTAATATTTATAAACTTATGTTCCTATTGTTTTATAATAATTTAAAATTTTATAATCGAATTTGCATGAATTCTTTTGTATAATAAATGCCTACGCATAGTTTATTGAAATTCAATATATCCAAATAGTTTTAAGATTATAATCTATTAATAAAATTTTCAAATTTATTCATTATTGATAATCCGTTTTTAGGAAACAATGCAGAGACACATCAATGCTGTTTAAATTCAATATAAAATATTTCCCTAATTTGGCTTTGGTAAACGCGTTTTACCTCAAATTAAATCCCGATTATATGCGTAATATTGAATAAATTAACTCGTTACATCTAAACCATATTAACATTAATTTCCAAATTAAATGAAAATGATCAGATGAACTTTATAACATTGAAAAATATATTATTAAAATAAATTCGTTGACCTACTAAAAATATTTCTAAATTTCATAATATTACCAACTCCGTATGGTTAATTTGTTCCATTCCAACAATACTGTCGTACTATACTATGATTCAATTAACCTAAATTTAAACTCTAGTAATATTTAAAATACAATAATATTAAAGCCTCATATATTTAAAAAGCACGTGGTCGCTTATTAATTTCACAGGGGTTGCAAAAATGTATAAAAACATTGAGTTTTATCTGTCTAATTTGCATTGTTACTATATAGCTTCTATAAATAGATGTATACACAACAAATTTATTTAATGTCTACTACACGCAATTTTATGCAAAAAAAAAGGGGGAAACCAGAATTCATGTCAAAATTTCATTCTGTCCGCAGGTCTTTAACATTAAATTTAGACTATATTTTCTGTTTGTCCTTGAATTTCTTCAATTTTTTAAAGTTGACTGGAAAATTTAAAATCTTTAAAGAGACCAAACAAGGAAAAAAGATATTCTATTCGGTTGTGTGCATGCAGCCCTAGTAAGTACAAAAAAAGATTTTAATATTTTTTGCTTTTGGTAGACAACCTTGAACATTAAATTATTTCTTAAAGTAGCCAAAATGTTGGTTACCAAAAATTACGGTGCGGAGTAGGCAGAAAGTGGTTTAAATTGTGTCTGTATGTATAATAAGAAAATTATAATATCTATTAAATTTTTAGTAAACCATAAAGTCTTCTAATCAGTCGTCATTCATACCAGACTTTCTTTGAATCAGCCTTTTATATTTAGTTATATATACGAGTAATATTCAATGTGGAGGGGAAGAATTAAAGCATAGCTTACATAATAAAGTTCTCTGACACTTTCACTTTAACAAAATTTTATTTCATTATATTATCTTTATACATAAAATTGTGGTAGTTTTTTTTATGTAAAAGCTTAAATTTAGGAAAATTTTAGTTTAGTTATGTAATATTTAGTAAATATACAATCAAAATTTTCCTTGTTTTGTAATTGTAATTATATTTATAAGTATGACGATTTGTGATGTTTGTATTTAAGTACCAAGGTCAAATAAATTTATTTTATTTGTTGCTGTAGTCTTGTTTACAAAAATTAAAGTAGGTTAAAATTATTGTAAATTTAAATTTGTATAATTTTGAATGTCAGGACCTTCTTTATTTGAATTAGATATGAGTTATGTGAGTCAAAAAGAATACTTTAAAGTATATTTATAATGGAATAATTGATTTTTTGAACAACAACTAATTAAAATGGACTGCAAATTAGAAATTAATATTATTTTTGAAGTCGTTTAAACCAGTATTTTCTAAAAATGGTTTCCAGAGCAAATCGAGTGTTCTTCCAAATTGTTATATATCATTCTTCCTTAATTATCAATTTAAAGAACAGTATAAAAAAATGTTGCGCTAGTTACATATAAATTCAATTTAATGAAATATTTAAACTACTCTCTGAAAATATATTACAATTATTTAAAATAATCAAGTAAGTCAAGTGATTAAATACAATGGATGAAATATTAAAAGACCAGAATTTCATCTAATCAAGTAATAAGTATATTGAAAATAAACAAATGCTTCAATTCAAGTTGAATTATATTAAATATTTTCGTAAGTATTTTAAATATAATTATACAATTCGTAACCCATTCGAAAATGTTGGAAAGCACAGGCCACTTGATCAATTCCGTTTATCCAATTTCCAAGTTGCGCAGGGCCTACTTGTAATATAGTTATTTTAAGATATATATTAATTTCATGTTATAATCTATAATCGCAAAAATTAACTTTCAAACATGCATTTTACAATGTGGCTGATCTCTTTCGGTGTTCGAATTATCGGGCCATATATAATAATTTAAAAAAATAGTTTCAATGATTGTCATCATTGTGAAATCGTCTTGAAAATCTTTACTTGATCTTTCTTGCATTCTATAAATATCAAAGTTAAGTATCACGTCAATCTTTATGGAAGAAAAGGGGAGTTTTATTGTACGACATTAAGTGCGACATTACTTAAAATATTTCATGTTATAAGCTCCATTTTTTAGTTGCAATTTGCAATTATTATTAATATATAAATATTTTTTAGAATCAGTTGTTCATGTCGTCTATTATTTTTATAGGTCCTAAGATTTCCGATAGTATTTCTAAAATTATAATATGAAGACGAGTTTTTCCTTCTGCCATTGTTTATTAATTCATTTTATATTTTTAGAGTGTCCCATAAAATATTATAAATAAAATAATTATTGAAAATATATAAGAAAAGTTTTCTGATTTAATTTTGATATACGCATTTTTAATGTTCTTTTCATCGTTTATTATTTGTAGTGTTGTCTTCTGATGTTCTGAATTAATTAAAAAAAAAATTGTGATTTATGGTCGACAAAAATTATTACCTATGAAAATAGATTCGAGAGATGAGACTATGTGAAATCATATTAATGATAAAGTGATCTATTTTTGATTTTGATTTTCTGTTTTCTTTACATAATTAAAAGTTATTTTTGTATTTATGTTTTTTTGATATACATAAAAATATTCATAAAATTTTATTGTCCAATTTATAAGTAAAATAATAATTTATAAAAATATATTTTTATAATTTATACTGATCAAACCAGTGTCAAACTCTATAACAAAATTTATTAAAAAATGCCATTTTGCTAATTTGTTCTTGTTTGTAAATCAATAAAATTATTATAAATAATATCTAATTAATTACAAAATCGTATAATAAAAATGTAGTTCCGAAAAGTATCAGAAATTTTGTTTACATCATTTAAATTAATTTAATATTTGCAAGTGTTTAATTAGGTCAAGTGCATATTTGATAAATATTTACGATATAAAATATTATAGTAAATTGAATGTAATAAACGAAAATTGCAGCAATGCAGAATTTTAATATTAATAAAACTACATAAAAATCGCTACGTGGACGTTTATATTCACACTTAAACTATTTCAAAATATATACCGAAAACCTTCAATAATTTCCTATTCAATATTTCAAGAAGTCGATTTTTCATAAGTATCGAAAAAAATAAAAACTGTTTGAATGCGGAATCAATTATGTACTTGATTTCATAACACTTGGTGTAAAATACGATAGCATAAATAAGTGAACATCTGAAATTGAAGTGTTTATATATTTTGAAAAATAAATATAGTATATTAAAATCCCGACGGAAGACGTACGTACCTAAACACTTCGATAAAAATTTATTTCAATTGATTTTTCAAGTTGCATCATAAAACATAAACTATCAAGTTTGTATTTGTATATTTTATTTAAAACACTATAACGACGACTGGAATTACAATTTACAATGCATCAGAGAGATACAGCTCTTACAAATTTCATAACTAAATATAAAGAATTAGAGCGCAGTCGAACAAACAATCTAGAAGAGAGTACAGTTGCTAGAAGATAAATATTTATATACAAGTGGCAGCACTGACCTCACATATAAACCAAAATCTCCTAAAAACCTTTGTAATTCGAAAATTGCATGCAGAAATCAACCATAGTAAGATACTATACTTTATCTACAACTGTCATGCTTATAGCATGCTACAATCGTAGTATAATTTTTGTAGCTATTAAAGCAGAGTTAAAGTAAATTCGAAATTTCTTATGCTCTATTGGAAATGTGTATGATAGAAAACACTAACACTAACTGGAATACAATGCTGTACGTTATTGGCACTAATCTCGTGTTGGTATTGAACAATTGAATATCATTTCTGTATTTTTTATTACAAAACCAAAAAACAACAACAATAATTGTTGGTTTGAGAGATTTTCAGGGACGCATGCGGGACAACAAAAATATATATAATAATTTTTTCAATAAAAGAAGTATACATAACAAAATTCGGAATGGCGAGTTTTTTAACATAAGATTTAGACAAATATAAATACACTTTTACTAGATACAAAAAATAATAGGTACATAGAATGTGTCCAAAGAAACATGCAATAAGTTCAAGCGTTCAAGATTCATTCAAAAAAATTGTAATTAAGTAATGTGCAAATTTTAAATATGTATATCATGATATTTTTGTGTGACAAATGATTTTCAAAAATTGCAATTTTTATAATATTTTGAATGGAGAGAAGTTTTCCTTTCGATAGTGTCAGACATTTGATTTGTTTGACCGCTCCTCTGATTATATTACTTGAATAGGTTTTTATTGGAAATTTTGGAAAAAAAGATTATTGTGACTAACATGCTATCACAATTGTAAATAAATGGATAAAAATGGAAAGAGACAAAATATTGTTGCATTAAACCATCAACAAACTTCCAAAGCTATAAATATATCTCACAATTTTCTGCCCATAGGTTCAAGGCGAAAGTTTTGTAAAAAAAAATATTATTATTTAACAACAATTTTGACATTTCCGCTTGTTAATGAAATAAATTCTGTTAAATATTTTTTTTTCCTTGGTATTTTCATAATTTAAAACACACAAGATTTGTAGCCCTACCATAAATTCTGTATAGAAAATTTGATTGCTAACAAACTGATTAAATGATCTTCTTTTATTTACATCTATAACTTCATATTTTATATTAAATTATCTTTCACGTTTTTTGTGAGACCCTAAACACAAAATTCAGGTGAACTTTAAGAAATTAAAACGATCAAATTAGTTTCATGGTCGACTAATTCAGTTGTTCTTTGCAACGACTTGCTAAGCAGTAATTTAACCAAATTGTAAACGCGGAATTGTGGTTACTAATATATTATTGTATAATTTTGTTATGCATCATTGAAATTTGGCTATTATAGCTTTCAGATGTATTTGTTATATTATGATGAGTGCAAAAATATAATGTAAATTTTAATTTTCGGCGGCATTGCGTACATACTTCGATATGTTAATTGAAATTAATTAAAATTAAAGACACTATCAATCATTTTCAAAATGCATTTTGAACAACAAAGACTTTGTTAATTGAGAAACTGAATATGACAGCCTTTCGTTGATTGCATAGTGGCATCATCTCGATAATTATCCATATATAAATAATTTCCCAAGTACACTAAGACAATTTAGATGTTTATCCTTTAATAATAATATATTTTGTGATTGGGCTATGTTCAATGTTTTATATAAATTAATTATCTTCCGTCTGGATTTCCGCCATACTATTTTGTATTACTAATTGACTGGTGCGATATAATCGCATGAGGCAAAAGAGCACTAATTGGCTGTCCATCAATTAAAAATATAATAATCTTTGCTGAAAAAAATGATGTCATAATGCCACGCTCGGTGTAGGCTAGCTATTTGAAAGAATATTAAATATACATTTAAGTAATAATAGTTCAAGAAATATAAATAATTAATTTTCGCGTCAATAATTTCAAATTTGTAAGATTATTAAAGGAAGTTGTATATTTTAAATTTAGCATTGAATTTAATCCGCGCACATTCTGTCTAGATTTTGTTAGATTTATTGTAGTTAATTATGATAATTCTTTGAGTCTACACAAATATTTAATGATTATAGGCTAAATAGAAATGATTGTCTGTGGGCAAACAAGTAAGTGGCATTTAAATAATTTTGTTTACATTTTTTGGTGTTTTGTAGTAGGCAATTTTATGATAAACATTTTAATGAAACTTCAACTTCAATGTTTATTTATGTATCCATTAAAGTTAATTCATAATTGCGGTGAAATTATTATTTAATACTATATAAAAAATCATTATTTTACCGAATTTACATTCATGTGGTTAAAGAAACCATTTAGTACTGAACTCTACAAGTTTCTAATTAAAGGTCAATGAAGCTTGTTAATTTTTTTTCACTTATGGACGCTATTTTATCAAAATTACGTAATACGAAATGAAACTTTAAATATAGAGTACGAAATTTGTTATAGTATATCAATTTTTTGAACTATTTATTTCAACTTTTTAGAGTCAGCCTGGTTGTTAAATAGTTGACACAACTTACGTTAAATAACAAAAAAAAAATACATTTTGATTGAATTATTGTTAAGAAATTAATTAATTCTAATCAAATCATTAAAAAATTCAAAAAAAATATAAAAACGTATAATTCATAAGACATAACCGCTGCAGAAATTACTGCAAGTTTGGGGATACTTTTATTATAACAATTCAGTATTATTTTGTAAACTAAAAGTATATTCTAATTTATAGACTCTGAATTAATGAAAATCAGTTAGTTACTTTTATTAATATTTCAATTTTAATTACTCAAAGGATTTTTTTGTTTAACATTTTTTTGCCTTTCACCTGACTTTTTGAATTTTCGGAAATGCTTAAAGCACAGCATCGTTAATTAATAAAAATATATTTTTTTGATTCTTTTGATAGTCAAAAAAATGAAATAGTGAAAGGATTTAACAAAATTGTAAATATTTTTGAAAAAGGTCTGATACTTCTGGCTATGTACCCACTTCGAAAATAAATATAGTAAATGTGAGTAAAATAATTAGGTAATAGATGAATAATTTTACCATAGTTTTAGAAAAGGGTTGCAAACTTAAAAGGACACGATGGGTTACATTTTCTGCTCTACAAAAAAATCAAAATCAAAATGAGTAAAAATTTAGTATATTTAATAAAAATATTATTTGTAATCAGCTCAATTCTATTAAATTTTGGTTCCTTAATATTTTTATAATAAATTATAAAATTTAACTATAAAAATCAATTTGATTACACACAATTTTGAAATAATTACTCAACCTAGTAAAAAACCCAATTTTCCACATCAAGAAATACGAGTTCAATTTTTCAGTTTCTTGAATGAACTTCAACCCTTCTAAATCTGAAATTATTTAGCAAAATTTATTGATTCTGAAAAAATTGTCTTTTTTATATTTCCGAAGAACAATTATTCAAATTTTAATATTGATGATGATGATAATTAGTAGTTTATAATAATGACTAAATTTATTTTTATGTAATACGTACGGGGAAAAGTATTCCGGTGAATTCTGGTTCAAATTTTAAGAAAAGTTTTGAAATTTTTAATTTATCCTGATGAAACAAGTTCGAAACTGAAATATTTCTTTTGACATTCGGCACAAAGAGAATTTTTGAAAGAGGATGAAAAATGTGACATTATTAGAACGATGATTTAAAATGATATTTATACTATACAGAGTAGAAGTAGATTATATATTTTTTTTAACATATTTCTCCCTTAAGGGTAAAGTTGAAATTCTCGTGGCTACACACAAAATAACCCTTTGCAAATAAAAAAGTTTTACACAAAAAATATTTATTAGAAATTTTTTGGATCCTTGTCGTTGATATAATGAGGAGTTCTTTTGACTTCATGAAAAAATGGCAATATATTTTATATTATAATTTATATAGAATAATGGAATAGTCCTTAGAGTGGCGGCAAAACATAATTCTATATTTAGATAATGTAAGAATGTCATCTAGGATGCTTTAAATATAAAATAATTATAATTTGTTGTATTTAGTTTTGTTAGATAAATGTTTGAAATTGTCTGTATTACACAATAGTTTTATATGGTCCGTTTTGCAGGTCATATTTGTTCCTATAAAGCTCTAAATTTAAAGATTTTAAAAAAGTAATATAAATACTATTAAATTAATTCAACTAAAAACCAATTTTCCTTTAACATCTTATAAAAGGATAGCCAGAAATTCGCAAATTACAAAAATAATAAATATTTTTTATTGACAATTCTGAAAATTTAAAGCAAAATCTTTAGGTTTTCCAGTTGAATGCCACGATGAAGATTATAAATCGGCGTCGCTATACATAGCCGGAAACTGTAAGAACAAGTATTCTAGCAATACTATCTCTTTCCTCGGCCCAGCTTAACTAAAGCTGTAATTCAATAAATTTAATTATATTAAATATTCTATTATTAATTCCATTATTTATAATCATCATTAAATTTTTCACATAAATTTTATATAAAATTTAAACGAAATTTTTCTATTTTTCTACAAGGAATTTTCTTTACATAATTGTCTAACATTTTTTTTTGTAATTAATTTCTTATACTTATATAATATTAAAATTCAAAATGGAAAATGTTTGTTTAAAGGATTCTTCTCAATATTATGTTTTTCAATGTGTTAACTTTTAATAATGAAATTCTGTTCCTATATAGAAATTTATTTTCTTTGTTTTGTTACGCCGAATTTATTTTATTGTAAGAATTCATGTTTTCATTTTATTAATAGCTTCTTGTATTTACAAACTAAAAGGATTTGGGAATCTTAACATATGTGCAATATCTTCAATCTTTATTATCATAAGAAATAACATTCAATTAGCGAATTCTGAATTAATTAAATTAGCAATGGTGTGCATACAAAAAAAACTACTGTCGATATATGTTAAATTTTGTGTACTTTGTCAAGTACGTAGATTTACAGACTATTTAAATAAATGCGGTAATGTACACAAAATAAAGCAAACTTTGAATTCCTTATCTCAATGTTTTCCTAGTTTTCCCATTAGGAAAATACA
Source organism: Rhamphomyia laevipes (assembly GCA_963920725.1). Lineage (NCBI taxonomy): Eukaryota > Metazoa > Arthropoda > Insecta > Diptera > Empididae > Rhamphomyia > Rhamphomyia laevipes. Next base: position 3,021,273 of record OY987256.1, on the reverse strand, counting down.
CTCTATTGTATGAAAAAATTAATAGTTTTAAAATATTTTGAAAATTTCGTCAGAAGGGATCATAAATACAGAGAAATTTAATACTTAAACTCTTTAAACAAATATAAAATAAATGTATTAAAACATTATTAATAATAATTTATTTTATTATTTCATTAATAGCCCGGATAACCTAGCTATAACTGTTTAAGAGCCCGGATAACCTAGCTATAAATGTAATCGTTTAACATGACGACGGTGTCCATCGGAAATAGATAAGCTTTTGACAAAGATCAACATTGAAATTCGTAACGACAGATAACGAAATGCATCGAAGTTCATTAAAATTTATTGAATGATAGTTCAACGTTTTAAAACGAAGTGAATACACGTTATCAATCAATACAGTTCTATATCGTTATATACCTCTACGTATCGTTGCTTTGCTTTAGTGGTTTTTATAGATTGTAAGCGACATACAAAGCAAATATAACTACTAAATCATTCTCGACTGTTTTACATCATACGAAAAACCTTTATTTTTCATGTTTAGAGTCGGCTTTCATTATTTATTATAGGCTGTTAAAATTGCTTTACTACTATAATTGTCCGGCAGATTGAATTCTAAAATATATATTTAAAATTTCTTCTTTATTCTTAAAATTATTATGATAACTTTAAATTGATGGAAATTCTAAAAAAAAATGAAATTGTACTGTATTGAATTCGTCAATAGAATATTTTTAAACTGTTATTTGATCTTTCAATGTAAATTCTATCAATTAGTGGCAATTAAATTCTTAATCTCTTCCCTCATATTATTTTCATAACATTTTCACTATCCTTGTTCCAATATCCTTGCTATAGACTTTTATATTTGTATTATTCATGTTAAATCACACTTGAGATGAACAAGTGCATATTCAAAATAAACTCACCTCAAACCTTGCGGTGGATTCGATAACCTCAACAATTTTCTACATATGACCTTTAGAATCCACGTTAAAAATCGTATTCGTATAAAGCTATTTTATACAGCTAATATTTGTATATCGTATAGTTAGGATGAATTTAAAACGATACTCGGACGTCCAGTTATAAATGGAAAATCATGATTTAGATTCAAAATTTTGATTAGTTCGTCTTTTGTGATGTAGGTTATTAGTTTGTGGTTTTGCTTTAAAGTCATTTATCAATATTAAAGTTAACTAATATTTTCCCATTAGTCAAATAACTAAAATATTTGCTATAATCCTTTTTGAAGAGTGATTTTTGTATTTGCATTTTATCATTAATTGGAATCATTATTGTTTGGAAATTGAGTGTTCTAAGCAATTACACTGGAAACACTAGTCCTTGTAAGTTAACAGGTATATATTTATAGAATACATCTGGATATGTAAAATTCCATTAATTTGAATTTACATTTCTATAGTATATTGACAAAAGTTTGGTTGTGATAATATTTAGTAGAATTTCATTCAGCAGTTTCTTAAATTATTCGCTAGTCTCTAAAGAAATTTTAACAATTCAATAATATATCAACAATTACGATTTACGATGGAATAACAATGAATTGTTGCAATGAATTTGGACATAAAAAAACAGATTTCGCCCAAATACGTTCGGAGATTCAGAATTTACAAGAAAAAAGTCCCAGTAATAACCGTACATTTACGAATAGCATGTACGCGTTTATGTACAGTCGGACTAGTTCTCCTAGAATCGCTTGTACGATTTTAAGGTGGCAGTTCCAATTTTTAATATGGATACATTTTTATTCAATTATTCTAATTTTTCTGTAATGTTCATTTATTAAAAGTTCGCTATTAAAAGTTTTTAATAAATCTTAAGAAATCATAAAAACATTATAAATTAAATATTTAATATAATTTACCTTTGATATGACAACAAAAACAACTGATTCAAAATGGTTGAATATAAAAATGTCATGTAAGTTTCACAACCGCAATAAAAAAAACACTATTTATTTTCACTTGCAAAAACACTATTTACTTTGGAAATATATATTTTCTATAAGTAACGCTACATTTAAAAAAAAATTAAATTTAAATTTTCAATATTGTACAAAAAAAAAAAAAAACACAAACAAATTTTCACAATTTTATTGCACATTTTTGAAACGGTTTTAAATCTGCGAAAAACTCGAAAAATTTATGATTTTTTATTATATTTATGATTAAAAATTATTAATAAACATTTATTTCGTAATTTTGTTAATGTCAGTTAATTATTATTATTTCAATTATTAATTTTCACTACTAAGTACACAAACGTCTTTACACACCGGCAATTCAATATCAACTAAGAAAAAATAGGCGTGACTAAATAAATAAAATTGATGAAATTATTTAGCGCGGGAAATTTGAATTTAAAAATTTGAAATTTATATTAGTTTTAATTATAAAATTAAAAATTTTGATGTTTACTATTCTAATTTTTTTTTTTAACGAAATTATTAGTTCACATAAAGTTAAATTTAGCAAAAAGTTCAAATTGTTGCGATTGAGGGATGGCAATAATGTGTAATTTATACAACTGTGCAATGTTTACGAATGGTCCTGTAGTAAACTGTTAAAATATACGTCCTCTATCACTGTACTGATAAAATGACCTTATCAAAATTGATATCGATCATGAGGAAGGTATAGACTGGACCGAGCAATGTTAGTCATCGCTAAGTTACTACACAAATGCCTATTACTTGTCAATTTGTCATCTTGTCAGGGAATTAAATTCAATAGTTCACTTAGAGAAAAGCCACTAAGTTGATCCTATGCTAAAAAAAAGTATTTCAGTAAAATAACTGAACCAAGAGAAATTTTAGTATATAAACTTTTTAAAGCGCTAAAATTATCTTATTAAAAAAAAAATCCTTTAAAATATTTCACAAGTATTGTAGCTATTAAAGTTTTCTTATGTCTTTTTAACTATAGTATCTTTATAGAGTACACATTAGATTCACTCGAATGAAATTAAAACATTCTCCTTATCTAATAATACAAAATATATAATAGTAATTCCCCATTTGAACCATTCAAAAAATAGATTGAATCAATGAAATAAAACGAAATCGTACAATAGAAAATATTTTTTGTTATCAAAAATATCCTTCGAGAAAAATGTCTTTATTTAATTTCAAAGAATCACGTAGTCCTTATGTTTTCCATTTATTGTTAAAATTCAATTTAAATTACCTCCAAAAATTCCGTATATCCAATCCAACCAAATTAGGGTGAGTGTTCACAGCACGACATCAAAATCAATATAATTTAGGCTATTTAAAATCTTTATTTATTGTTTGTATTCTTTTCAAGTGGTTTCACAAAAAAAAATACCGTTCTTTGTTAAAAAAAAGCCCCAAGTTCTCGGGGGAAATATCTATAATTTTTATATAATTTATATTTGCTTTTGTGGTTTCAATTTAATACGATTTATCAAATAATCTTTGAATACGATTGCGTTTAATCCCCCGGAAACTGAATTAACTTACATCACTTTATATATTATTAGGAAAAAATGATTCAAGTACAACAACAAAAAGCCATGAACGGAATGTGTCTTTAATCTATTAATATTTTTAATTATAATTTTGATATCCTGTCTCATGTATTTTTGCAAGCAGTATGGATGATTGGCTTCTCCTCACTCGATGACAACTAATAGACATTGTATTGTATAGTAACTTAGCGATGACTAACATTGCTCGATCCAGTATATACCTTCCTCATGTTCTATATTACTTTTTCTGAGGTAATTTTATTAGTACAGTGATAGAGGACGTATATAGTTTAACAGTTTACCAGGGGACCTTTGTAAACATTGCACAGTTGCATAACTTACACATTATTGCCATCTCTCAACCAACAATTTGAACTTTTTGCTAAATTTAACTTTATGTGAACTAATAATATCGTTAAAAAAATTAGAAACATCAAAAAAAAATATTTTATAATTAAAATTAATATAAATTTCAAATTTTCAAATTCAAATTTCCCGCGCTAAATAATTTCATCAATTTTATTTATTTGGACACGCCTATTTTTTCTTAGTTGATATTGAATTGCCGGTGTGTAAAGACGTTTGTGTACTTAGTAGTGAAAATTAATAATTAAAATAATAATAATTATCTGACATTAACAAAATTACGAAATAAATGTTTATTAATAATTTTTAATCATAAATATAATAAAAAATCATAAATTTTTCGAGTTTTTCGCAGATTTAAAAGCGTTTCAAAAATGTGCAATAAAATTGTGAAAATTTGTTTTGTATTTTTTTTTTTTTTTTGTACAAAAATTGATTTATTGAAAATTTAAATTTAATTTTTTTTAAAATGTAGCGTTACTTATAGAAAATATATATTTCCAAAGTAAATTTGAAAGTGAAAATAAGTAGTGTTTTTTAGTGCGGTTGTGAAACTTACATGACATTTTTATATTCAACCATTTTGATTCCGTTGTTTTTGTTGTCATAATCAAAGGTAAATTATATTAAATATTTAATCTATAATGTTTTTATGATTTCTTAAGATTTCCAGATTTTTTTAAATTATTCCAATATTTTTGCAAACATTTTTAGCATTGTAATCTTTGAATATATTGTGTAATATGAAAATCCATCTACTTTTGAGGCAGTTTACACCCCATCATCATAATTATCCCAAAATTTTCCGAATCTATCCTTTTTTGCCCATGTGTTTTGAAGTTGCAGTTTATTACTATTTTATCATTTGGATATAAGAAACTATAAAGAGATGGTACCAAATTCTTATTTCTGGTATAAATCAAAAATTTTAAAATTTAGAATTTGTTATAATATAAAATAAATATTTCTTAAGATTTCCATAAAATTGTTCTATCTAATTGAATATTTGTGGAGTATCCTTAAAGTTCAATGTCTTTGTTATTTCCTTAATAATAATTTAAATATTTTACTTTGGTTAATTTTTTAGTATGCACCCAATTAATTTTCCAATTATACCAAATTACATTTCTACATTTTTCATCAGGACTATCGAAATATATAATCGAATTACACTATAAATATATTTCACTTAATATATTTCAGTGATAATTAAATAAATTGATTTTGATCCTTGAGGACTTCATATATAAATAAAATTGACAAGTTAACATTTATATCACTTCCAGGCCCGCCATTCCTTTTCAAATTTCTAATTCCTTGGAAAAACACCTAAGAAATATAGATTTTCATTAAAATTGACAAAATATTTGTTTCCTCAAAATATAAAATTCATATAGCAACACATCCTTAAAAAAAAAGTATAAATATTTTATTATTTATATCTCTATAGACATTGATGGAAAACTCATGGAAATTTTTTCATATATTATACATTTAGATTGTATGTTACTTGATAACAGATTAGACGAATTCTGTTGCTCTATAAGCCTCCCTAAATCAACAAGACAGTTAAATTGTTATTGGAAGGATATTTATTGAGTCAGGGTCAAAAACTATATAAGAATATGTTTTACTAATTTTTCACATTACAATTTACCTTACAAACTTTATGTAATATGGATAAGTTACACGTATCTAAATTTACTTTATCAATAAATATCTGTCTACTATCTAATCTAATAATTTATTTAATCTTATTACCGAAAATATTTCATTTTGGTTTGACCAATTTGCTGGCAAGTCTCACTGAGTTTATTTTCTTATTGTCAATTTGTGGTGGTCGGTGTTTAGAATTTGTAAAACAGTCTTGATTTCAAAATCAGTTTGCTTTTCAATTTATGAAGGAATAGTATAATTTCACCTGCTAAATCATATTCTCTTCAAATTCGAGACATTTATTTAAGTTTAAAGTCTATTTAATAATTAAAATTTGATACTTTATAAGCGTTAAAAAATACGGAACACAATATACTTCGGTTGCGACATTTAGCCTAATTTTTTGGTGCTGAGATCTACTTCCACGTGTTTTAATTATAATAATACCGCCCCTATTGCAGCCATTTTCCATGTAAATATATCTTTATATTATGGCCTAAAATCGTTTTATAAAAGTCGATTGTATTCCAGGATTCCAGCGTTAAAGTCGTAATTTTATATTTAAATTAATTTTCCGACCTTATGACATGACACGATATTCTTGGTACCTATCTTAAAAGATTTGAAAGCACAACTCTGTTTGTTGCCAAGATTAATAACAAATCACGGTTACGCATAACTACGAGTTATATTCTCCCTTATATTAGCAGCTTTTTTTCATTTGCCTCCTAGTTTACCATCAAAATACAAGACAAATAAATAAATTGGAAATTAATATAGAAAAATAACTTCAAAGCTATGTATATAAATAAATGAATGTAATTACAAACCTAGAATAAATACGGAAATCCTATAACTTTTAATGTCTTCTATATGGACAAAATCAATAAATTTTCATTCCACTTTTCTCTGATTTGAGGTCTGTTTTCTGGCTGGATTTTGTATTAGTTCATCTTGTTTATATATATATAAAATTAATAGATATTCGTACCTTTAACAAAGTTCATTTTAACCTTCAAGTTATCCCAATATTTCCTGCGTGTGACTTTTGTAATAAAATATACTTCAATAAAATTCCTATCTTCGGCACAATAAAATATTGTTTTACGGATTAAAAACAAAAATGTATTAAAGGACGATCTGAAAGGGGACGACAATATAAAAATCTTTTTTTTTGTTGGTTATATAGAGCTGAAGTATATAAGAAATGAGGATTAAAGGCAATGAAGTAAGTCTTTCAATAATAAATTGATGAAGAAAGTGACACAACAATAGAGTAATTCAACCTTCTGGACGGAAAGCATTCATTAATTCGTGTGCCATGTAATACAAGAAAAAAAAACAATTGAATTTCTCAGAAATAGAAATGAGAAAACTTTAATGATGATGCGAAAAATGAGAGCAGTGGAAAAACAATCTAAAAATCATTGTTTCGAATACAAATCGTTAACCAAATAGCATCCAAAGCAAGTTTCCTAAGGACAATTATAATTTTTCCACAATTAAAGTATGAAAATTATGATTATATCTGGGTATTAGGCAGATGTGAGAAATTGAAAACAATGGAACAGAGGGTACCATATAATAAGAGATTATAATTGTTCAATTTGGTATAGAGTTCAAACAGTGAAGAACCTTGGGAATTAATGTTGTTAAATTATTATTCCATAAATTTATTAATGTCATTTTTTCTGATAGTTTAATATTGAATTCAATATGGCTAACTTTGTCTTTGATAATTTCGGTCAAAATAAATAAGAAAATAGTTTTCGGATAAATATGATTTATGATTCCTGTTTATGAAAACACAAAACATATGCGGAAAGATTAATGATTATCGTATTTTGTCATCAACAACGATTTATACATTAAGGATTTGTAATGTGGTGAATTCATAAATAAATTATTTATATGGAAAATAATAAAGTTCTGTGCTGCTAATCGAGTTTCGAAGGTCCATAATTTTTCCAAGATATAATAGAAAATTATTACCAACAATAATAATTATTTGAAGTGTAAAAAATATTAATTAATTTATAAATATTATTTATTAGTAATATTAATTTAAAAAATAATTTAAATTACGAGTATTTTATTATCTTTGTTATTATTAAATAAAACTATTGAAAAAGGATTACAATTTTTCGAGTACAACCGTAAAACTATAATTTAGCTAATTTAAAAATTTATTAAATATATATCTCATGTATATAGATAAGAGGATAAGAGTCTGTATATCATTCAGTAACATTTGTGACTATATACAGCAAATTTATTTACGGTACGAAAATTTTCCATAAAATATCGTATAATTTGAAAATGAATAGCGAATATACCAAATTAACGTATATTTATAAGTAAATTTGTGAAATGTTACAATGTGGGCTCCATAGTTTCATCTCCACAGCGGCACAATCCATCAATGGGAATTCCATTGAATAGGTATACCGTGTTTACCAATAAACAGTGACTAAGTAAAGAGGTCGATCAGATTCCTTTATATTGTTCTATTCATCAATGGAATGATCTCCGATTTTTTCCTGGATAGTTTGGTTTGACGACACTGAGGAGGATATTGAACAATAAAATGTTGTGTATATTAAAAATATTTCTTTAATAATTTCTTACGTGTATACTTTTCGAATATCCTTCATTTTTTGAGATTGATTAAAAGTACAATTATGAATATCTGATGGAAATTATACTATAAAAATGTTGATATAATTTTTTAAATCTTTTTAGAAGCAAAAAGTTAATTTATATGACCAACATGGAATATTACTGACTATTTATATATCAACTGAAACTCTATTATTTAGTTAAGTTGAAGACTGGGATAGAAATGAAATACAATATCTTACATGAGCTAAAATGAATTCGTTGTACTTAATAATTGCAACATATAATTATTTAGAGTACTGCACATTCTATAATTATTAGAATTCACTTTTGAATATTGTACCCACTTAACCTTACCCTCATAATTTATCATCTATAATGTTATTCCCGAATGCTTAATTGAATTTACTCTTTCTATTGTGCAATTTTGCTCATACATTGATAGTAACATAATATTTCTTAGTTCGGCTAAATAACAAGAACTAAATTTCTGCACATTGAGTTGCCTACCTTTAAGGCACTTGTAAATCTTAGTTAATTCTATTTTCTAGAGCATTTTATGAATGGTTTAAAATACTCAGCACATAGAATATTCACCTATGTATATTCACTTAGCATATCTTAGATTGTTAACAAATAGTAAACAGAATGGGTTCGCTAGTATTGAACCTAATTACTCTATTTTGTTAGTAAAACTATTAAAAAATATTATAATTTAAAAATTCGTACAACCATTAATCATTGAATTGAATATGAATTTACCAGACTATAAATAAAAATTTAAATTGTTTTCAAAACCTTGTAAATTCACTGTCATGCGATTTTAAAATATTATATTCGATAATAATAAATATTGTGTCAGCTCCGGAGGTTTGAGTTAACAATAATTATTTTGATTTCTCTATTATTTAATAAATAAATATATGAAATAAATTGTTGTATGACCAATTGAAAAATTCTATATTTAAATTGAAATATATTTAACAGAATTATTGCATGCAAACGCGACATATTACAAATATTATTTTCTCATATAGTAAATTGTAATAATGACCAAAGTTCAATCGAATAAATAGCAATAATCCACAAAAGTCAACTCCATTTTTCCATAAATATGAAATATTAGTTGGTATTTTTTTGTATTGTGGTTGAATTGTTAAAATTGTATTTCGATAAAAATCTGGCATTACAAATTTATATTTGCATGGCAATCAGCCATAATTATTGTAAAAATTGGTATGAAATAATTAATATTAAATAAATAAAATATAAATATTTGCAACATTTCGAATAAATATAATGCTTCCTTTGATTACAGGACATTTTTGTTGTACAACATAAAATAAAATATATTTATTGTATGTTTACATCTAGAATGATGAGAGTTTGTTGACTCTGTTTGAAGGTAAGTGGCTATTTTAAGTAATATTTATATGCTTCAGTAAAACTATTTGAATCTATTCAAATCAATAATCACACGCGAATTTCAGTTTCGTGAATATAATTATGCAAAGCTAATTCAATTTGTGCAATAATAGATCAAACTTTTAGAATAAGTTGTAAGCTCTCCAATCACTTTCACTTTAAGTAAATAAAAATGGTCTGGAAACGTTTGGCTTTGTAATATTATGCTCCCACTCTCAGCAATAAAATGTCATATACAAGAAATCGTCAGATGAAATTTTCAATAATTTATTTCTCTTTATTTTAAAGTTGTCATAAAATTTAGAATTTTTAGACTTTAGATTTACTAAAGTTTATTTTAACTTTTTGAATTACCTGTTATTTAAAATAGTTTATGTTCATGTACCTAATGTATTGTTAAGTATTTTTCATAGTTTCTGTAAGCAGTAGCAATTCAATTCTAAATTCCCCACATAAACTATAATAATTAAATTGTGTTTATTAAAATTAAAAAGTAAATTTTAAAATTTATGTTATAGTTTTCTTCAATTCAAATAAGACTGGGAAAAAGTTCTACGACTGAACTACTGAAGGAGAATCCTTTTTATTAAATTCCATAATATTATTAATGCGAAAAAGTATTACGATTTATTTATACAGTTTGGAATTTTATACTGCATGTTTTGTAGTAATTAATTAAATTTATATTTTATATTAAAATATTATACTAAGAATTTTTACATTGATTTAAGTACTTATTGAAAATACTAAACCTTCTTTGTTGGTAGTATTTTTTTAAAAACCTGGGAAATAGTTATTTAAAATATCATATAAACACTACCACTACTAGTGATTCATTAAGCCCTTATACGTCGATGTTGCTCTAAGTTAATAAGTACCAGTTATAAAATTGAGACCAGCTGCTGATAAACAAATGTTTCATTATTAAAAAATCAATTACATATTATTTTCTACTTCGATATAAAGAAACTTATGTTTCGGAATCCACATAAAATTAGTAGGTAATAAAATTTCACTCTTTGAGAAGGCCAAGGCTCGATATTAATCGTTGCTCCTAAGAATAATATAATTATAGAATGATTTTAATCTTATTACAAATATTTTCATGAAAATCCATCATTGAAATTTCTATTATGCTTTATCCAAAAGAAGTTTTATATTAACAAACTTTTCGAACTTTCAGTTAAAGTGTTGAAAAGCAAATATAATTTTCAGATTATTAGAGTTGAAGTATTTTATGTTCTTTTATATAATATTACATTTAAAAAGTTTAAGTTTTTGAAGTTATCATTAAATTTGTATCTATTTTTATATATTTGATAAAAATGAGAGCATAACTTTTAATAATGATGTCAATTGTTTCAATATAATATGAAATAAAAATATGGAATATTTTTATCATATTTGAACAGAATCTTGTCTACGAAAATCGTAACGTACCAAATTATCTTAAAGAATTTTTTTGGGGTGTATTGTGATTATCTGTTTTTAAATTATTTAAATTGAATGAAAAATAAGTAAAATCTTATTCGAATTTTCGGATATAGTTTATAATATTTACTTAAAGAATTTCAATTACTTAAAACTAAATGACTTTGTATTGGAGTTTATTTTGTTCATTTAATTGAAAAATATTTCCTTTTATAATTAAATATTTATAGAAAGGATTCAAAGAAAAATTAATTTAATTTTAATAATTCATTTGAAATCCTTTATTGGTTCCTTTCCATGTTATTCATAAATAAATAAATTGGTTATTTTGTATCATAAAGAAAATGAAAAACTTTATATTTTTGAGAAAATTTATTCAAAAAATTACAATTGCATAATTTGTAAAATTATTCCCAATAAAGATCAATTCTAAAAAATATTTGCTGCAGGTTCAAGCATTACAACCTGCGTGTTTCTAATACAGAATTTTGTTTTTATAAATTTTCTTTTAAATAATTTTCCGCATCTATGGTTTTATTAATCAAATCAGAAAAATGGTTAAATAAAAATTTCCCTGAAAATATTCTTTGGTACTAAATTTTGAATTCAGAGTCAAATTTCTCATGGGGTTTGATTTTAATTTCACACTGACATGAACTGATTTTTCTAATTTTATGAATTTTTTATTCAGTAATATATCAATTTTTGAGTGTCGAATTTGTAGTATTTTTTCCAGTTTTTTTCTGCATAAGTTAAACGGACCAACGAACAAATAAAAAATTATTAAACCTAAAGGAATCAACTCGGAATTTTCTTCGTATCGCAAATTTTTCTATGTTTTTTTTTACCTCTAGAAGGAGCACAAAAGTATTTTTAGTATTACTGTCGATAATTTATTATTTTACCTAAACGAAAATATATCGACAATAGATATGAAGCTTTCTGTCTTGATTTTTAAACTATTTAAAAATTATCGATGGAATTAATATGTGTATAAGTTTTTTACCATCTTCATAAACATAACTAAACTCTCGCATTCGATAGGAACGAAAATCTGCTAAAACTTTTATAAACTTCAGTCCGCGATTGGTAATGAACCCATATAAAACAAGTTGTAATGTACGATTACGATTGCTCTTTCATGTTTAGTTAACTCGCAATTAATTAATCATCACCTTTTTCTTTCGACAATATTCATCTTAAGACAAACCTATATAAGAAGTTATATAGTTAACAAGGATTGGTTTACTAAACAAGCGTATAGTGTAGACCCTAAGTTAAGAGTTAAATTAATGAATAGATATTTAACTACAATTGATATCACGGAATTTAAAAATTATACATAAGAACTGACCTGTTGCGTAGCATAAAACTAATTCAGAAAAATTCTTATTTTAATGTTGTTTAGATTTTAAAATAAATTATTTGAAAGTTCACAGTCAAATGATTTTTATAGCTTAGAGCGGGAGTTGTATAGGTGTTAAAATCATTGAAATTATATGCTTAGCTATAATATAAATTGCTTTTTATATACCTGAAGCTGAAAGCGATGAATCTTTCTTAATGATACCATTGTATGTTAATAATTTTGGAGAGTATTTATAACATAAAATTATTGCTGATGCAAATATGCAACATTATTTTTCTACAATACCCGATTGATTTTGATTATATTTTATTCTGCAGTGTGAATTATTCAAATTAGAAACTTATCTACATGAGTGTAAAGAAGAAAAGTCTTTAGCAATAATTTATGCAAATGCAAAATTTCAAATTTAAGGTATAAGGAAATTAAAGTCTTGACTTCACTCTAAGAAATATTTGTTGAATTTTACTTCAATAATTGTAGGCAACTAATTTCCTCCAATTATTGTAGTAAAATCCAACCCATGCTTTAATTTTCAACAATTTTATTTCTTATAATTAAGCACCTAAATTTTGAATTTTAAATAAAAAATGATGAAGATTTAACATAAATAAAGATTTAAAATAACATAAAATGATGAAGATTTAACATAAATAAATTAATAAAATATACAAAAGGATTAAGATTCAACATATAAAGCTTAATCTTCAACACAAAATTGTTGAGATTGAATACAAAAATATTTCAAATTCAACTTAAAATGTTTAAAACAAAGTAATTATGTCAAATTTTAAACATAAAAACGCTGAGTTTTCATTATTGGAAAATTAGAAAATTAACATAAATGGCAAATATCAATATATAATTATTCAAGATTCAACAATTAATGTTCAATCTTCAACATGGAGTGGTGAGATTCACTATTAAAAAAATGAATAATTCAACATTGTAATGTTTAAAACACCACATTCTTTGATGAATTTCAAACATTTTTCTGTTGAATTTTCACCAAAATAATTTAGGTATCAACATAAAATTTCTGCAAATAAATAAAAAAAATAGTAGGTAGTTTATTTAAAAATATTTATTATACATAGTATTTTAAAATAAAATAAAAAAAAGCACAGGCTTTGACTCCATGTCATGTTCTTGAGTATTCGAAAACTGTCTTACAAGAAAACAAAATCATCATTTATTTCAAAAGCTTTCTTAAAAGAAATTCTATTTGATCTAACAATTTAGAATTAAATAATTTAAAATTAATTAATTTTTTTGATCAAATTATTTTTTTTTTAACTGACTTCATGTCATAACTTCTAAGTAAACATTTACTTTTGATTGTGTAACTTTCGAATTAGGTTATTTATTTTTGTATTATTTGTATTATTTTTTTTCGGTCCTCTTGGACGATCCGGATAATGATTCAAAAAAAATCTTGCTATAAAATCCAAAGTTTGCGATGCTTCCTGTGGATATTCTAAGTTAAAAGTATAAGAAAATGCAATGGATTGCATTATCAGATCCATTATGATAAACTTTTCTGTTGATACAATTATATTTTTTTCTATAAAAATATAGCAAATTTCAGAATCTAATGATGTTTCTAGAAAGATAAAAATATGTATAATAAATATGAATAGTAGTTTGACATTTTAATTATATAATATAAAAGTGCTATTAATTTACATAATTATATAATTATAATTATATAATAATTATAATAATATATTATAATATGGTAATAATTATAAATAATTATAATTATATAAAAGTGCTAAATGCTCACGTATTATAGCAATCCAAGCCCATCTACCAGGTATACCTTTTCTGACTGTATCCAATGTAGTACCAATCTGAAAAATCGAAAAATACAAATACGGAAAATAATAATTTTTTTAAAACTTACTGAAAATTTTTGCAATATACATTTAAAATCTTCCTTAAAATATGTTGCAATTGAATCGAAAATGGCCATATCGTCACTTTGATTCTCTGATATTTTAAAGTATTGCATTATAGATTTTTTTTCTGACTTATATGATGAGTTATATAATTTGTCAGCATTTACGGCTAACAGCTCTACAAAATGCTGATACAAACAATCCCTCTTAAATATATATGGCCAATTTTCTTGGATTTGTATGATTGTAGGATAATTATCTTTATCGTTGAAATATTGGCGCTGAATTGCATAACACTCCTTCATCA